>CM021249.1:26558010-26890242 GCA_010577795.1 Isatis tinctoria | reverse complement strand
TGGCGTTTGCGGCTGCGTTGCATGACGCAAATAGTGTTGTCGCGATGAATATAGTGAAAGTTATAGTTTTAGAAGTCGGCATTTTTTTTTTTTTGTTTCTTGTGTGTTTGATTAATTAAACTGAAATGTGAATGGTGATGAATTTATAAGGAATTTCGGAGGCCAGTTTTTTTCTTTTTGTTGTTGGACCTTGTTGGAAATTGGATAATTGTGTGAGTTTGTTTTTATTTTTCAATAAAAATAAACAAAAATAGATAAAGAGCTTTGAATTTTATTGTCTAAAGAAAGATTCACTAACAAAAAAACTTAAAAAAGCAAAATGGCCAAAGAAAATGACGTTTAAATCGTTGGTAGAGAGGTCCAAAAATTGTTAAAACGTGTACAGAGAAATAGTATTAAATCCCTATGATATCTCTAATGAATAATACCATATAAGTTCTTCTATACTCTTCTTCATCCCTGTATAGATAGCTGTTTATATATGTGATTTGTACGGGGAAAACATTATATTGAATATAACATTATTGTAAACTATACAGGGTGAGCGGTTTAACAATTCATAAGGTCTGAGAACAAAATAACTTAAACAAAAAAACATATGTAAATCTAAATTCTAATTCTGAATTCAGATAGTAAAAGAGTACCTAAGGTAATATAGTTAATCCAAATTAAAATTAATAATCTGCTTGCATTTGTACAGCATACAACACTTAGTAGGAAGTTTTTTTTCTTTTTACCAACCATTTGCGCATAGTTTACTTATAGGTAAATCCAATATTGATGCTTAAAAAATATTTGGGAAGCTAAAATTTATCTTACTAGAAAGCGGCTGCTACAAAATACAAAGTTACAAACTTTTGGCTCCTTCAAAAATTGTTTCACTGCTAGTCAAATTATTTAAAATATTAATTTTTCACCATCTCAATATGTATTTTTAATTTAATTTTTATTAAAATATATAATCGAGAATATTTCTTAAAATTCAATTTCTATGCTCATATATATATCATGGTATATTTTATCACTTGAATTCAGATATTATCAGTGAATCAATTATTTTAGGTAAATTGAAATTTCTGAAAAATATAGATAAATAAAATTGTCATTTTAATTATATTTTAGTGATTTTAAAATAGTTTGTTTTTTAATTGGCTACTTTTTAGTATGGAAAATTTTAGATATCTTAAAACTACTACTATGTATCTGAAAATATTAATAAATTAACAAAAAAATTATTTAAATTAATTTTTACTTAAAATTATGATGATTGTCTTTCAACCTGGTTGCACGCCTTTTTATATCAGGCCATATATAGTTTCTTAAGCTCTTATGATTTTTTTTTCAGAAATCCGTCAAATTTTTTATTAAATACTTTTAAATAGGTGGCTCTAAAGTCTAATGTTAAAAGTACCATTACCTTACTCAATTCAAGTAATTTTTTTTTACCATGCTTATCTTATAACTTTTTTTACTAAATTAATTAAAACTTAATGGTTATTTCGTATCTAACCAATAATTATTAAAGAAAGAAGAACCAAATAGCTCCAACTCATTTTAAAAATTTATCTAATATCAAATGAAAATACCAATATCAAAATCAATTCCAACAGCAAGTGAAGTGAATGATAAAAACTTTCGTATGAGTTTCAGTATTAGTTATAATACTTCACAATCCAATATATATTCGTATTGAAAAAGAATATATTTAAAAGGCATTTGAAATATATACTTTTAATATATATTACCTTCAAATACTAAAACGTTAAAATTAACTGATATTAAAGCTCAAATTATAGACAATGAAAATTAATTAAATCTTTAAAAATAGAATTTTTTGTGTTTTCTAAATAGATATTTAATTTTTCACAAATACAAATTTTCTTTTTTGTAAATCTATTTTATGTCAATTTTATTTTTCTTAAATGTTTTTTTATGGAACCAATGTTAATATATACTTCTGAAAATTATCTTAAATTACATTTTATTTTCCCAATCTAATAATAAACTGAATATTTTTATTAATAGAAACTTATAGATAGTTTACATATCTTATGCCTTTTTCAATTAAGAATACAGCTTTCAAATTTATAAACTTTCGTAATTTTCAATGTTGATGTGAAATGATACTATTTCTTGTTTTAAATCCTATGTGGAAAGCTTTAGTGACATTCAAACTCAAATTTTATACTCAGCTCAGAAATAATCATATACATAATTTTATTATTAGTATATATGATCTAAGTTTTTTCTGTCACCTATAATTATTCTAAGTTATAAATACTTAATAATATAATTAAAACAACTATATTAAACAAACCTATTTAAAAATTTAATATTAACCTACTTTCTTATATATTAAAAAAAAAAATATTATATGTTAAATATTGTTATATTTTTCTAGTTTTTTTCAAGAAATATAAAATTATGGGATATTGAATTTTCTTAATAAAAACTTATAAATATTTTGTTTATCTTATGTATTATTCTATTAGCATTATAGTTTGTAAATTTAGAAAAATCTTAACTACGTATGTTTATTTGGAATGATCTGATTGGTTACCTTAAATTTTATGTAGATAATTTTCAAGAATCTGCCAAAGCATCTGTTAGACTCGGGAAGATTCCACAGAAAATTGAACTCCATACAAACCTTAATCAACTCGGAGAGGACTAGACTGGAGTTGAACATTTTTAAATATGTATTTTCAAATTAATTTTTTTATTTTCTAAATTGACAGAACATCACTATTTATGTCAACGGGTTTAGTTGTTGTTTATTTCTCTAAATTTAAAACACCAGTAGGTGGCAAATCTTTTTTGGTTAGCAAATAAAATTACATTAAACAAAATAATTTTTTGCAAATTGTGATGACTTAAGCCGCAATCCACTCATGGATCTGAGTGTCGAGAAGGTTTCCTATGTAATTATACGTAGCTTCTGACGGATGAATCGAGTCAAAGAACAAAAACTCCGAGTGATTCTGACACAATGGAGACAAAACATTACACATGAAGCTCGTCTCCAGATGCCCTGTTCCACAACATCCTCTCTTTGTCTCTTTAAATCCTGTTTATAGATTCCAAATGAGTGATCATAGTGCTCAATATATTCTTACACGAAAACTTGAGTAACAAGAAAAATTGTATCTATACCGTATTTGCTAGGATTTTTCGCCATGTCCAAAATAGGGTCATATATATCGAAGTACAAGATCTTGATTCCGGTAAGAGATGCTTCGATCTGAGGTAATAGCTTTTGAAGTTTCTGATTGTATAAGACGGAGTCTTTGTTCTCTTGTTCTAAGCAGAATCTAAAGATGTTGCGGAATTTAGCAGTCATTTGAACGGGTAAACAACCAATAGGAGGTAAACCTCCAACCACGATATTCCGGACACCTAAACTATAAAGCTCCTGCACACGCACCGTAAATATTAGCAAAGTATGGTGAAAAATCCCCGAATCCGAGCAGTTCTTGTTCATAAAAATTTGAAAAATGGGATTCACTTTCTGTTTAGCGATAATGAGAGAAAATGTTTGAAACTTTACCCGGACTAAGTTGTCAAGCCTGGTAAGTATAAAGTTTTGGTAATTAGAGATGAAAGGATACTCAAGACGCCTTGCAGGAATAGTGTAAAAATTCAAGACAAAATCGTTAGTCCCTGCACTTATAACCACCAACGCATTTTTTACAATCTCCATAGCTTTCTTGTCTCCTACGATACTTTTAAGACGAGCAATGTAACTCCTGAACATCTTAGGTTGTTCTGAGACAGGAATCGCCTGAGTCGAGAGGCTGGTTCGGTCATCGTAACCCGCACCGGCTGATGCAAAACAGACTCCTGTTACGATCTCTTGGTCCGAGAGATTTGGTTGTAAGAAAGGAGGAACAAACTGTTTGATGTTGTATTTGGCAGCAAGTATGTCGGGGATTAGTTTTCCGTTTGAGAATCTCCCACTAGCTTTGTGGTCTGGGAGATCAATACCGTAAGGAAGATGTGTAGCTCTGAAGATTGTGTTTAAAGGGTAATTGTTATTGCCTGTGTCCACGGTTGAATCGCTGTTGGGGTCAAAACCCACTCCTCGGGGATTGATGAACTAAAGAACCGAGCATGCACGCTAAAGATCGATCCGAGCATCAGGCCAGTAAGCGAGTTCATTCTAAGGATAAACGAGCTAGCCAGATTCCTTGCCCATGACCAGGCCGCCGGATTCTTTGTGCACAAAGGCCAGCCAGCCAGTTTCTCTCCATGCACAAGTCCAGGCCGCCCAATTCTCCATGGACGATCCAGCCAGCCCGTTTCTCTACGAACACGGCCAGCCAGCCAGTTTCTCTCCATGGACGATCCAGCCAGCCCGTTTCTCTACGAACACGGCCAGCCAGCCAGTTTCTCTCCATGGATGATCCAGCCAGCCCGTTTCTCTACGAACACGGCCAACCAGCCAGTTTCTCTCCATGGACGATCCAGCCAGCCCGTTTCTCTACGAACACGGCTAGCCAGCCAGTTTCTCCCCATGGCCAGTCCTGGCCGCCAGTTTCTCCCCATGGCCAGTCCAGGCCGCCAGTTTCTCCCCATGGCCAGTCCAGGCCGCCAGTTTCTCCCCATGGTCAGTCCAGGCCGCCAGTTTCTCCCCATGGTCAGTCCAGGCCGCCAGTTTCTCCCCATGGTCAGTCCAGGCCGCCAGTTTCCCTTTATGCACGATCCAGCCAGCCAGTTTTCTCCTCGCGAACAATCCAAACAGCTAGTTTCTCCATAAGCACGGCCAGGCCGCCCAATTCCCCCTCAGGAATGCCCAGGCCGCCAGTTTCTCCTCATGAGAAATGGGCGGTCTGGACTTCCCAAAGAAACGGGCGGGCTGAGCAAGAAACCGGCGGGCTGGATTCCAACGAGAAACGGGCTGACTGACTTCACACGGAAAACAGGCGGACTGAGTTTACACGAGAAAGTGGCGGACTGAGTTTTGAAGAAAGAAACGGGCGGACTGAGAAAATGGCGGGCTGAGTTTTTGAAAGAAAGAAACGGGCGGACTGAGAAAGAAACGGGCGGACTGAGAAAGCAGCGGGCTAAGTTTTTTAAAAAAACAAAAGAGAAAGAAAGAAATGGGCGGGCTGAGATCAGACGAGGAACGGTCGGACTGAATCCTTATCCGAAGATCCGACCCGAAATCGCTTAGCTCGAAATACTATTCACATACCAATCAAACCAAAGAAGGGATTCGATCTCAGTAAAGAGTCGAGACTAGGTGAACCGGAATCAAATTGGACCGAGGCCGGACAAAGAGGCGGGCTGCAAAAGACTTGGGCCGTGGATCGAGCCCAAACCAACTAAGGTCGGCGGATGGAGAAAGGAGCAAAGTCCCACATCGCCTATGAGTACTTTTGACGCCTTAGGTCGCCTAGTATATATAGACATGTATGTATTAGGTTGAGATTCATTCAGAATCCGAGTATAAGGGCTTTCGCAATATAAGACACTAAGCATTTGCGAGTTTTCTTGTACTTTGGCAAAAACCACTTAATAAAATCATCTTTTTTCAGTTTCGGTCCTCGAGTTCTTATAAGATAGGATTTTCGAACCCCCATTTATATAAGTTTTTGATTGTGTTAGTTTCGACTCTCACAGTTTGGCGCCGTCTGTGGGGACGAGAAATATTCTAAACCTTAAGGACTAGAGGATACGAAAAGGAAGACGATGACAATTGGAGCAAGAAACAATGACGGGAACGACCAACCGGTCGGAGGAGCCGCAGCCGGGACGTCCGCAGCTGGAGCAACCAACGCCGGAGCTACCGGGATCGGCACCACCGGAACCACCGCCGCCGCACTAACAAGATTCGGGATGCCGACTGAAGATCCGGTTTTAACGAGAGTGGACGGCACTGGAGCAAACAGTCTAGCTCAAGATATCACGGCGATCGGCGAACTAAGAAACATGATAACCAAACTCATGGAGCGCCAAGACAGGCAAGAAAGAGCGACAACACAAGAGATTGCAACCATTCGAGAATTGGCTCAGGGCCCTCGAACACTCCAAGCAAGGCGTCTCCGTTTCTCGCCACGTACAATCACTCCAAGAAGGCAGAGCACCGACGAGCAAACCCCCGTCGTGACGAGAGAAGAACCATCCGAACCACCTCCGCTGAATCGAAAAAGCGCTGCAAGACAAGCAGCCGGGCAACCGACTTCGACAGTGACGGATGCCGGAGACGCGAGAACCACCGCAAACGAGTCCGACCACGACGAAGCCGAAACGGACGATGAAGCCAGAGATGCCGAGGAAGAAGAAAACCTACTCTGGGTGAAGCAACGAATGGAAGCCGAAGAACGGGACAAAACGGGAAGGTCAAGCCGAGGAGCCCATAACTCGAGCCGGAAAAGCGAAATGGACGAGCTCCGAGCCCAGCTGAACTTCACGGCGAACCAAATGAGAGAAGTACAATCGCAAGTTCACAAGGCGATCAGTGCTGCACCCGAGATCGATCGAGTTCTAGAAGAAACCCGGAAGATCCCGTTCACGTCGAAGATCACGAGCGTGAGACCTTCCGACCCAGGAAGATCCGAGTGCCATTCTATGACGGAACAACAGATCCAAAGGCTCACATGACAGCTTTCCAGATCGCCATGGGTAGAGCCCGTTTCAAGGACGAAGAAAGAGACGCAGGATTCTGCCTACTCTTCGTTGAACACCTTAAGGGAGCAGCTTTGACTTGGTTCTCACGCTTAGAGAGGGATTCGATCGACAATTTCGACCAGCTATCCTCAGCCTACCTGAAGCACTATTCGCTCTTCATAAGCCGTCTAACGTCCGACGCTGATCTCTACTCGCTGTCCGAAGGACCAAACGAGAGCCTCCGCGACTTCATCGAGAAATTCAAGACGATAGTATCAAAGGTCGACGGTCTGAGTGACAATGCCGCTATCGACGCCCTGAAGAAGTCCCTGTGGATCAACTCCCGTTTCCGGGAGGAAATCACTTTGCGTCCACCTGTGACCATTCAAGACGCCCTTCACCGCGCTTCCAATTTCGTCATCCATGAGGAAGACATAAAGGCCTTCACTAGAAAAAATCAACCGTCCAGGACGACGATAAAGAGCACGGCACCAGCGAGTGACAGAAGGAGTGGACGAAGCAGCGCAAGTGACGAAACAGGTACGGGCGGAGCCCACAATTACCAAGTGAGCACCGAAAGGTCACCTGAAGAATTCGGACAAGGAAAGGGATCATGGAACACTTGGACTCGGACGGGCTACGACGACAAAGCGTACTGCACCTTCCATAAGACCAAAGGACACTCGACCGAAAATTGCAGGACAATCGCGAGAAAACTCTCGGCGAAATTTTTGGCGGGAGAACTTGGGGGCGGAGTCACCTTGGAAAGCCTCGGAGCGGTAAACGAAACTGAAGAGGTCCAAGACGATCGCCCCAACGGGGAGCTTCCCCAAAAGCCAGCCGAAGAAACGCCTAAGCGAGGGAGAAGATCAAACGAGGATGCCCCTGCCGGAAACCGAAGGAGAATCCACATGATCATCGGTGGGTCCCAATATTGCCGAGATACAGTCGCATCCATCAAAGCTTTCCTAAGGCGAGGAGACCAAGAAACCAACCCACAAGCACCAATCAAGCAAAACAGCGACCTGATCGCGTTCAAAGAAAGCGACACCGAGGGACTGGAACAACCACACGACGACCCGCTAGTGGTAGAACTAGATATCAACGATTACGATGTGTCCAGAATCTTAATCGACACCGGAAGTTCCGTAGATGTAATATTCCGAGAGACATTGCGGCGAATGAAGATCGACCTATCAGAAGTGAAGCCGAACCCAAGGTCTTTGACCGGATTTTCTGGCGAGGTTACTGTGACGGATGGAACGATCCAACTCCCGGTGCGTGCAGGCGGAGTAACGAAGATAGTAAACTTCGCGGTGGCTAATCATCCTGCAATTTATAATGTTATCCTGGGGACCCCGTGGATCAACTCGATGGGAGCAATTCCATCGACGTATCACTTGTGTCTGAAATTCCCGACCCCGAGCGGAATCAAGACAGTATGGGGAAACCAAAAAGAGGCAAGGGTCTGTTTCCTGGCAGAGCACAAACTCAGGAATCCGACAGTGCCGCCAAGAGAAAATCCCAAGCGCAAGGATGCCGACACAAGTCTAGAGCCACCAAACAAGACAAGCAGAACCGAAAAATTCGAAGAAACCGAAGCTCTGCCCGCAAAAGACGAAAGCAACTCGGACAAGCCAACAATTACAGAAGAAAACAAGTCCAAGACCACAGAAGTCGTGAAGGACGATGCCTTACCCAAGGCCTAAACTCACTAAAAAAAAAAAAAAAAAAAAAAAACGGAACTACGGGTGACTTGATCCGTTTTCGCGAAGGGTACGTAGGCAGCTCGCTTAAAAAACGAGTTCAGTTGCCCCCCTCCATAAAAAAGGGGGGGAGTGGGTCTGTATATATCTATACTCCCGCAGAACCTAATCGGCACTATATTTTCGGGAAAAGTTCGAACGATGAACACTGAGACTTAGCATCTCACAACCCATCAAAAATTCGAACAATCTCTCGAAAATGTCGACCAAGGCATGAACTCCGGATGAACACTGGGACTTAGCATCTCACAACCCATCCGGATTAACTGACGATCCACCCAACGAACAAAGAAAAGGGCGAACCACGGATGAACACCGGGACTTAGCATCTCGCAACCCATCCAGGTTCGTTCACCCGACGATTCAACTCGGACAAGTTTTCACGATTCACTCAAGCTTTCAAAAAATTCGTCTGTTGCTGGCCACAACAAGACATTCACATCACAACCATGGTTCTTTCAACATCCCGCAGCGGATAAAAGTAGCGCGCTATACAAATTTCCGGATAATATCTGAGAGCGTAACCTGATCGGGAATGCGGGAAGCGTCAGGACGATATTCTGTTAAGCTTATCTTCAGGAGCGTCTCGTAAATTGGGAATATTACGAGGCGTCAACCGCGAAATAAGCTCACTAAACCCAGTAAACACCATGCACGAACACTGGTCGTAACACATCTCGGAGGCGCAGTACCAAACCGGCTCTAGTACGAGATCTTAAAAGCGTCTCTTCAAAAGGGAAAACGAAGGGGGCAAGCGCACCAAGTTTCTCGCAACAACAAAACAAACCAGAAAGTATCCTCGACGATACACTGGTCCTAACGATCGGCATGCCCGGCAAAGCATCCCAATCACAATATTCAAGACTCAAGTCAATCAAAATTCAAAGGCAGTCAAAAGACGAATCAAAGATAATGCATAAAGAAACAGAGAGTTCAACAAAGGATCCGACGATCCGAAGATAGCAAATACAAACAAGGTTCAAAGAGACCTGAAATAACACAAGTACAAATTACAAAGCACCGTCCTACTCGGACTGGGCACCATCATCCTGGGCTCCAAGGTTGGTACCGGCGGTGTCCATCACTCCAACCCCAGCAGCCTCATCCGCAACCTCACCAGGACAACACTCAGATACATACGGAGACACGGGCGAGTAAACCAGCAACTTAGAGTAGGCATCCAAACCCCTCTCGAAAGTACCTACTTCGCTCTCACGCTCTTTTGCCGTTACCTTCACATCGGCATACTCCTTCTCAACAGTCGATTGTTTCTCCACGATATCTTCAAGCATAATCATGTTCCCCGAGATCTCCGTGACCTCCGTATCAGTGCGATGAGCATCGGCCAACGCGGCCAACGAAGCCTTCGCCGTCTCGAGACGAGCGTAGAACTTCTGAGCGTCCGCCCACCTCTGCTGCTTCATAGCCTTGCTAAGGCTCTTCTCATTGACCTTCTTCTCTCGTTCCAGCGCGTCCCGGTATTCCTTCATCTCCTTCCTGTACTTCTTGGACTTCTTCTTCTCGGCCTCCAGCGCCTTCTTCAAAGCCTCAGCTTCCTCAGCATGGATCCTGGCTTTCTCCGCTTGGCGCTGAGCCTCGAGGACAGCAGCATCGTGCGCTACCTTGGACGAATGCGCGGCGGCACAAAGCTAAAACAAACCATGGAAAACACTTAGCCAAAAGAAAGAGGCCAGAATCTAAACGCAAAAAGACGAAGGGAAAGAAACACAGGACTTACCGCAACCGCGTGAGAAGCCATTAAGCCGTAGGAGTTCGGGTACTCCCAAGAAGGGACAATCCCAGAAGGAGAATCGTTAATCCAGGCGGCCAACCTTAGTGATTCAGAGTGACTCCCATCAACGGTTTTGCTAGCATCAAAGGAAAAACCAGAACCAGCGGTTTCAGTCGGATCGGACCTAGTGCCTCGAGTGTTCCTCGGCCTGCTGGTCCCATCATCGACTTCTTTTCCTTTACCAGCTGCAGAAGATCTCGTCCTCCTTTGAGGACGAGATGAAGGAAGGGCACACACCGCTCCAAGGACAGGAACAATCTCCGGCACCTCCGGAGCATTCCCAGACGAGCCGCCTTCCTCGACATGATTGACTGGAGGATCAACCCAAACCTGAGACCCCTCGGTCTGCGAGGCATCCAGCTTCTTAGACTTACGGTAGTTGACAACTCCTTTCATTCCCGGCAAGTCGATTGGATCGCGGAAGTCTGGACCCTTAAGTGGAAGCTCTCCGTCGAGGATAAGCCGAGCCTCTAAGAACTGAGTCCAAAGATCAAGGTCTTTCCAGTCCACCTTCTTCAGGCAGAGAGTGTCGATAACTTCGTCAAAGTTAAGCGGAAAGTACGGAAAAATAGACGGAACTGCAAAACGAACAACAAAGAACAACTTGTTAGAATAAACACAGGAACACAACAGGATGTGCGCACAAGCAATCATCTACCAAGCGCTTTCCACTGAGATTGCATCCGGCCCGCATACTGTTCGCCAACAGCGGCGGCGTTCGCGGCAACGTAAAAGAACTTCTCCCTCGGAACCTTGCAGTTGCTATCAAGGCCGGTGGAAAATCTGCGAAGCAAACTGGTTCGGTAGGAAATGAGATAAGATAATTCCCCGGATTTCTTCATGTTGAAGCAATTCAACAGGTGACTCAGCCTCAAGTCTGCCCCAGTCTCAATACTTCGGACCACGCCGGCCATAAGCTGCTTAAGCGCCTGAGCTTTCAGCTGCGAGATTGCAATCCCGTAAAACGCCGCGAATTGAAGGATCAGCCTCGGGATTGGGAACCACATGAACGACTTGTAAAACATAGCCTCGTACATCGAGAAGTACCCATCCGGACAGCGATCAATACTCTCACCCACTTTGGGAAGCATGATCTGAATCTCGTCCGAAAAATTAAATTTGAACTTCAAGTCGCTCAAAGAGCTTTCGGAAGACCAAGTAGTCCCTGCCGGGACAGGATACTTCGGCCTAGAATTGGCCTTAGAAGATTTCGGGGCTGGAACTCGGACAACCGCCCTCTCATATCCGAAGTATGCATCCCGCTCACCCGGAGATATAGGTTCCGACTTGACCAAGTTGTAGCAAGGAGGATACGAATCAGGAACTCGACCATCCTGTCTATATTCATCCTCGCCTCTAGGCATAACTAAGCCGTCACCAACCAAAGGAAGTCGGCCCACTTCGCAAGAGCTGGCCAGACCGCCACTTCTTCTACTTGAAGAGCTCAGACCGCCACTTCTACTAGTAGAAGAAGCCAAGTCGCCCGATCTCGAGGAGCTAGCTAAACGATTCTTCCTCCTTCGTGAAAGGGGCAGACCGCCATCATCCTTCGGACTGGCCAGACCGCCATTTTCTCCTGCGTCGGCCAGGCCGCCTAAATCCCCAGGAGGAATGAGTCCGCCCATTTCTCCGAGGCCGCCAGTTTCCTCTGGAACGAGTCCGCCCGTTCCTCCGAGGCCGCCAGTTCCTTCTGGGACCAAACCGCCCATTCCATCTCGGCCCGTAGCACCATCCGGATAATCGAGCCCAGATCCACCATACTCACCAACCTGAGGAAGATGACTGAGATTGACACTCCACTGCGGACCATCAGGCTGAAACAAGTCGTGGACTACCCCAGCATCAAAATCCTCGGTTTGACGAATATGGGCCGGATCGATCTCAAAGTTCGGAACGTCGCTAAGATTGATCTCGAAGGAATCCGAAGAGTTGGTACCCTCAACATATCCGGAGGGGTGACCAAACATCTCAAACAAAAAAGAAAAATAACAATAATAACAATAAAAAAGTTTAAAAGGAAGAAGGAAGAAAGAGAGAAAGTCTACCTTAAGAGAACTTGAAGGAAAACTTGAATTGTGAAGAATGAAGGAAGAGAAGCTTACTCTTATAGAGAAGAAGACACGGGACCCAATGCAAGCATAGCGGGACCGTACAAACAAAAAAAAAAAAAGAGAAAGGGAAGATCAAATCGCCTTTTCCTATTGCCCAAGGCACCATTTTCTTCTACACACATCCAACTCGCCTCAAGGCATACTATCCGAGCTCTCCGTCCACCAATCCCAATAAACGCTCTACGTAAAGCTCTTAACTTCAGCGAGCGGAAGAAATGAGCTGGGGGGCTAACTGTTGGGGTCAAAACCCACTCCTCGGGGATTGATGAACTAAAGAGCCGAGCATGCACGCTAAAGATCGATCCGAGCATCAGGCCAGTAAGCGAGTTCATTCTAAGGATAAACGAGCTAGCCAGATTCCTTGCCCATGACCAGGCCGCCGGATTCTTTGTGCACAAAGGCCAGCCAGCCAGTTTCTCTCCATGCACAAGTCCAGGCCGCCCAATTCTCCATGGACGATCCAGCCAGCCCGTTTCTCTACGAACACGGCCAGCCAGCCAGTTTCTCTCCATGGACGATCCAGCCAGCCCGTTTCTCTACGAACACGGCCAGCCAGCCAGTTTCTCTCCATGTATGATCCAGCCAGCCCGTTTCTCTACGAACACGGCCAGCCAGCCAGTTTCTCTCCATGGACGATCCAGCCAGCCCGTTTCTCTACGAACACGGCTAGCCAGCCAGTTTCTCCCCATGGCCAGTCCAGGCCGCCAGTTTCTCCCCATGGCCAGTCCAGGCCGCCAGTTTCTCCCCATGGTCAGTCCAGGCCGCCAGTTTCTCCCCATGGTCAGTCCAGGCCGCCAGTTTCTCCCCATGGTCAGTCCAGGCCACCAGTTTCCCTTTATGCACGATCCAGCCAGCCAGTTTTCTCCTCGCGAACAATCCAAACCGCCAGTTTCTCCATAAGCACGGCCAGGCCGCCCAATTCCCCCTCAGGAATGCCCAGGCCGCCAGTTTCTCCTCATGAGAAATGGGCGGTCTGGACTTCCCAAAGAAACGGGCGGGCTGAGCAAGAAACCGGCGGGCTGGATTCCAACGAGAAATGGGCTGACTGACTTCACACGGAAAACAGGCGGACTGAGTTTACACGAGAAAGTGGCGGACTGAGTTTTGAAGAAAGAAACGGGCGGACTGAGAAAATGGCGGGCTGAGTTTTTGAAAGAAAGAAACGGGCGGACTGAGAAAGAAACGGGCGGACTGAGAAAGCAGCGGGCTAAGTTTTTTAAAAAAACAAAAGAGAAAGAAAGAAATGGGCGGGCTGAGATCAGACGAGGAACGGTCGGACTGAATCCTTATCCGAAGATCCGACCCGAAATCGCTTAGCTCGAAATACTATTCACATACCAATCAAACCAAAGAAGGGATTCGATCTCAGTAAAGAGTCGAGACTAGGTGAACCGGAATCAAATTGGACCGAGGCCGGACAAAGAGGCGGGCTGCAAAAGACTTGGGCCGTGGATCGAGCCCAAACCAACTAAGGTCGGCGGATGGAGAAAGGAGCAAAGTCCCACATCGCCTATGAGTACTTTTGACGCCTTAGGTCGCCTAGTATATATAGACATGTATGTATTAGGTTGAGATTCATTCAGAATCCGAGTATAAGGGCTTTCGCAATATAAGACACTAAGCATTTGCGAGTTTTCATGTACTTTGGCAAAAACCACTTAATAAAATTATCTTTTTTCAGTTTCGGTCCTCGAGTTCTTATAAGATAGGATTTTCGAACCCCCATTTATATAAGTTTTTGATTGTGTTAGTTTCGACTCTCACAGTTTGGCGCCGTCTGTGGGGACGAGAAATATTCTAAACCTTAAGGACTAGAGGATACGAAAAGGAAGACGATGACAATTGGAGCAAGAAACAATGACGGGAACGACCAACCGGTCGGAGGAGCCGCAGCCGGGACGTCCGCAGCTGGAGCAACCAACGCCGGAGCTACCGGGATCGGCACCACCGTAACCACCGCCGCCGCACTAACAAGATTTGGGATGCCGACTGAAGATCCGGTTTTAACGAGAGTGGACGGCACTGGAGCAAACAGTCTAGCTCAAGATATCACGGCGATCGGCGAACTAAGAAACATGATAACCAAACTCATGGAGCGCCAAGACAGGCAAGAAAGAGCGACAACACAAGAGATTGCAACCATTCGAGAATTGGCTCAGGGCCCTCGAACACTCCAAGCAAGGCGTCTCTGTTTCTCGCCACGTACAATCACTCCAAGAAGGCAGAGCACCGACGAGCAAACCCCCGTCGTGACGAGAGAAGAACCATCCGAACCACCTCCGCTGAATCGAAAAAGCGCTGCAAGACAAGCAGCCAGGCAACCGACTTCGACAGTGACGGATGCCGGAGACGGGAGAACCACCGCAAACGAGTCCGACCACGACGAAGCCGAAACGGACGATGAAGCCAGAGATGCCGAGGAAGAAGAAAACCTACTCTGGGTGAAGCAACGAATGGAAGCCGAAGAACGGGACAAAACGGGAAGGTCAAGCCGAGGAGCCCATAACTCGAGCCGGAAAAGCGAAATGGACGAGCTCCGAGCCCAGCTGAACTTCACGGCGAACCAAATGAGAGAAGTACAATCGCAAGTTCACAAGGCGATCAGTGCTGCACCCGAGATCGATCGAGTTCTAGAAGAAACCCGGAAGATCCCGTTCACGTCGAAGATCACGAGCGTGAGACCTTCCGACCCAGGAAAGATCCGAGTGCCATTCTATGACGGAACAACAGATCCAAAGGCTCACATGACAGCTTTCCAGATCGCCATGGGTAGAACCCGTTTCAAGGACGAAGAAAGAGAGAAGAACCAAATGGCTCCAACTCATTTTAAAATTTTATCTAATATCAAAAGAAAATAACAATATCAAAATCAATTCCAACAGCAAGTGAAGTGAATGATAAAAACTTTCGTATGAGTTTCAGTATTAGTTATAATACTTCACAATCCAATATATATTCGTATTGAAAAAGAATATATTTAAAAGGCATTTGAAATATATACTTTTAATATATATTACCTTCAAATACTAAAACGTTAAAATTAACTGATATTAAAGCTCAAATTATAGACAATGAAAATCAATTAAATCTTTAAAAATATAATTTTTTGTGTTTTCTAAATAGATATTTAATTTTTCACAAATACAAATTTTCTTTTTTGTAAATCTATTTTATGTCAATTTTATTTTTCTTAAATGTTTTTTTATGGAACCAATGTTAATATATACTTCTGAAAATTATCTTAAATTACATTTTATTTTCCCAATCTAATAATAAACTGAATATTTTTATTAATAGAAACTTATAGATAGTTTACATATCTTATGCCTTTTTCAATTAAGAATACAGCTTTCAAATTTATAAACTTTCGTAATTTTCAATGTTGATGTGAAATGATACTATTTCTTGTTTTAAATCCTATGTGGAAAGCTTTAGTGACATTCAAACTCAAATTTTATACTCAGCTCAGAAATAATCATATACATAATTTTATTATTAGTATATATGATCTAAGTTTTTTCTGTCACCTATAATTATTCTAAGTTATAAATACTTAATAATATAATTAAAACAACTATAAAAAAAAAACAAAATTATTATATGTTAAATATTGTTATATTTTTCTAGTTTTTTTCAAGAAATATAACATTATGGGATATTGAATTTTCTTAATAAAAACTTATAAATATTTTGTTTATCTTATGTATTATTCTATTAGCATTATAGTTTGTAAATTTAGAAAAATCTTAACTACGTATGTTTATTTGGAATGATCTGATTGGTTATCTTAAATTTTATGTAGATAATTTTCAAGAATCTGCCAAAGCATCTATTAGACTCGGAAAGATTCCACAGAAAATTGAACTCCATACAAACCTTAATCAACTCGGAGAGGACTAGACTGGAGTTGAACATTTTTAAATATGTATTTTCAAATTATTTTTTTTATTTTCTAAATTGACAGAACATCACTATTTATGTCAACGGGTTTAGTTGTTGTTTATTTCTCTAAATTTAAAACACCAGTAGGTGGCAAATCTTTTTTGGTTAGCAAATAAAATTACATTAAACAAAATAATTTTTGCAAATCGTGATGACTTAAGCCGCAATCCACTCATGGATCTGAGTGTCGAGAAGGTTTCCTATGTAATTATACGTAGCTTCTGACGGATGAATCGAGTCAAAGAACAAAAACTTCGAGTGATTCTGACACAATGGAGACAAAACATTACACATGAAGCTCGTCTCCAGATGCCCTGTTCCACAACATCCTCTCTTTGTCTCTTTAAATCCTGTTTATAGATTCCAAATGAGTGATCATAGTGCTCAATATATTCTTACACGAAAACTTGAGTAACAAGAAAAATTGTATCTATACCGTATTTGCTAGGATTTTTCGCCATGTCCAAAATAGGGTCATATATATCGAAGTACAAGATGTTGCTTCCGGTAAGAGATGTTCCATTCTAAGCAGAATCTAAATATGTTGCGGAATTTAGCAGGCATTTGAACGGATAAACAACCAATAGGAGGTAAACCTCCAACCACGATATTCCGGACACCTAAACTATAAAGCTCCTGCACACGCACCATAAATATTAGCAAAGTACGGTGAAAAATTCCCGAATCCGAGCAGTTCTTGTTCATAAAAATTTGAAAAATGGGATTCACTTGCTGTTTAGCAATAATGAGAGAAAATGTTTGAAACTTTACCCGGACTAAGTTGTCAAGCCTGGTAAGTATAAAGTTTTGGTAATTAGAGATGAAAGGATACTCAAGACGCCTTGCAGGAATAGTGTAAAAATTCAAGACAAAATCGTTAGTCCCTGCACTTATAACCACCAACGCATTTTTTACAATCTCCATAGCTTTCTTGTCTCCTACGATACTTTTAAGATGAGCAATGTAACTCCTGAACATCTTAGGTTGTTCTGAGACAGGAATCACCTGAGTCGAGAGACTGGTTCGGTCATCGTAACCCGCACCGGCTGATGCAAAACAGACTCCTGTTACGATCTCTTGGTCCGAGAGATTTGGTTGTAAGAAAGGAGGAACAAACTGCTTGATGTTGTATTTGGCAGCAAGTATGTCGGGGATTAGTTTTCCGTTTGAGAATCTCCCACTAGCTTTGTGGTCTGGGAGATCAATACCGTAAGGAAGATGTGTAGCTCTGAAGATTGTGTTTAAAGGGTAATTGTTATTGCCTGTGTCCACGGTTGAATCGCCGAAGATTAGAATGGCTGGAAATAGCGGTTGTGTTGTGGCGTTTGCGGCTGCGTTGCATGACGCAAATAGTGTTGTCGCGATGAATATAGTGAAAGTTATAGTTTTAGAAGTCGGCATTTTTTTTGTTTTTTGTTTGTTGTTTCTTGTGTGTTTGATTAATTAAACTGAAATGTGAATGGTGATGAATTTCTAAGGGGAAAACATAATATTGAATATAACATTATTGCAAATTATACAAGGTGAGCGGTTTAACAATTCATAAGGTCTGAGAACAAAATAACTTAAACAAACAAATATACATATGTAAATCTAAACTCTAATTCTGAATTCAGATAGTAAAAGAGTACCTAAGGTAATATAGTTAACCCAAATTAAAATTAATAATCTGCTTGCATTTGTACAGTATACAACACTTAGTAGGAAGTTTTTTTTTCTTTTTACCAACCATTAGCGCATAGTTTACTTATTGGTAAATCCAATATTAATGCTTAAAAAATATTTGAGAAGCCAAAACTTATCTTACTAGAAAGCGGCTGCTACAAAATACAACTAGATGATAGTATGCACTGTGTCCGGATATAATATTTAATATATAATTAATTATTATATAGACTGTTATCATATTAATTAAGTTTTTTATGGCTATTATACTATTTGTAGTTGTTTGTTGTATGAAATTTTTTTTGTTAATGTTAGAAGAATTGTATTATATGAGATTATATATTGTGTCAATTGGTGTTTGAATAATTGTATTATGTGTATTATATTTTGTGTTTATTTAGTAGGTTAAAAGTTATAAATATTTTTGTATTGTTGATTATATGTATTTTCTGTTTAATATTTTTTTGAAATATAACCAAAGAAATTCTGTATAGTTGAATAACTATTATTAAAAATATGAAATATTTAAAATCATATTTTAAAATTTTAGAATTAAATTGAGATATGTTTAATTTTTACCAAAATATTGACCTAGAACAAATAAAACCTATTAAATTTAACCAAAACGAATTAGAAAACAAAAAAAAATATATATATATATAAATGGGTTGTAATTTTTTTAAAACTATTTTCATTAAAGTAATTAAAAATTATAAAAGTCCTAGGATTTTTATAATTTTTACAAATGATAATTAATCTGATATCTTTTCATTTGTAAGAAATCATTTGATATATATAACCAAATTAGAGAAAAAAGTTCATAATTTCATTTGGGCTATATTAGATTGTGTTTTGTAAACAGAAGCCCATTAAGCATGCCCATTAAAAATTAACTTTTTAGTGACATGTACAAAATAAATATTTTGATTGGTTGTTTTTCCTTCTTTTAATCTCCTTGAGATATGTGGCAAAACGTATTCTCTTTTAATATATAGGAGAAGTTACAAACTTTGGGCTCCTCCAGAAATTGTTTCACTGCTAGTCAAATTATAGAAAAATATTAATTTTTCACCATCTTAATATGTATTTTTAATTTAATTTTTTATTAAAATATATAATCGATAATATTTATTCAAATACTATTTCTATACTCACTTATATATATATATATATATATATATATCATGGTATATTTTATCACTTGAATTCAGATATTATCAGTGAATCAATTATTTTAGGTAAATTTAAATTTTTGAAAAATATAGATTTTGCGTATAGTCATTTTTAATTATATTTTAGTGATTTTAAAATAGTTTGTTATTGAATTGGCTACTTTTCAGTATGGAAATTTTTACATATCTTACAATACTAATATGTATCAGAAAATATTTATAAATTAACAAAAAATATTATTTAAATTATTTATCACTTAAAATTATGATGATTGTCTTTCAACCTCGTTGGACGCCTTTTTATATCAGTCCATATTAAGTTTCTTAACCTCTTACGATTTTTTTGTATTTGCTTTTAGAAATCTATCAATTTTTTTTATTAAATACCTTTGAATAGGTGGCTCTAAAGTCTAATATTGAAAGTACCCTTAGCTTACTCGATTCAAGTAATTTTTTTTTTACCATGCTTATCTTATAATTTTTTTACTAAAGTAATTAAAAGTTAATGGTTCTTTCGTATTAAACCAATAATTATCAAAGAAAGAAGAACTAAAAAGCTCAAACTCATTTTTAAAATTGATGAAAATAACAATATCAAAATCAATTCCAACAGCAAGTGAAGTGAATAATAAAAAGTTCGTAAGAGTTTCAGTATTAGTTATAAACTTATAATACTTCACAATCCAATATATATTCGTATTGAAAAAGAATATATTTAAAAGGCCTTTGAATTATATACTTTTAATATATATTACCTTCAAATACTAAAGAGGTAAAAATAACTGATATTAAAATTCAAATTATAGAAAACCAAAATCAATATAAAGCTTTAAAAATATAAAGTTTTGTGTTTTCTAAATAGATATTTAATTTTTCACATAAACAAACAAATATACATATGTAACTCTAAACTCTAATTCTGAATTCAGATAGTAAAAGGGGACCTAAGTTAATATAGTTAAACAAAATTAAAATTAAAAATTTGCATGCGTTTGTCAGGTATACAACACTTAGTACGAAGTTTTCTTTTCTTTTTACCAACCATTAGTGCATAGTTTACTTTAAGGTAAATCCAATATTGATGCATAAAAAATATTTGGGATGCTAAAAATTATCTTATTGAAAAGCGGCTGCTACAAAATACAAAGTTACAAACATTTGACTCCTCAAGAAATTTTTCCACACCTAGTTTGAATTATTGAAAAATTACTAATTTTTACACCCCACGGGAACGAACAGGTTATCTTAATATGTATATTTAATTTATTTTTTATTTAAAATATATAATCAATAATATTTTAAAAAATACTATTTCTATTCTTATATATATATATATATATATCATGGTATATTTTATCAGTTAAATTCACATATTATCAGTGAATCAATTATTTTAGGTAAATTGAAATATTTTGAAAAATATAGTTATATAAAATTGAAAATAAAACTGGTTATAATCATTTTTAATTATACTTGTGTGATTATAAAATAGTTTGTTATTTTACTGGCTACTTTTTAGTATGGAAATTCTTACATATGTTAAAACTCCTAATATGTATAAGAAAATATTTATAAAACTAACAAAGAGATTATTGATGTATCATGGTTTTCCGGGTTTTTTTACCACGATATAAGTTCTTTTATAGAGTCTTTTATGTGTTTTTGGAGTCTTTTCGAGTCTTTTGCAGGTTTAGGTACATCTTAGGCTTGATTGAAGATATTGGAGTATTTTGGGGCAATTGGTTACAAACAGATAATAAGAACAACTCGGAGTCTACTTTTGAGCCTGGTGTCGATCTACGCCACTCCATGGTGTCGATCGATACCGATCGAGATTCTACATTCTGCCGAGTTTTGAAGAAAAGAAATTTCCCAGAAGTTTCACTTATTTACAAAACAAGTCATTTTCGTGTTTTAGGCTATACTTATGTTTTTAGAAGTCTTTTATGAGACTACATATTAGTTTTTACTTTGTGGTTTGAGATTTTGACAAGAGAGCTTTGGAGAGATAAATCAGAACTCACTTTGTTAGAGAGAAGATTTCGAACTCCTTTAATACTTCTTTTAATATCTTAATGCAATTTATTCAGATTATGATTTGTGTTTCATCAACCATGTCTGAGTAATCTACTTGTTAGATTTAAGGTTTTTTAGGTTGATGATGAATTGTTGAATTGGATATAATTGTTAGGGTAATCATATGGTTTCTTCATCTGGATTGAATCTAATGCTAGGTCTAGATTCATCACGTGGAATTTAGATCATAGGATAATTAGTAGACACGAAAGTGTTATTGATTTCCTGAAAATAATATTAGATGAGCAAAATACTTATTCGCAAAGAAATTTGGTTTAGGGATTTTGTGAACTTATCGAACTTAAGTTTAACGCATGTCTGAGCTTTTGAATTTGAAAAGAAATTTGGAATTCTATGATCTAAACATAGAAATCTCTGCATTGAAACTTGATTGGTTTGAATATTGTGTTTCGAGTTCAAGAATGATTCTTAAATAAACCCTTAACATTCTGTCTAGTTTGTAATTCTGAATCACCGAAAGAAATTCCCTAAATCTAACGCCTCTCTCATTAATATCTCCGATTTGGCCAACCAAAACCGACCTTAACAATACACTAAATGTGGCAAGCCTAAAAATATTTTGGGCCCATAAATTAAGGTCATTTGCTACAGTAACTTTTTTTAGAATTTAATTCCAACTTCCAAGCATGATTCCTTGCTGAAATTTTTTCAATGAAAATGGTTATTTTGGCCAATTTTTGGTTCATGTTTGGAATTAAAATTTCAAAATGACTCAAGTGGTACAATTCCTACATAAATTAATTAATTAGAAGAAACTTAGAAAACAAAACAAAAGTAAAAACATGATGATTTACAGAAGTGTGGGCAACCAAGTCATCTAAAGAATCATTTATGAATAAATATGGCCGAAATTTTATTTATTATATAGAGGACCAGCTCTTCTACTTATCTTTAGGATCAGCTCTGCAATTAACCTATTATTTTTCATTATTTGTACATCTTATTCACTGTTTAATTTGATACCTTTAATTACGTAAAACATTGATTCAACTCTGATAAATTTCCATTACACCGAACACACTTCTTTTTTCTTCAGTTCCTTATAGATTTGATACTCCATACTTATCTTGTTTCTGTGCATTTGCATCTATTGGGTGAAAACTTCTCCAACATCAACGGGATTTACAGGTGAGAATACCCCCATTGTCTGATACTAGTGCACGATTCTACTTTTACATTATGAAGGAGAATAAATTTGTAGTGGGTCAAAGATTTTGATAGGAGAAACAGAAAACATTCGGCAGGAGACCAAAACCGCGTACGTTACCAAACCGTCCCTACCAATCGGTCACCGACCAACGCACCCAATATAATCACGTGATCTTCACGCCATTACACTCGTCGAAGTTGGGTAAATCCACCGAAAAGACTTTATCATCACGCCATTACATGCCTTTTTTTATTCAAATTGCTGCAATAAAAATATAGACTTCTCCCCCTGGCACGTGTTCAAAATATCTCGGACTTGGCCTCTCCTACTTTCATAGAAACTTGGCACCGCTATTTTCCTAACTTGTTGTAATCGGTGCTTTAGACTAGATTGTGTTAGAGATAAACTCTAACCCCCCACTTTTTTCCAGTGGGTTTTTTTGGGCTTTTGCACAAGGCTGTTTCCAAACCTTGTTTAATGGAAATTTTAAATTTAAAAAAAAAATAATAGATGCAATTTCTAGGTTCCATCTATGGTGTGTGTTTTCATTCGTTACGTGTCTATGTTATCCAGAATCCATTGATCTTTAACTTATACTTATTTGTCACGAAATAATATGGTGGTACACTTTTGGTTCTATTTATAGAACAGAACTTTATGATATATCACACAACAAAGATAAAACTTATAGTGAAAGAAGAACTTGAGAGAGAGGAAAAAACTTATGGATTTCTCATTATCTTGTTTATCATCAATATACAAGCTCTCTATTTATAGGGGTTAAGAAGAGATGAGGGGATGACACCTAAGGAGGTGAATAATCTCCTTTACAACATGACACATGTAGTATACATGCAACTTAGGTGACACTTGGTGACATAAGTGATGAATAATCACATATTTTATAACACTCCGCCTTGAGTATTCATCACTCATTTGCTTGCTGCGTGCTGCCTCGTTAAAAACCCTGTGGGACAAAATTCATGACAAAGGGAAAAAGAGTACAGCGGCGCAAGCTCCCCCTGAAAAATATATGACATCTTTCTTCTTCACAAGTCTCTTAGATGACGCATCCCGATATTTTTGACATGCTTTTGAAATGTTGATGTAGGAAGCGCCTTTGTGAAAAGATCTGCGGCATTGTCACTCGAGCGGATGTATTGAATATCAACTTCATGATTCTTCTCAAGTTCTTTGGTATAGGAGAAAAAATTTGGAGGGATATGCTTCGTCCTATCACTCTTGATGTAACCATCCTTGAGTTGAGCAACACAAGCCGCATTATCTTCATAAATTCTTGTTGGCTCTTTTCTGATGTCTAGACCGCTAGCTTCTTGTATATGGTGTATCATCGATCTAAGCGATACACATTCTCTACATGATTCATGGAGTGCAATGACTTCTGCATGATTTGATGAAGTAGCAACCAATGTCTGCTTTTGAGAACGCCACGAGATCGCGGTACCTCCCATTGTGAAAACGTATCCGGTTTGGGATCGAGCTTTATGGGGGTCTGATAAGTATCCTGCATCTGCATAACAAACTAGACCACACACAGAGTTTCTAGGGTAATATAATCCCAGGTCTAACGTACCTTGAAGATATTGGAAGATTTGCTTTATTCCAGTCCAGTGCCTCCGCGTAGGTGCTGAGCTATACCTTGCAAGTAGGTTAGTAGCAAAAACTATATCTGGTCGAGTACAATTTGCAAGATACATTAACACACCAATGGCACTCATATAAGGCACTTCAGGACCTAAAATTTCCTCATTATCTTCACAAGGTCGAAATGGATCCTTATCAACATTAAGTGATCTATTGACCATTGGGGTACTCAAAGGATTTGCCTTATCCATATAAAAACATCCTTGTGGTGTAATTTGATTGATGCACAAAAATACCATCTTTAAGATGTTCTATTTGAAGCCCGAGACAAAACTTTGTCTTTCCAAGGTCTTTCATTTCAAATTCTTCTTTCATATGAGTTCTTGCATCATCAACTTCTTTTTGAGTCCTAATGATGTTCAGGTCATCAACATAAACAGCAATGATCACAAATCTTGATGATGATTTCTTTATAAACATGCAAGAGCATATCGCATATTTATATATCCTTTGTTCCTCAAGGCCGTGGTCTTGGATTTCGTGTAGAACTTATCCAAGAAGGCTGCTCGTGCATCGGCCCAAGTCGGTAGAGAGCCTGGTGGTAAAGATTTTAACCACCGTGATGCTTTTCCCGTAAGAGAGAAGGGGAAAAGCTTGCACTTCAAGAAATATGGAGGCACACCATTGGAGCCGGTTGTGTTACAGATCTCTTCGAAGTTCTCGTTGTGATCCATCGGAATCTCAGCAGGCAGACCGTGGAACAGGTGTTGCTTCACGAGGCCGATCATTTGAGGTTTGATCTCGTAGTCTTGCCTCTGGATGGTCGGGGTAACGATCGCAGATCCTGGTAGTATGAGCGAGCCGCATCTTTGTCCCCGAAAGCAGGTTGTGCAACGAGTTGCCTCTCCTGTTGCAAACGAAGCTGCTCCATGGCTGCTTGAAGTTGTTGCAGCTGAGCTGCGATGTCTATTTGTCCACCCATCTCTGAGTTGGCGGTGTCAGACGTTTCTGCTTCTTTGACTGGTGTGTTGTGTCTTCTGTTTCCTCGTTCAATCCTTGCTAGCTCGTCGTTTGTCAAGCTAAGAAGGTCTTTGTTGTTTTTGCTTCTTGTGCTCCTTGTGGACATGCACCTGAAACACAAAAACAAAGAAGAAAAGAAAACAGGTTCAGTAAAGTTCTTAGTCTAATAATTCAACCGTAAACCAAAGGTGAAAAATTTGGTCCCCGGCAACGGCGCCAAAAACTTGATACACGAGTTTTAAACCCTTATTTCCTACTGCAAGTGCACAACATACGAAGTAGTATTTAGGAGTCGATCCCACGAAGACCAGTTTCACACTTTGATCTAATGAGCTAAATCAAAAGCTAAGACAATTCAAATATGTTTTTGGTTTTTGTAGATAGCAATAATAAAAGCGAAATCAGTTGTAAATATAATATTAAACAAGCGTTAGGTCAAGGAATATCGCAGGAGATTCAGAGCAACGGATCAAACAACTATTCAGGCAATGATTAAGCATAAGTCTAGAACTCAAACACTAAGATAATATCAATCCACTCTCGTGGTATCAATATCTTTGTCTATCAACCTAGAAATCCTAACTCTCGCTGGAACTAGAAATCGTAGACAAGCTTTAGAATCAAGTTTAATATGTTCACAATTCTCCAATACATCTACTCTCGCAGGTAATGAATAAATTGCTCACCAATGTTCTTTCTAGCAACCTAGCAACTCTCGTTGTCTAAGTTAAACCCAATATCATAGAATCAAGTGATCAATTCGATCTAAGCATTAAGAATAACAAGGGTGAAGACATTGATTTGAATAGCCTATTTGTGTTTAACCGTAAAGCTCATGAATTCCTTTGACAAACCTTAACCTAACTAAGAGATCTACTCAGACATGATTAAAGAAGAAAACAAAGAGATTATAGAGTTCATCATAAAAGCTTGGATAGATAATGAAAGCTGAAAATAACTTAATAAGAACTTGAAACAAGCATAAATATAGATAATAAGAACTGAAAGTAAAGCATAAATATAAGAACTGAAAGTAAAACTTAAAGCATAAGCATAAATGTATAAAGCTTTAAAAGAAACTAAATAAAACTTAATAAAAGCATAAACATAAAAGCTTAAAACTGAAGAAGGAGCAATGCTTGAAGCTAGAGAAGAGAGAAGGAAGAAGATGGTGTGTTTTGAAATATCAAGAGTGAGTTCTATATATAGGCCAAGGTGTAGGGGAGTAGGTAGGACGGGGAACGGTCGTTCTAGGTGAAGAACGATCGTTCCCAATGGTCGATCGACAAACGTGGTGGTAGGTGAGATGGGGAACGATCGTTCCCTAGTGCTTTTGTCGGCAGAGTAGGTGAAGTGTGGAATGGGCACATGGGATAGAATGGTCTCTCCTATTTTTGTCGGCAGGGTTGGTGAAGTGTGGAACGATCGTTCCGTGATAGAACGGTCGTTCCTTTGCTTAGCCAGAACGATCGTTCTTCTTCAGAACGGTCGTTCTCTTGTGTTTGGTCCTTTTCTCGTTTTTCAATCTTAACTTGACTCGAGTATGTCTGTAAACGCCAAACTCCTTCGGAACTCCATAGAATCTGTAAAAAGACTCAAAACAAAAGAAAAGACTCGAAAAACTAACGAAAGATGCAAATCAAAACTCAAACCGAATACTAAAAACGAATCAAAATACGTTAAAAACACATAATATCAGTTCCCATCTTGGGCATAATTAATGGAAATCTCACACTTTTTTGTCTTATTTTCATTTTCTTTATCTGGTTCACCAGGAGCTATTTCATATATGTCATCTTGATATTTCTCATTATGTTGCTCTACTGGAACCTTTTCATTTCTTTCTTTTTCTTTTTCTCTTTCTCCCAAACTCTTTTTCTTTCGGGGATATTTATCTTTTAAGCCCATAGCCCCCCGCCCCCCCCCCCCTCCCTTTTCATTTGAACCTTGGGTTCGCTTGCATTGCTTCCATTTATATTTTCCTTTGGGATTTCAACCCGTGATGGAGCATCTGTAGCGGGTACATAATGATTAGTCACTCTTTTTGTATCAGTGAACACATCCGGTAACTGGTTTTCCAAACTTTCCATGTGTATTATTTTCTGGACTTCCACATCCCTTTGGTTAGTAGGAGGATCAAGATAAGCCAAAGAATGTATACACCAGGTGATATCTTTTGGTGATTCTCTCAATCCTCCCCCTAACGCTGGGAATTCATTTTCATTAAAATGGCAATCGACAAAACATGCCATGAACATATCACCAGTCTATGGTTCAAGATATCTGATTATACTTGGTGACGTATACCCAACATATATCCTTAATCTCCTCTGGGGCCCCATTTTCATTCTTTGTGGTGGCGCTATCGGAACATAGACCGCACATCCAAATACACGAAGATGAGATATATTAGGTTCATGTCCAGATACCAATTGTAATGGGGAATATGAATTATATGCACTTGGTCTGAGCAGGACCAATGCAGGCGCATGCAACACAGCATGTCCCCATACTGAAATTGGGAGTTCTGTTCTCATCATCAGTGGCCTTGTAATCAATTGCAACCTCTTTATTAAGCTCTCTGCCATGCCATTTTGCGTATGCACATGGGGAACTAGATGCTCAACATCAATCCCCATTTCCATGCAATAATCATCAAAGGATTTTGAAGTGAATTCACCAGCTTTATCAAGCCTCACTTTCTTTATTGGATTATCAGAGAATTGTGCTCTCAACCTGATTATTTGGGCAATGAATCTTGCGAAAGCCCTATTTCTTGTGGTCAAAAGACACACATGTGACCATCTACTAGATGCATCAATTAATACGATGAAATATCTAAATGGCCCGCACGGTGGATGTATTGGTCCACATATATCACCATGTATTCTCTCTAAGAATAATGGAGATTTATTACCTACTTTGGCTGGTTATGGTCTTATTATGAGTTTCCATTGAGAACATGCATTACAGGGAAACTCTCCCGATTGAAAAATCCTTTCGTTTTTCAATGGGTGGCCACTGGAATTTTGCACAATTTTCCTCATCATTACTGATCCAGGATGATCAAGTCTTTCATGCCATACTTTAAATGTATCGGCATCTTTTTCATTCATTATATTATATGACTCATTCATATTTATCTTTGTGCAATATAGTCCAGAGGACAACATGGGTAATTCTTCCACATGTTCTTTATTTTCCGTTGTAATGCAAAGATATTCAGTGCCATTCTTATTCATAGTCTCAATATGATATCCATTCTTTCGAATGTCTTTAAAGCTCAACAAATTTCTTTGAGACTTTGGGGAATATAGAGCATTTTCTATTTCAAACTTCGTCCCCTTTGGCATTATAAAATTTGCTTTTCCAGAGCCAATTATTATCTTTGCATTACCGGATATGGTACTCACGCTACTCGCGGAGCCATTCATTACGAGACAGGAGAGATATTTCCTTTCTTTAATTATAGTGTGTGATGTAGCATTGTCTGCTAAACACAAATCTCCATCCTGAATCTCGTTTTCTGACATCTTCTGTGTCATTATAATTAACAGACTCAAGTTATTTCACATTAAAACTTGATCATAACTATTATTTCATAAAAGTCAGAAAAACATATTATACACATATAGTATCAAAACATGCCAACTATTATACAAACAAAAAATTTGGCAGTTTATAACATTTCATCGACCTTAGTCGTTTTGTTTTTCTGCGGCATTTCTGATTTCAAGATAATCCGCAATGTCGAGATGAGTATCATCAGCTAAGCCATTATAGGAAGGTCCGGCCTCAACTTTGACAAAGTTAGTTTCAACATTCTTTGTCTTAGCCTTTTGTGACTCTTGATATAGATCGACGAAATACCTTGGCGTACGACATATACGTTCATAATGCCCTTTCAAGCCACATCTATAACAAGCATTTTCAGTCGACTTTTTGATGATACAGCCACTTTCATTTGTTTGGAGATTCTTGTTTCTTCCATTGTTGAAACCTCTTCCTCTTCCACGTCCACGACCTCGTCCACGGTCTCTACCGTGTCCTTGCCTTTGATCATTATCATTATTATTACTGGATGCTACAACATATGCTTCAGGGTATGGAGCTGTTCCAGGTGGACGAGATTGATGGTTCAACATCACAAGTTCATTATTCTGCTCTGCTACAAGGAGGACTTGCATCAACTCCAAGTAGTGAGTGTATCCTTTTACGCGATACTGTTCCTGCAACATCACGTTTCCTGGATGAAATGTGGAGAGCGTTTTTTCAATCATATCATGATCGCTCACATTTTCACCACATAACATAATCTTTGAGGTGATTCCTAACAGAGCGGAGTTATATTCACCAACACTTTTATAATCCAGGAAACGGAGATTTAGCCATTCATGTTTGGCTTTTGGCAAGATCACATACTTTTGATGATCATATCTATCTTTGAGTGATTGTCAGAGATCTGCAGGATCCTCTTTTGTGATGTATTCATTTTTCAAGTTGTCGTGGAGGTGATGGCGTAAAAACACCATAGCCCTGGCTTTAGCCTCATCCGACGTCGTTTCCGATCAGGTTTTAAGAAGACCATTCGATCTCAAATGCATCTTTGCATGTGATGCCCATGTCATATAATTATTTCCGCTTATATCGAGGACAACGATATCAAGCTTTGCTAAGTTTGACATGATCTTTCTATAAGAAAATAAGATCAAATGTCATTCATATGATTTCGAGAAGGCAAAGCCTATCACTCGAGTAAGGAGGAGGATTAACCTTCCACTCCACATAATATATTATGAATTTAACAAAAATTGACATAATATAAGTGTTACCTCTTTATGGTATGAGAATGGATTGGAGGTGATTTGAGCAGAGCGTCGGTCCTGAGACGATCGTGCTGATAACGTGTTACGAAATAATATGGTGGTACACTTTTGGTTCTATTTATAGAACAGAAATTTATGATATACCACACAACAAAGATAAAACTTTTAGTGAGAGAAGAACTTAAGAGAAAGAGGGAAAGACTTATGGATTTCTCATTATCTTGTTTATCATCTATATACAAGCTCCCTATTTATAGGAGTTAAGAAAAAATGAGGAGATGACACTTAAGGAGATGACTAATCTCCTTTACAACATACCACATGTAGTATATATGCAATTTAGGTGACACTTGGTGATATAAGTGATGAATACTCACATATTTTATAACATTATTTAGATTTTTGTTTTTAGAACAATTTTCATAATTAGTTACATCTTTTTGTTTAACAAGCTGGATTGGGTTTGTAAACTTCTTCAAAGTAAAAGGTTTTTGCCACGATGTTCCGTTAAATTCTAGGCGATATAATTTGAGTCAATAATTCAGATTAGATAACGTCAACAATAGTCTTAAAGTAATTGAAAGCTCTACGACCTCAAAATCATAGCACATCGCAGAAATTAAAAACTGAGAATAACATTTAAATAAATGAATAAATAAATAAATATGTCTTCAAAATAAAAATCAAAATAACGGAAATTAAGAATAGCGCAGGATAAACTTTTGGCACAATTTCATGTTTCAAAATATCTATTTTTGCATCTCTTTTGTGCTTTTAGTTTTTTTTTAAATGTTTTCTACATGGCAAATACAACCAAGTAACCAACCAATTCTGCATCATTAAAATCTCACTAATTATACTTTTTCGTTTAAAAATATAGCTTACATAATTGCATTATATTTGCCACTGAATGAATGTTAAGTAACGTTAATCAGAAATTGATCCAACGCTTAACATCTAAAAGAAATATAGTTGACATCAAGGGAATGTTAGATTAACTAGAAATGATTCCAACGACAATACGGAATTAATAATGGTACTGTTTACTTATCCTTGTCTTTAGCTTGACCCAACTAATCATGTTTTAAGAAAGTCAAAGCATGCTTGTAATAATGTATTGTGATGGCAGTGCAAAAACGTTACCCTTTTACGTTAGAAGGGAAAAGAAATGAGTGCTGGGACAAAGAGTTTGATACAAGAAAATTGAAAAACATTCGACACGACACAAAAAAAAAAACGCGTACGTTAATAAACCGTCCTACCGATCACCGACGGATTCACCCAGGATGATCACGTGACCATCACGCGACTACACTCGTCGAAGTTGGGCAAATCCACCTAAAAGACTTTTTATTCAAGTTGTTGCAACTTCTAGATTTGGATTTTTTTTTTGTTAATAATCTCGATTAACCTTTATTTTAATAAGTTGTTTTTGTTTAACAAGCTGGTTTGGGTTGTATGAAACTTGTACGACATGGTGGTTTTGTCAAAAATGTTTAAGAAAATTCCGTTAATGTCTTGGTGACTAGATTAAAGTCAACAATTATGATTGGATTACGTCTAAACCAATCTTAAACTAATGAAATAGCTCTACGGCGTCAAGTACCATAGGACATTAAGGGGAAAATAAGAACAATGTTAAGAAAATCACAATATAAACAATTAAACATTTAGCACAATTTTACGATTATTTATTCTTATGTGCGTTTCTTTCGATGTTTTTCCTCATGCCGAATTTAACTAACAAATTGAAGTCATTTCAAATTTTAATTGGCTTACATAAAAAATAATCTTTAACTAATTAAAGCTCCAAGACCTCAAAATAATACAACACTAATCGAAAAATGATAATAATATTAATTGAATAAAAGAATTACACTAGGATATATTATTTTCTACTACAAAACCGAAAGACCCAAACACATTTAGATTCTTGTTCTTCTCAAACCATCGTAGAGCAAGCCGACTTCGTAGGGTCATACAAAGCAGGAAGCAAAAACTTCCTGCCGTTTGCACCATACGCATTAAAACTACCTCCCGTCGTAGCATCCACAAGCAAATCCCCAGCGTAACCAGGATAAGCACCTTTCCCATAAACGCCAGGACACGCAGACGCAGCTTCGAGCGGTGCGTTTTGTGGGCCCTGGTAATAACCATTACCAAACGGGTTCGTCGCGGTTCCGGCCAAAAGACTGGCTAAGTTAATCACCATACCGTCGAGTCCCACGTCATTGTTCGGCGCCACGAGCGGCGGACTCTGAGGACCATAAACCGGCGCGTGAAACGGCCACGCGCATTGACCCGGACATTGCGTTTCGGAGTTTCCGACCCAAATGTAAGCGAACTTGGAGCCCCGTTTACCCGAGTTACCGCGAGCGTGTCCGTGGGTCCCGCATCTGCTCATACCGAATCCAGTTACCGCCACGTCAGCTGAAGTCAAAACGACGTTGACCGCGTCGTATTGGTCTCCTTTTGAGGCTAGCTTGAGGATATCTCTGTCCGTTAGAGATTTCCCGAGAGAGTAAGCCTCGTCGAGGATCTGTGACTTGAGAGTGAGTGAGAGTGAAGGAGATGGGTTTTTATCTCCTGCGGCGAGCTCGTAGTATTTCTCTGTGGTCTTCCACCACGTGGCGACGGATGGTTGGTTGAGCTTTTCTGAAGAGGAATGTGAGAGCGAGGTGATGAAGTCTGAGATGATTGCTCTTTGAGCTGGCTTGAACTTTCCGTACCAGATTAGGTTAACGGAGATTTTGCCAGAGAGAAGAGCTCCTTTGTGGTATTTCAAGAGTTGAAACTGGTTTGGTTCATCATCTTGTGCTAGTTTTCTAGCAGAAGAGATTGAGATTTGAAAGACAGACAAAAGTAAAAAGAGTTTGAAGATTAGCGAATACATTTTTGGGAATGGTTTAGACTTTAGAGAATAAAGAGAGAGGAGAGAAGCTTCGTGATGTTTTTAGATTTGGTTTGTGAGAAATGAGGAGTGTGATGTGGATATTTATATGCCTCTCTGAGTGGAATTATTTTTATATAAATAGAAAATTAGATTTTGAATAGGACTTAGATAATAAAGTGATGTCATATGCTTTAAAGCGAAAGAGAAAGAGAAGTTGCAGAGAAATGGGAAGGGAAAAAAAAGAGTAATGGTCCATTGTACTGTTGCCAGCTAAGGAATGATCCATAGTCCCACACTTTTTTTGAGTTTTCTCATTACATCTCTGGTTATATTAAAATTCGATTTTTTTTTTTTTGAGTTATGGGTTATTTTGTGAACTGTCTGCATGTATTGTACATTTCTTTTAATGTCGTCATTACAAGTTTCTTTTTTTTTTTTTTGAAAAATCGTCATTACAAGTTTCATGCGAATATGTACTATTTCCATTTCATTATGTGAGTTTTTTTCTTTTGAACATTATTTTGGGAGTTGTTATAAGAATTTACTTTTTTGTCGTAAATATACAAAATAAAATTTTGCAATTTGAATACAGTCTATTATAATATATTCTAAAACTACATTTATAAAATGTTTTTTTGATAAATCACTTATAAAATACGTTTTGATTTGGATAAGACTATCCGAGGCTCGAATGAGAGACATAGGATCCTAATTCTTGTGGTATCAACCACTAAGGACATGTGTCTCTGTTTCTTTTGCATAATCTAATCAATAAATTAGTAATTGAATCAAGTTGGAACAATAAAAAAACTGTTTATGGAGTAGTTAATTACTAGTATTTATTTGTATAAGAAGACGCTATAAAAATTAACAAAAGAGTTTAATTGTGTCAGAAATGAGCATACTTATGTACAGACAAAAGTTGATAGAATTTTAAAAAGAGGCATCAAAAATTGACCGTATCGATAAAGTGTGACGGAATATACAGCTTAGTTACAGTACAGCAATTAGAGTGTCAAATTACTTAAATAACCTTACTACTAGCAGAGCAAGCTGTATGTTGTAAAGACTTATTAAAGGCTTTATTTATGAAGTTAAAGCGCGTGGCAGTTAAAGAAAAAATGTGAAACTTCTTCATAGAGACGTTGGGATTTTTTTTTTTTTTGGACAGTCTGATAAAAAGGACTTATCAATATTTTAAATATTTGTAAATTTTGAATGAATAAAGATAACGATATGGGAAAGTGTGTACAGCTGGCAAGAGTAAACCTAATCTGATAGGCAGAGAGAGAGCATTCACTGACACAATGTCCGCACGTGACGTCACGCGCTTCCACGTCATCAAGTTGTGAGTACTTGAAGAAGGTGAAAGCTCGTGATTTGGGGAGCTTGCAAGGTACTACAAATTAGGGCTGGGACGAATCCGGATATCCGGGTTTTTTTGAAGTATCCGGATCCGGATCCGGATCCGGTCGGATCCATATTTTCATTATCCGGATCCGGATTCAGGGCTTCCGGATATCCGGGTTTCGGATATCCGCCTAAATATCAAGATATCCACGGATATCCGGATCCGGATCCGGATCCGTTAAAATATATATTAATTTAAAAATAATATTAAATTAATTATTTATATACATTTAAAATAAATATAATATAAGAAAATATAATATAATATTAAAAATAATATTGGAATATTAGAAAAGTAATTTTAAATTTATTTTTATGTATAAATGTTAATATATTTAAAATTTTACTAATAAAATAAAAAATATAATATTTTTAAAGGATACGGATCCGGATCCGGATATCCGGACTTGAAAAATTTGATATCCGGATCCGGATCCGGCTTAGACGGATCTCAAGTTTTATTATCCGGATCCGGATCCGGCCCTCCGGATATCCGATTTTCGGAGCGGATACGGAGCGGATCCCGGATCCGGATCCGGATCCCGATAATATCCCAGGGCTACTACAAATGCATTAGCTGGACTGTGGTTGGCTCTCTCACACACATTATTGGCCGACCGGCACCGTTTTATGTTTTTGTTTTTCCTTAACAGATTTTTAATTTTCTGTTACGACAATTTTCATATATGTAATTTTTTTGAAGATATTTTCTATAATCATATATAAAAAAATAAGTTTTCTTGCAAAATAGTAAAATGTTCCAAATATCCAATGTCCTGATGTCTATGATACTTTAGCCTAATATGCACTTCCGAAAACAAAATATGCACTTCATTTTATAAGTACTTTTTTGGAAATTTGAAGACGTTTACGATATCTAATCAGAACATGAAAATTTATTTTTTTGTGTGCAAATAACATCTTTACGTTCACATAAATTTACTATAAAATAATAATCAATGATGGATGAAAATTCTTAGTGCTTGAATTTCGGTTATATGTTTTTTTCTAATTCTGGGTTTTTTTTCTTCTTCTAATTCTGGGTTTTTAGGCTAATTCTGGTTTTTGTTTTCCCTTGTATAAGACAGAAACGAATCAGAACCGTTGAACTTTGCATAAGAAAAAAAACAAAGATCCTCGTTGTCTGGTTTTAGTGAAGCCTTGTAGCTGTTTTTGTCCACCTTAATGATAAGCCGAAAACTGATTTGAAATCTGATTCTTTAGAAGTTAATCCGTCATTTTTACTCTAATTACATTATACTATCGTTTTTTTTTTTTTTTTGCTTTGAGCAGAAATAATAATTTTGAAATTTTATTATTATTTTAATTAGAAATAAAAAATTAATTAATAGTTTGATTTATTTAATACTAAGGATGGTCCGCGCGTATGTCAGTTAAATTTTACGGATTATTTGTTATTAAATCTCTTATCGTTTGTTGTTTTTTGTTTGTGTTTTCCTTTCTTTTTATTTTCTTATTTTATAATCATTTTTCTTTAGTTTTTAAGCATTTTTATATTATATTATTTTCTTTAAATGTAGTACAATTTTTGTCTTTGCTTTCTCTTTATTCTTATTTTTATATTCACTTAATATAATTTATATTTATTTAGCATCTGATTATTTGATATGCTCTTTTTCATTATCTCTTAAATATTATTGGTCGGCTTAAAGTAGTAAATACCCAGTCTTGTTTTTCTTTATATTTTTTTCATTTCTCTAAATGTAGATTTCGGTCCATCTTATTTGTTTCGTTTTGTTTGGATCTTTAATTTTCTTATATTTCAATTACTATTGTCGATATTGACTTCTGTTTTTTTCTCCAATATACTATATATTGTGAGTTTATCATAAGATTAAATTTCTTGCTTTCTTAATTTTTGTTGTGGTCGTGGTTGTAATTTTTTATGTGAACAGTAAAACAAAAGAGAAAACTAAAAAAAACTACATATTGTTATCATGTTTTGATATGAAATATTTTTTGTTTACTATTGTTAACCGGATATTGTTTTAATGTATGACAATCAAAATGTGTGTACTAGCCATGACCAGATCAAACAATATTGTTTCAGGGATATTGTTACTATTATATATTTTCAAAACGTCTAGGAATGGTTCACGCTACACGCGGAGATGTGACTAATTCTTACAGATTCTTTGCTACAAAATATATTATAGTTTTCCTTTCTTCGTCAATTTATTTTACAAACATTTTTTCTTTAGTTTTTAAGCATTTTTAAATTATATTATTTTCTTTAGTTGTTGTACAATATTTTTTTGTCTTTACTTTCTCTTTGTTCTTCTTTTTACTTTATATATATATATATATATATATTTAACATCTGGTTATTTGATGTGTCTTTTATTATTTATTAAATATCATTGGCTGGCTTAAAGTAGTAAATACACAATCTTGGTTTTTTATATTTTTTTTTCTTTTTCTAAACATAGTTTTTTTTCTTTCCGGTCAATTTTATTTTTTCTTCTTTTTTTTTTGTTTTGAATTTTATTACCTTTTAATCAGTGTTCAAGATATTGGTCTTTGCTTTTCTCATATATATCATATATTGTGTGTTTATCGTTTGAATAATTTTTTTTATTTTATAATCATTTGGTATTTAGTTTTTAAGCATTTTTAAATTATATTGTTTTCTTTAGTTATTGTACAATTTTTTTTGTCTTTACTTTCTCTTTGTTTTTCTTTTTATCTTTACTTTTTATATATATAACTATTTATTTAACATCTGGTTATTTGATGTGTTTTTTATTTATTTATTTAATATCATTGGCCGGCTTAAATTAATAAACACACAGTCTTGATTTTTTTTGTTTTTTGTTTTTTGCGGTTTTTCTAAATGTGGGCATTTTCTTTTCTTTTCTTTTCAGCTCATGTTATTTTTTGTTTTTTGTTTTTGAATTTTATTACCCTTCAATTGATGTTCTCGATATTGGCATTTTTCTCATATATACCATATATCGTGTGTTTATCGTTTGAGTAATTTTTTTTATTTTCTTCAGTTTTTTATCTGGTCATGTTTGTGAATTCTTTGATGTGGATAGTAAAATATAAGAGAAAACTAAAGAGAACTACATGTAGTTATTATGTTTTGATATAAAACATTTTGTTGTTTATTGTTGTTGGATAGTGTGTTGTTTTAGTGTGTGATAATTAAAATGTATGCTGTTTTTTGTGATGAGGTGGCACAAGGAGAAGAGAGAAAAGGTATCTTTATATATATAGATAGATTTTCTTCAGTTTTTTATCTGGTCATGTTTGTGAATTCTTTGATGTGGATAGTAAAATATAAGAGAAAACTAAAGAAAACTACATGTAGTTATTATGTTTTGATATAGAACATTTTGTTGTTTATTGTTGTTGGATAGTGTGTTGTTTTAATGTGTGATAATTAAAATGTATGTTGTTTTTTGTGATGAGGTGGCACAAGGAGAAGAGAGAAAATGTATCTTTATATATATAGATTTTCAACTCACTGAACAATAACTAAATAACTAAGGCTTCGAACGGTGAAAGCGGATCAAACTTTGCGGATTTAGCGGATCAAGCGATTAAGCGGATCAAAAGTGGATATAGCGTTTTCAGCGGTATAAAGTGCAGATTAAGCGGTTTTAAAATATTTATATTATTGTATTTCATTTTAAATTATATATTAATTTATTTTTAACATATTTATAATTTATTAAAAATATTATTTAATATCACCATGATAATATTATTTACTGAGTTGTGTATAAAATATTAACATATATAAAGTAAAATATAAAATATATATAATAGAATATAAATTTTTACAAATATATTATAGTTGTGTTGATTTTTAAAAATAATTAACACTGTTTCTACATTCAGCTTTCTAAATAAAAGAATAAAAAATAAATATATATATTAAAATATAATAAAAGTAAGAAAATACATCATAAACACATTATATGCAAGGTGTTTTTACTGTATAGAGTTGGATCAACAAATCTCTTCGTAAAAGTTGATCCGTCCAACTGCATTATTATTTTATTATTTAAAACTGAACCACATATATAAAGTAAATTGATGCTTGAATGGTGACCAATTTGCGGTTGTACCGCTTTACCTTTGAACCGTCATTTGTTCCGTCCCCATTCATTACCTAAGTATAGGAAATAATGCTAGCTAGGGTTCCTGAAGTTGGAAATTTCGGCCCAAGACGCAAGAACAAGGATTAGGCCGGACCGGGATACAAATAAGAGGTACCGACCAGACAGATCATGGCTTGACCAACCGTACTCTGGACCACAATTGACTTGGTTGTGACCTCTGGTCGGCCTCTGAACCAAAAACATCTTGCTCACGATATATTAGTAACGTAACTATGGAGTATCATATTTTTGTAATTATAATTGTATTTATGTTAAACTATAAGTTAATAGTCATGCTTTCGTTATTTGTTAAACTATGTGAAAGATATATTACTAACACAACTTTGGAGTATCATATTTTGTAATTATGATGTTATTTTATAACGTAGAATTTGAATTTAGTTAATAAAATGACTTTATAAATTAAAAAGTAATAACAAATAAATTATTCAGTTTGCTACTAACATCTCTTTGATATAATTTAAATATTTGTTATAAAAGTTTTCATTTATGTTTTTAAAACATATACTTGAATTAATGTGAAAGATATTTTAGTAACATAGTTTTGGAGTATCATATTCTGTAATTATGATTTTATTTTATGATATAGACTTTTAGTTTAGTTAAGAAAATAATTTTATGAATAAAAAAGTAATTACAAATAAATTATCAGTTTTCTACTAACATAACATCCAAGTATATGTTATGAAAAATCAAGTATTCATTTTTTTTGTTATTTGATTGATAAAAGTATGTTATTAATTAATAGTTATGTTTTTGTTATTTTAAATTTGTGTGAAAGATATATTAGTAATATAACTGTGGACTATCATATCTTGTAATTATGTTTTTACTTTTTAACATAGAATTTTAATTTAGTGACGAGTATTGGAGAACAGATTGCAAATGTATTATGGACCAATAAAAATATTCTATATTATTTTTATTACCAATGTTGTATTTAAATTGATTTTATATATTAGGTTTTCAATATAAAATATTTATTTATTGTATTTATAAAATGAAATTATAAATAATGAATATTCGAAAAATTGTAAATATATCATAGATCAATAAAATTATTCTATATATTAATTTATATAATACCAGTGTTGTATTTAAATTAATTTATGTATTATATTTTGAATAAAACAATATTTATTAACCTCAATTTTGAAATGAATTTTTCTGAAGATAATAATTCTTTTAATTATAAATAATTAAATAGCAAGATAAAATTTATATAAATTATTATTAAATTGTACTGTTCTTTAGACCGCTTTTGATCCACTTTCTCCATTCAAACATATATTTTGGACCGCTAAATCTGTTTGATCCGCACTTGTACCGCTAGATCCGCTTTTCTCACTTGATATGCTAGGGGTTCGAATGGTGCAAGCGGATCAAGCGGTGCAGATCAGGCGGTATGGGCGGTTCAAGCAGATCAACTGTGGATCAGGCTTATTAGGTGGATTAAGTAGAAAAAGTGTGGATCATACAGTTCAAAATATATGTTGAATGGTGAAATAATAGAAACAACGGTTTTTAGTAGATTAAAAAATTAAAAATCATTAAAATTTAATATTTTGAAATATATTGATAAAAAATTATTTATTAAAAAGTAAATAAAATTATGTTTTGTTAATATTATACAAGAAATATTATACATAAAATATTATACATGAAATAAATTCAAAATAATACATGAAATTGACTGAACTTCTAATATCCAGTATTTTTATCTTCTCATAGTTTATTTGCGATTTTGCTCTCTGATGTTTGCCATTAGATCTCCATCTTCTACCTCTTCTGCTTCCATATCATCTTGATCAGTTGCACCGTCTGTGTTGCTATTCTCTGTTTGTCCCATTCTTTCAGTGAAATCTTCATCTGGAAAATTTGAAATTCTAATGAAATTATGTAGTCCAATTGTAGCCATTACCACTCTTTTTTGCACTTCAATATTATATCTAGGGAACTCACAAAGAATCCTCCATTTTTTCTTCCAAACTTCAAATGTTCTCTCAATAACAGACCGCAAAAAAGCATGTCATCTATTAAACAATTCATGTTTATTCTTTGGAGGATGATTAGTGTCAAACTGTGACATATGATACCTTACTATCCTGTTTCGTGAAGCCAAAAATCCTTTTTTATTTGGATATCCAGAATCCACAACATAGTACTTGTCTCCCGGAGGCATTGGAAATTCAGGATCATTTTCTTATGCCATCGCAAGAACTGTTGTATCATGACATGATCCAGGTGCTCCATTCCAAACATATGTAAATAACATATTTAGATCACATATTGCCATGATGTTAAAAGGCGTTCTATCATGTCGATTTCAATACATTCCTTGCAACGCCGGTTTCACTTTAACGCATCAATACAAGAAAACAAGCATATACCGAGGGAAGAATTCATCGGTATTCCGACGAAATACCGAGGATTTCCTCCGTCGGAATTTCCTCGGAAATTTCATACGGAATTCCGAGGACAACAAATTCCGAGGAAATAGCGAGGAAGGCAATTCGTCGGAGACTCCGTCGGAAAATACCGATTGGAGAGTTCCAGCATCCAACATATCATAAAATCTCCTAGCTTCTGCATCGGGTAAATCTTCCCCTCTAAAATGATCATTTACCATCTGCTCAATACCTACACCATAATCTAAATCCGTTCTAATTGGTTCTTCTAATCTAACCGCCGGCCGAGGTTCGCTAGTACTACCAGGTTCATATCCTGCATCCGTTGATCGGAATTTTTTAAAAATTAATTTTAAAAAAAATTTATATTTTTTTAAAAAAAAATAAATATTAGAAAATTAAATTTGAAAATATAAAATTAAATTCAGAAATTTTATTTCGAAAATATAAAATTAAAATTCAAAGTAGTACAAAGAAAAAGAAAGAATCCAAATGTTGTGAAAAAAAAAAGCTACGGGTTTTGGGTGTTCGGGTCTTGCATGGTCGGGAAATCGATGTTCGGGTGCAACGTCCTCATCATGTCCATCATCTGCTGGTTTAGCTTCCTCTGTGCCTCGAAGCTCGCCTGTTGTGCCTCGAAGCTCGCCTGTTGAGTTGCCATATGAGTCTCCAACGCAGATATGCGATGATCCTTGTCCTGCAATTGACCCATAAGTGCTTCGGGATCAACAAAGGGCGGGGCTGCAGCATAAGACATAACCGACCGGGACCGACGAGCCAAACCCAACATTCGGCCCTTCTTCTTTGGAACCGACTGAAATAGAAAGTAGGCAAATGTAAATAATAATTAAGATGAAATGAAATTTAAAAACAAAAAATTTACCTTTTCAACGATTTCGTTGATCCGTTCCCGAGGCAATTGGGAATCCGTCGAATCTTCATCCTCGGTTTGAAGCTGAGACGCTGCTTCTTCCACCTGACTGTGGATGAGGTCGACGACAGCCTTCACAACACCGTCATCAATCTGGCCGGTCTTCTTGTTCGTATACGCCTTCTTCATTAGGGTGAAATCATCAACCGGCTAACCATCATTTGCTTACACCTTGATATCAATATAAATATTAGTAATTAAAAGAAATAATGAGAGTTTAAGATTTAAAAATATTAAAATTGAAAAAAAAAGCCATTGAAATTACCATGCGATCCATCAGAGTGGCTTGGGACTGAGCACCCAAGTTGTGCTTGTAGACGCCCTTCCCTTTACGATCGCTCTTGCGGTTGGTGGAGTTGGTGGAAGAAGTCGATTTCGTGTCTTCCTTACTCCAATGCACAATCAGCTGCTCCCACACCTCGAGGTTCATCGACTTTGGGATCTTTTTAAAAAAAAAATTGTTAGATGAATTAAAAACTAATTTAATAAATTTAAAAATTGTTTTAAAAATAGAAAACCAAACCTTGCCCATTTGCCACTTCTTCTTCCACTCGTGAATTTGATAATCATAGTTGGTCATAACTTTGTGCACGAAGTTGTAATAGATAAACCCCGTATAATCGGGATTCCAGTTGAATTCTTGCTGAAAAAAAAACACAATTAGTAGAAAATTTATATTGAAAAAATAAATTAAAAATAAAAATAAAAATATTTACCGCAAACTGTTCAAACCAAAGAACTTGTTTGGCTCTTGGGAAGTCGGTGAAAGTCGGATGTCCCACGTCCAAAGACAAATACATCATACGGTTGATCCATGAGCTGATCCCGTTGGAGGATCGATCGAACCATGTTTGACCCGGTCCAGATGGAGACGGAGTGAGAAACGGAAGATGGTGACGACCTGGCTATCGAACAAACTCCGCAAAACTCATCAGTTCCGGAGGACCCTGAAAGTTCGGAGTAAAAGTGGGTGCAGCACCGGAGCCAGAAGGAGCTTCGGGAAATGGAGAGGGAGATGTCTGGTGGGAGCTGCGGGGCGATGGGGAACCCTGAACGGAGTAGCTCCCCGAGCCACGACCACGACGCTGTCGAGGAGGCGGGGTCTGATCATCATAAGACCTGTAGTTTAAATATATAAAATAAGATATAATATCAGAAAAAATAGTTATATTATCAAAAAAATTATAATTTGTTAGTATACATGATTTTTAATATAGAAAAAGGTTTATAAATTTTTTTTAAATTTTTCAAAAAATGTTTTAATACTTATAAGCATAGTTTTAATATCAGAAAAAACGTTTTAGAAACTTGAAAAATGATTTTGAAAACAGTAAAAACCTTTTTAAAAATCATATAAACGTTTTTAAAAATCATATAAACATTTTAAAAATCAAAAAATGTTTTAATACTTATAAAAATAGTTTTAATATCAGAAAAAAAGTTTTAGAAACTTGAAAAACGTTTTTAAAAATAGTAAAAACCTTTTTAAAAATCATATACACGTTTTAAAAAATCTAAAAATGTTTTAATACTTATAAAAAAAGTTTTAAAATCAGGAAAAAGTTTTAAAATCAGAAAAACGATTTTTAAAATAGTAAAGCGTTTTAAAAAATCATTGAAAAACGTTTGTAAAAATCAAGAAACTTTTTTAAAAATAGTGAAAACGATTTTAAAAATTGAAAAAATATTTAATAAAAGTAAAACGAATTTAAAAATCAAAAAACGTTTTTAAAACTAAAAATTTCCGAAGAAAACTAAAAATAGAACCTAAAATCCGAAATTCAATCCTAAACTATCCATCTAACAACCTAAAATCCGAAACTATCCATCTAACAACCTAAAATCCGAAACTATCCACCTAAAATATGAAGTTCAAATCGATTCTTACATGATTTGAGAGAGAGGACGGCGAGGATCGAGGGGGGACGAGATGAGAGAGAGGATCGAGAGAGGAGGAGATGAGAGAGAGGATCGCGAAGATAGAGTCTGCGGCGGAGAAGAAGAAGAACACGGGTTAGGTATTATATTTAATGATTCCGACGGAACAGGTTCGTCGGAATTCTGTCGGAATTATTATTATAAAACCTAACCCGCGGATCTCGAAATAATTCAAGCGGTTTGGTTTTCCCGGGTACGTACTTTCCGACGGCTACATACTTCCTCGATTTTCCGAGGAAATACCGAGGAACAACTGTAAGTCCTCGGAATTTTCCGACGAAATTCCGAGGAAATACCTAGGAAACATGGTTTAGGGTTTCAAATTCCGATTTTTTTTCCGGTATTTCATTTTTAATACAAATGCAATTCATACCATTGAGGATACTTTGTATAGATGATCATAAACCATGAAATAACAAAATTTCAAAAATAATAGTAAGTATTTCCTTTAACGTTTGTTAAAGTGTATAAGTGTTTATCTTATGTTGTCTGATTTCTGTTCGAGCAACCGTAAAAGTGTTTGTTATTGTGTAAAACACTAAGGTTTGACTTCATAATCTAGTTAAGACACTCAATGAAGGTTATATATGTGTTATTCGATCCGCAAAACGTCGTTCTCGGTTATAAAACCCCATTTCCTCAGAATTTCCTCGGAAATTTCCGAGGAAATTCCGAGAAAATTTCAAAAATCATCGGATTCCCCGGAATTTCCTCAGAATAATCCGAGGAAATTCCGAAGAAATTGCAAAAATCATCATGTTCCTCGGAATTTCCGAGGAATTTCCGAGGAAATATGTTTTTTATGTATTGTCCTCGGAATATTCTGAGGAAATTCCGAGGAATAACACTATTAATCAAATCCCTAAATCGCGTAATCGAATTCCGAGGAAATTCCGAGGAAACCCTAAATTCCCTCCGAATTCTGTCGGATTTTCTTGTATAAAAAAAAAAAAAATCTCTACTCTGATTCCCAGTCATCGTCACCAGATGAATCGGAATCTGGATCTTGGTGAAACTCTCCAATAACTGGTTCATCTTCTGCGTAAACGACGGCGTCCTCTGCGAAGTCGGTCAAATCGACTACAAGGCCACCTTCCGCTACATCTTCTGCTGCACTTAAGTTGTCGGATGTGATTGGTTGCAGTGGGTCTTCCAGCTCTGAAGTTCCCTGAACTCGGCCTCTCGGGTTGACTCTTGTAACCGTAACCCATGGATCATCTCTGTTCCTTACCCGTGGGTACTTGATATAAGAAACTTGTAACATTTAAAAAAATATTAGTAAAAGTATGAATTATGATCATCTTCATTGATCATTTGTACGACTATAGAACCTTCCACCCTACTTAAATTTTTCACCTTCTTCTTCAAATGGAACATATACCGCTCATACAGATACATCCATCTATACTGCACAGGACCACCAAGTTCCAATTCTCTTGCAAGTTGAATAGCAAGATGCTCCATAACATCCAAAAAATGAGGGAGGAAATATCTTCTCAAGGTTGCACTGAATCACGACTATGTTAGTCTTCAAATTTGTAATACCTTCAAGAGTCACTGATCTGCTGCATAAATCGCGAAAGAAAGCACTTATCCCTGCAACAGCCTCATGAACTTTTCGTGGTAATAGTTCCTTGAAGGCAAACGGAAGGAGGCGCTGCATCATCACATGGCAATCGTGACTTTTCAAGCCAATAAACTTTCCTTCCTTTCTGTCGATACAGTTTCGCAAATTAGATGCATAACATCTGGAAACTCCACATCGTTTGAAATCCAATCAAAGAACGCATTTTCCCCTCTGCATCAAGTCGGTATATGGGAAAAGGAGCCCTACCATTCTCATCAACATGAAGTTCTGGACGAGCACATATATTGACTAAATCCAGTCTTGACTTCAAATTATCTTTTGTTTTACCTTTAACGTTAAGGATCGTGTTCATGAGATTGTCAAAAAAGTTCTTCTCAATATGCATGACATCTAAATTATGCCTTAGCATATGATCCTTCCAGTATGGCAAATCAAAGAAAATACTTTTCTTGTGCCAGTTATGTAGTTCTCCAACAGCATCTACAGGAAAATGCTCATGTCCACCGACGTCTGGCGTCCTTTCTGCACCAAAATCTCTTAGTTGTGTCTTCAAAACTTTCCCACTAACTTCCTCAGGTGGACCATCAAACACCTGTTTGTTCTTCCTAAAGAAATTCTTACTCCGACGGTATGGATGATCATGTGGTAGGAATCGTTTGTGACAGTTAAACCAACACGTTTTTCTTCCGTTCTTTAGTTGGAAAGAATATGTGTCATCTTGACAATAAGGACATGATAGCCTCCCATGCGTTGTCCATCCAGATAACATACCATATGCTGGAAAATCACTTATTGTCCACATTAGTACTGCCCGCATTTGAAAGTTTTCTTTACACGAAATGTCGTATGTTTCAGCACCTTCACCCCATAGTTGTTGCAACTCATATATTAGTGGCTGAAGAAACACATCAAGTGATCTCTTAGGATGCTCTGGTCCGGGAACGAGAATGGAGAGAAACAAAAACTCTCGTCGCAAGCACAAGTTTGGGGGTAAGTTATATGGTGTAACAATGACTGGCCATAGAGAATATTGTCTTCCACTCTTCCCATACGGGCTGAAACCATCGGTACATAATCCAAGGTAGACATTTCTTCTCTCATATGCAAAGTCGGGATACTTTGATTGCAAATGCTTCCACGCTTTTGCATCAGAAGGATGCCTAATCTCACCATCTGTTGAGTGCTCCGCATGCTATCTCATTCGTTGCGCTGTGCGTTCTGAAAGATACAACCTCTGCAACCTTTCCTTCAAAGGCAAATACCACATCCTTTTATATGGCACTCGAACTCTTCCACTCGTATTTTGAAACGACGTTTCCCACAAAATTTGCATGTAATCCGCTGGTCATCCGCCCTCCAATAAATCATGCAGTTATCGCTGCATACATCTATTAACTCATACGGTAAACTAACACCAGATACGAGTTTCTGAACCTCGTAGTATGAACCTGGAGCTACATTATCCTTAGGTAGAATACCTTTTACAAAATCAGCTATCGCATTCACACAGTCTTCAGCCAAATTATAATCTGTTTTAATGGCCATCAGTCTTGTAGCATATGATAAAGCTGAATGACCATCTCTGCAACCTTCATACAAAGGTTGCTTTCCAGCATCCAACATATCATAAAATCTCCTAGCTTCTGCATTGGGTAAATCTTCCCCTCTAAAATGATCATTTACCATCTGATCAATACCTACACCATAATCTAAATCCGTTCTAATTGGTTCTTCTAATCTAACCGCCGGCCGAGGTTCGCTAGTACTACCAGGTTCATATCCTGTTTCCCCGTGATGATACCAAATTTTGTAACTTCGTGTAAACCCATTTAAAAAAAATATGTGTCCAAACATCTAACTCTTTAATAACCTTTCTATTTTTACAATTAGAGCAAGTACATCTCAACTTACCTGTCTCGGCTTCCGGTTGTCGTTTAACTAACCCCATGAATTCCTTTACACCTCGTTCGTATTCTTTCGTAAGCAATTTCGTGTTCGGATCCAAATGAGGTCGATCCATCCAAGAACGATAATAATTTGAAGAAGACATGTTTTTTTTAAAGCAAAATCGTGTGTAAAGATAGTGAGAGGAAAGAAGAAGAAATGGAGTGAATGAAGAGGAAGAGGGGTGGTTGTATTTGTAGATGAAATCCTGCCGAAATACTGAGGAAAAACCCAGGAAATTCCGAGGAAAAACCACCTTTCATCGGTATTTCCTCGGAATTCTTGAAATCGCCCAACGGCTCCCCCAACGGGTCTTTAACGGCTACGAACTTTCCTCGGTATTTCAGAATTATCCGTCGATTTTTTCCGACGGACCGTTTTTCCTCGGAATTTCCTTGGAATTTTCCGAGGAAACATGTTTTCCTCGGAATTTTCCGAGGAAATTCCGAGGAACTCCCTTTTCTCGGAGTTTCCTCGGTTTTTCGTCAGAAAATTCTGAGGAATCATTTTCCCTCGGAATATCCCTCAGAATTTCGATGTTTTCTTGTAGTGCATACATGAACTCCATCCATAGCTCCAACAAATCCAGTAAAATATCGCCCATATATGGCATCTAACTGCAGCCGTTTAGGAATCCTATGTAGTTCTTGTCTTGTTGGAGTTTTGATATAATCACAAGCAAATAATTCGGTAGCTATCAGAACTTCAAAAAATTTTATCTTCACTGTTTCCTGATTGCGTCTAAAGCGTAATCCTACATCTCTTTGAACTTCATTGTGCCCACATATCTGGAGAAACATAGCCACACTCTCTTCGAAGCTTACATTCAGTGGTGGTTGTAATCCATAATTGGTTGTAGAATACGACACAATGTTGTGAACGCATCAAGTGACATCCGTAGCAACTGTAGACAAGCAGCACTATCTTCTTGAAGTCGACACCAAATGTTTCTCCATCCTAGACCGCAATCTGTTTGGACTGGTCCTCTTTGAAAGTATTGTTCATAGTAATTCAATGATGGTTGAATTACCAACTCCTCAAATTGCTCATTTTCCAAATTTCACAACTCAACTCTCTCTTCATAACTTAGAGTGTGCATATTTTGTGATCTTAATTGACAGATACGAAAAACCTGTAATTAAATAAACATGAAATAAAAGACATATTAGATCACTAATAGATTGCATTAATTAAAAATACAGTAAACATAAAAATAATAGAAAACAAATAGTGATTTCTAATTAAACAAAAACATAAGTTTTGACACTAATCTTCATCTTCTCAACCACTTTAGTGACTTATATTTAAATCTAGTTTGTCTTTGGTTCCCCAAATATTGAATAATCCTCTGGTTCTATGTGATCGTGGTAGCTGTCGAGCATTTGCATCGTTTAAATATTCTGTCCCACTGTCTGTCGTATTTTTTGTTGGACCTCCCACTGAAACTCCATGTTGCACAGTTCTAGCAGATTCCCAGTTTTGAGCATTTGGTGATGAATCCCAATGTGAAGCATTGGATGATGAACCCCACTGCGGAGCATTTGCTTGAGAATTCCATGGCGAAGGATTTGATGAAGAGCCCCACTGTGGAGTATTTGATGAAGAACCCCATTGTTGAGTACTTGGTGATGAACTCCATTGTAGATCATTTGATGAAGAACCTCATTGCGGCGGATTAATTGAGTACCCCATTGCGAAACATTCGGAGCTGTGTCCACTGCGGATCATTTAGAGATGTGGTCTGTTCTAGAACGTTTGGAGGTGTACCCCATTGTTGAACATTTGGAGGTGTTCCCTATTACTGAATATTTGGAGGTTTACCCCAATGCGGAGGATTTGGAGGTGTACCGCAATTTGGAGGATTCGGAGGCGTATCCAATTTGGAGGATTCAGAGGTGTATCCCAATGCGGAGGATTCGGAGGTGTACCCCAATGCAGAGGATTCGGAGGTGTACCCCAATGCGGAGGATTCAGAAGTGTACCCCAATGCGAACGCTTTGGAGGTGTACCCCACTGCAGAGCATTTGGAGGTGTACCCCATTGCAGCATTTGGAGGGGTGCCCCACTGTGGAGCATTTGGAGGTGCATTTCATGGCAGAGGATTGGAGGTGTAACCCATTGCTGATAACCGTCACCCCATTGTCCATGTGAAGTTTGACCCCATGAATTGTTACCACCAGAGGATGGACTGCCTGAAAGAAAACCACCCGAACTTGGACTTTCAGAGTATCGCGTTGTGCCTATCCGCTTCTCACACTTTTCTCCGTCGCGAGTACAACCACTAAAAACTTCAAAGAATTTAAATTTCTCTTCAGTTGATATTTCAGCATGGTTAATAAAATATTTACGCCAAAATCTGTCTCTTTGAAGTTCACGCATGCTATTGCACCAAAAGTCATTGAATTTTGGAATTCCCATGGCTTCACATATTTCTTTTGCCTTACTGAATTCGGCAAAATCTTCTGGGTCAAAAGCAATTGGATGTAGTTGTGCGAAAGTTTGGCGTTGAAACTCTTTAAATCCAGTCATTGTATATGTCATAGTTGTCTCAAAGGATTGTTTCCTACGAGCACCTCGAGAACCACTTGTGGTAGCAACTCGTGATCTTCATGCACCTCTATGTGAACTACTTGTACGGCTTACACCCCCCCCCCGTTGTTGACTTCTAGAAGAAGGAATTTGGATGGCCTCACGGATAAATTCAGTAACAGGGTGTGATTCATCGTCAATGTTAACACAATACACCTCTTCAGTTTCTTGTGTTTCGGGAACTTGAGTATGTTTCCTGTCACTCCCATCTGTGTCTGAATTCACATGGTTTTCATCATTATGTACACCCACATTCATCATCTCGACTCTTCTTTGGTTTATAGAATATTGAGGTTGCGAATGAATATCATATAATGAGAAACAACGCTCCATCACTTCCCAAAATTCTAGCGGTTTGCGATGAAGTGATTTTATTATTTTACACCCCTGGTAAAAAATTATAAATTTGTGAATATATAATTTTTATACATCTACATTAGTTAAATAAATATTTTGTGATATGAGATTAAATATAAGTAATTACCGTTTCATGGTCTTTCCACCATTGTTCAGATGCAGATATCATGGATGTTGTCGGATCAAACGAAATACCGGTTGACGTATTCATGAGAGCTTTCCACTTCTTATACTTCTTTTTGAAATTATCAAGCTTTTCTTTGAAAAATTTATAGTTAACACTCATATTGAACTCTTCGTTAAAGTTTTTAGTGATAAACTCTCTACCAAAAGGTGTCGAATCTTTAAGAGAATAATTATTCATGGCAAGTGCTTCGTCATACAATTCAATAAGTCTTCGTTTACGTTGATAGGTCCATTTGAAATTAGCTTCATTCTACGATTATTAAAAAATATTATTATAATCAAAATTTGAAATAACTTTTATTTTTCAAAAGTAATTAAAACAAAAAGTTACTCGTGCTGCAGTTTAATATGAGTACTTGAGTTTCCTTCCTTGAAAGAATTGTGTTTCCTCGACGATTTGATGTCTTTATACAATAAACAGTTAAATTAAATATAACATTTCATTAATTATATAAATTTACTAATAATAACTTATAGCATTATATAAACCAATACATTAACAAGTGTATAATTTAAAAAAAATTACATACAAATTTAATGCAAAATAAGTTTTAAATTTAACATTTAAAGCATCACCACTACATATCAAAACAGGTTATCAATTAAAAAAATTAATAGCTAATAGCTAAAGTAATGGAAAGTTTTGTGAGATTAATTTTTATATTTTAAAATTTTCATTTATTATTTTATATATAATCTTTTATTTTGTTTAACTCATTAAAAAATATAAAATGCATTTATATTTATAAAATTATTTCAAATTATTAGAAAAGTTATTCTTCAAATATAATTATATCTGAAAAATTATTCTTCAAATAATATTTTACATAACTCTTAGAAATATTTTTCAAAGTTTATATGATAGGTTTTAATAGAAATCGGAAAAAATACATTTTTCTTAATATCAAAATTATTGATGGTATAATTATTAATAACATAGGTTAACAAGTATAAAATAATAAATATCCTTAATCATTTGAATGCTAATTATCTATATATATAAAGAAACCTTTTCTCTCTTCTCATGCTGCCACCTCATCAACAAAAAAACAGCACACATTTTAATTGTCACACATTAAAACAACACACCATTAAACAACAATAAACAACAAAACATTTCATGTCAAAACATGATAACTACATGTAGTTTTCTTTAGTTTTACTATTCACATCTAAAAAAATCCCAAACATAGGACCAGATAGAAAAGTTAAGAAAAAAAATAAAAAATTAATCACAAGATGAACAAACAATATATGGTATACAGGAGAAAAAAACAGAAATTATAGACAACAGTAATTGAAGGGTAATAAAATTAAAAACAAAAATGAAAAATGAAAAAATAACATGGGCTGAAAAGAAAAAAAAAACCCACATTTAAGAAAACCGCAAAAAAAATATAAAAAATCAAGACTGTGTATTTACTATTTAAGGCCGACCAATGGTATTCAATAAATAATGAAAAAACACATCAAATAATCACACGTTAAATAAATATATATATATATATATATGAAGTAAAGATAAAAAGAAGAACAAAGACAAAGTGAAGACAAAAAAAATTGTAGTACAACTAAATAAAAATATAATATAAAAGCTCTTAAAATTTTTAAAAAAAATTATTATAAAATAAAAAGAAAAACAAACTATAAAGATCTTATAACAAAGAATCCGTAAAAGTTAGTCACATCTCCGCGTATAGCGCGGAGCATTCCTAAACATTTTGAAAATAAATAATAGTAACACTATCCCTGAAACAATTTTGTTTGATGTTCATGGAGTACACACGTATTGGTTGTCACACATTAAGACAATATACTGTTTAACAATACTAAACAACAAAATATTTTATATCAAAACATAATCAAACATGTAGTTTTCTTTAGTTATCTTTTTTTTTTACTGTCCATATCGAAAAATCACAAACAAGTCCACATCAAAAGATTTAGAAAAAAAGAAATTTAATCTCACGATAAACTCACGATATATATATATTGGCGAAAAATAGAAGTCAATATCGACAACAGTGATTGAAGGGTAATAAAATTAAAATCCCAAAGAAAAAAAAGTTAGATGGACCGAAAAGAAAAGAAACCTACATTTAGAGAAATGATAAAAATATTTTAAAAAAACAAGAATGGGTACTTACCTATTTTAAACCGACTTATAATATTTAATAGATAACGAAAAGAGCATATCAAATAATCAGACGTTAAATAAATAAAAATTATATGAAGTGAATATAAAAATAAGAATAAAGAGAAAGCAAAGACAAAAAAAAATTATACTACAATTAAAGAAAATAATATAATATAAAAATGTTTAAGAAACTAAAGAAAAAACATTACTTATAAAATAAAAATAAAAAGAAATAAAAAACAATAAAATTTAAGGAATTTTATTGTAAATAATCTGTAAAAATTAGTAACATCTCCGCGCGTAGCGCGGACCATCCCTAGTATTCCTAATAATAACTCTATGCTCTTAAACTAATTTTCTTCATCCTCCTATTTACTATTTAGTTTAGTATCAATTCAGTAAACTGATATAATTATACTAATTTGTATCACTTTAAGAAAATTGATATTATTATATCAATTTATATCAATTTAATAATGATGTAACTTTTTTATTTTAGTTAACATCACTTATTAAAGTGGTATCAAATTGATGCTAATAGAATAGATATTAATCAAATAAAATTAATTATGTGAAATAACTTCAGTTGTGAAAACTAATTTAACTATTTTTTATGAACATCAATTAAATAAAAATGATGTTATTTTCATCTTAGTTTGCATAATTTAAAGGCATTTGATAGTAAATAAGACTAATTTGTAATAATAAACCAATTGATACTTAATTGGGTAAAACTTGTCAAATATATAATAATTATCTAAGTTTATAACTAAATTGTAAAACTGAATCTCATCAATTATGTTATAAAATCAAGTAATTAATGCACTAACTCAACACATCCCACAATAGAAATTTAAAATTAATCTATTTTTCTTAATCTCAAAATTATTTGATGGTATAATTGTTAATAACATAGGTTAACAAGTGTAAAATTAATTAATAAAATATTAAATGTGCTTTATCATTAGAAAACTAATTTTATTCCTAATACTAACTTTATAATCTTAATCTATGTCTTGGTATAAATTGAAAATTAATTTATACAGAATATTAAACTAAGAATCTCTATTAGTTTTTATGTTAATTTAAATTAACAAGTATAATAAAAAAATTCTAAAGAGAGAAAAACTTACTTGTATATCTTGAATGAATGTGAATAAGGATATATAAAATGAAATCTTCACACTCTTTATACATAGATAATATTGTTCAAAGTAGGTGAAATTTTTAGGTAAGACACGTTTTTTTATTTGTTATTATATACCAAATTTTCTTTCTTTTTTTATAATAAAAAACACCAACAAAAAAAACCACCCAAAAACCACTCCTATTTTCGTGTATAAAACTGTTGAGAGTGGGATTTGTATTTGCCTTCACATTTTGGGCTTTTTACATCATTTTGGACCACTTGCATGAGGGATGACCATTTTGATTTTGGACCACATGTGGTCCTTCCACTATTGGACCACTCTTTTATCCACTCCCCATTCAATACCTAGATCTGCACCACCTGAGAATAGTAACAAAATTTTTTTTCTTATGTCTCCTCTCCAAACCTAAGTTCGCCTTAGCCGTTTGCTCTTTGACATGTATATCGAGATGTTGATCAGATCTCTATTTTCTGACGACGGCGAGGCTCCTGCTCATCGGCGTCGGCTTTTTCTTCTCCTTCTTCTTCTTCTTGTCTGTCTCCTTGTGCTGTTGATACCTTCCTTTGTTTGCAGGTTTCTTTTTCTTCTTGAGTTTTTATCTTCGTCTCTGCTGTTGCTGGTGTTCATGGCTGCAAAGCATCGGGGTGGACTAGCGAGGTCACTTTCTCTTTCCTAGCTTTGCTTTCGATGTCACCTATGGACATCTCTACCGGATCTAAACTTCTTCCGTTTGAGACCCTCACAGTTTTTTCGACCGTTTCGAGCCATCGCCACCGTCGTCGCGTTTCGTACATACGTGTTCATTGGCCAAAGCCTCTTCTTCCGGCGTTAAATCTCCCTCCTCCGCTATCGTGACCAGTCCATCTGCTCAAAATCATAGCTCCCTGATTTCGCTTCCCAATGTCAACTCGTCCTCTTCGATGCAAATCAGCAGTATTGGGCTTCTCGTATCCACCACGTGCTTCAACGACTTCTCAGAGATGGCGCTAACTACATCTTTCGATAAACGCGTCTCTCCCGACGGCCAAGATCCTCCACACCTGTTTGACCTACATCGTGCAGAAACATCTGAGCCTGGAGTCTAAATATTTATTTGGAGCAATATCTACTTTCCCAGAAACTACGTCAAAAACAGTCCGATGCAGCTTCGGCGATCCTCCGAGAGTTAGAGGTAGTTTTCAAGGACAACAATCTTCTTCCGTTTTAGTCTTAGTTCGACTTTTTATGGGAATTAGAGGTAGCTAACGCTGGCAAATTATGTTTTTAGAGATATAATACTGTGTATTATTAGTTTTTAGACTGGACCAGTTAAAACACTCTATATATAAAAAATTATGTTTTTATTTAGTATGTTGTAACTAAAAATTTATTTTCTATGTAATGTTTTGAATAGATTCATATTTATATTTATTTCATTATAAAATAATATTTTAAATACTTAGTAATTAACATTTATGCAAAATTAGATTTTCATTTTCAATCTCATCAATTGATTCACATATATAAATTAATGTAACGACCCACCACCACTAGGGGTGTCAAAATGGGTCAAAACCCATGGGTTGACCCAACCCAATTTGACCCATTAACCCAAATGAACTGTTTAATTTTGACCCAATGGGTTAGTGGGTCAACATATAAATGGGTTAATGGATAAATGGGTTAACAAGTTAATGGGTTAATAGGTTAATGAGTCTACTGGGTTGGGTCAACCATGACCCATTAATTTTTTTTTCATTAAAACTCATATTACAACTTTTAAATTACAATTCTAAATTTTTTTAAAAATTGATGGGTTCATGGGTCAACCATTAACCCTAGTTAATGGGTCATGGGTCAACCCAACCCATTTAATAAATGGGTTGGGTTGACCCATGACCCATTTACTTTCAACCCATTTGGGTTATGGGTTGGGTTGACCCATTTGACCCATTTTGACACCCCTAACCACCACCAACTCCTTCATTTTTCATCATCACCACCCACTAAAAGACCCCACCTCCCACTTCTTCTTCTTAATGTATTCAGTGAATACATCTCCATCTTCATCTCGTAAACTTGTCGACAGTCCGATATCGAAGAAGAAGAAGAGAGAGAAAAAGAGAAAGAGAGAAAGGAGAAAGGAGAGAAGAAGAAGAAGAAGGAGCCGTCTTTGCTTTCTCCACCGCAATCGTCCTCAACTCGTTGTATAGCGAGAGTTGAAGCTTTGCCGTGACGTCTCCTCCGATCACCATCACCACCTCCCTTGGACTGATCACCACCAGAGCATCTCGTTGTCATCATCGGAGTCCTCATGTGCCATCGTAGTCGACATCCAAGCCAAGATCACGATCTCAAACTCGTGCTTGCGGAGCGAGTTATATCTTCTCCACCATCTCCGATCTGCTACGTCTTCCCCGATCTCGTTTCCACCGTCTTCTCCTCTTTGCCGGCGTCATCACACCACCTCCGTGATTGCTCACCGGTGGCGGCATCTTCGATCCCGTGTCGGAGCTCCGATCGCCAACGTCCGCATCATCACGATCTCCGTCTCCACCATTAGTTGATATAGTTTATTTTAGGTTTTATCTAATTCAGGTTTAATAATATTTTCGGCTTAGTTTAGGTTTAATTAGATTATTAACCGGTTTAGTATAATTAATTATGGTTTGGTTTAGTCAATTCCGGTTTAGTATAACTAATTATGGTTTGGTTTAGTCAATTCTGGTTTAGTTGGTTAAGTTGGTCTAATCCTGGCCTGGTTCAATTCAAGTTGGTTTAAGAATTCGGTTGGGTTTAGATCCGGTTTGGGTAACTGGGTCGGTCGGGTCCAGTTTGGTTTAAGCCCGATTTGACCGTTGACTTTGACCATTTGATCAATTACCCGTTTTTCGTCGTTCGAAGGCTGTTCTCATTCGAAATTTCGTCCTGATTTCAGATTCAGCGTCCGTTTAAGCATCTGGAGTGCAGAGGAAGCAGATATACTCCATTTTTGCTAAGGTGAGGGCTTTTCGCAGACTTTCGTATCTTTCATCAAAAAGCGCTGTAGATAGGATTTAGTATTAAATGTGTTCCGTTTCTATGTAGAGTCTTTTAGGATTGTTTGTAAATCGGACTTATGAATAATAGATGATTAAACCCATTGATTGTGCATTAAATTGTTAATTGATTCTTTTATTCATGCTAGAGCTAGGATTAGTCGACCATGTGGGTCGTTAGGGATTGCGGGGGTACAGAGACGTGATTTCTGTACTTGCGTCGCGTGTTGTTTGAGGAGATAATGCTAGGTAGAATTAGTCGACTTGCTGTTCCAGTACCTTCGAGGTCGATAATCGTCTACGGACGGTGTGGTTAGGCACTATCCCATAAGTTTTCCTCCGAGGAGGAGGGTGCCGCCGGTCACTGGATCTGGTAATAGGACGGTAGCTGTTCTTTGGGTACTTTAGGTACCGTGATTGTGCATGTTTAGTCTATTTCCTATGTATGGCGTACTATGGTCAGATTTACGTTTTCTGCGATTAGCATTCCATACCTCACTGAGTGACTCCCCTGTTACTCACCCCTCTTCTTTCCCTTTCAGGTGAGACTGAGGAGTAGTAGATGTTTTATCGGACCGGGTGCTACTTTTGGGTTTTATGGCTATTTCGTATTTTTGTATTGTATTTCAGACTTGGTATTTACGGTTTATTTACAGTATTTCGATTGTGAGACGACAGACGTATATTATGAATTTCCGGAAATCTAGACGTGATTTATTTATAAAATTTGGATATATATTATTTTATGGTTAGTGGCACGCCGTTCTCGAGTGAGGTTGAGACGGGTGTTACAATAACACTATAATATTTTTGTATATTATATTTGTGAATTTTACATTTGAGAATTTTTTTGAAATTTTGATAAAATTATATAATTCTAATTTAGCTAGAAAACTAGAAATAAATTTCTATTTTTTCTTTCGAACTCCAATTTTTTTTTTCAGTTATAGATTGTAAAGATGCATGATATTAACTTTAGCTATCATATTTATTTTTAAAAGTAACCAGAAATGAACTCTTAAGACATATGATTTATTAAAAAATATCTGTTTATATAAATTAAATAATACTAATAATTAACTTTAAAATGGAAAACGCTATTGACCGGCAACATAATTGAAGTTCACATAACAACATGTGCGGAATTATACAAGGTAGAACAAAAAAATTTGTTTTGGATAAGTGTGTTATTTAAAAATAACGCACAACCATTTTCATTATACGTAATGGGTGACATATGAAATTGTTTAGTTGCACAGTTACAAAAACACACGGTCCCGCGTTCCCCATTCACAGCTGAAGCGTCAAACATAAATTTTGAAACATTCGATCCTATAGATCCATTCTTGAACCGCTAGATTCATTTTTGTTCTGCTTGATCCGCTAGATTCAATAGATCTGCTATGCATTGACTGTTTTTTCCATTCGAAGTGAAGTTAAGAGTTTTGAGTTCCAAACTTGTTCTCTTATTTTTCTTTTTTTTCCTATTCTTTTTAGTTCTTAATAATAATTTTATTATAAAAAAAAGAGAATAGACCAAACTAAAAAAAGAAATAAAATCACCAATTGAATAGTTATTTATTCTTGTGTTTAACATCTCTGAACACTAATCCATTTATTTTATATCAATTTTGTTATGGGAACCAATTTTTTTCTTGCTGCTTCTAGTCTCACAAATCACAGAGCTGGCTCTGATTTAATGGGCACACAACTTCTGAATTTAAGGTAAGATAGCTCATAATTCTCCGTGTAAAGCTTGTTACATATGAACACGAACTGACCTACCAAACCTGAGAAATGGATGATTTTCAAATTCAATAGTAACCTGACCTGACTAAAAAGTTCTCAATGTCGCTATGTGGAGACGTTTTTGTGAAAATTAAATCTATTGATACTTGTTTGATGATAACTATGTTGTTGTTGACTTACAAAATGACATTAACCTTAAATATTTTAGTAAATTAAAAAAAAAAAGATAACTGATGAGCGTGACAAAATAAAAATGACAACTGACTAGCATCGCTAAACATCAAGCCGTCGAATAAGTCCTTGTGTATCGGTATTTGGATGAACACATGCACCACAGGAAACATTAAATAAACAGATACTGTTTTTATCCCTAGTCTTATCTTTTTATTATTTCTAGTGATCTCCGCCTTGTTATTCTTTTACTTCGAACTACGACAATCTTTTCTACAGGGAAGATGAATCGCATTATGTCTCAGTTCATGCACCACTATCTTGTATACTCCACAATAAACATAAACAATTTATAAAATAACATCGGAAGTAGGAAACAAACGAATCTAGCCAGTACAGCTACTTAAATAAGTTTATTCTTTCTCTTGTCATAAAATTCTGAGACATTGTTTAAAATCAGAAGCTAATTAGCTTTTTTTTTTTTTTAAATTAGCTAATTAGCTTATCAATTTGACAAAAACATAAATTTTAATTTTTTTTTGTAGTGTTATCTGGTAACTCTTCTCATCAACAGCTGAAACTGATTTTTCTCAAATAGGTCTTTCAATCAGCAATATACGGAAGCTCCTTCTCTAGCAGCTGTTAACTCGTATGAGGAAGGCCTGAGCAGATGATTTTGGTTATAAAACTATATTGATGTAATTGTACTTGTCACAGTCATTGTAACATGCTTTCTTTGGCTAAATATAACTTTAGATTCATTAAAAATAAAAAATAAAATAAGGCAATTAAAACTATATTAACAAAAGTTAGTCATCTTCGACAAAATAACTATAGGAAAATATGTGTGAAATGTAGTATTTAACTTAACAATTTCTTTCCATGCCAGCTCCCATGTCTACTTCCCGCCACATTGTCTGTTTTACTGTTTGTTTGAACACAAACGCTAATTAGCGCGCATGATATGACATCTTCAGTTTCTCTTTTGTTGGCTTAGTTTGATACACAAGCAAAATATTCTTCAGTTCATCTACATTAAATCACAGACATACATAAAACTTCTGAAGACATCACCTTTGTCTCTTGTTTCAACTTCATCTTCTATGGTACGTGACAGACTAATAACAAGTGCCAAGTCAGAAAATGAGCGTGATCATAAAGGCGATTAGGGTTTCTAAGTTTTAGCCGCAAGGTAAGGTTCTGGAGGACGTCAGCGCACAAAATGGAGGCTCCGGTCTGTCGGTTCTTGAGATCACTCCACTAGCGCCTCATTTTACAAAGATACATGTGATCACTTATCATACACAAGAGTTGGCCATTTGAGTGACAAAACTATTCCAATCAATGTGTTCTCAGTGAGCGAAAGGATTTTCAGCTTTTTCATACATGAAAAAAACAAAAAATATCGAATCATACATCAATTCTAGTGATGTACTGAAATATACATCAAATGCTAAAATATACATCAAACCTTAGATTCATCAAATTCATACAAAACTAAAAACGTTTTGTCATTTTATACAATACCGTAACAATGCTTAACTTTATCATCAAAATTTGATGATTCATATACCACGTCAGAGACTATATCATTTTGGGGATAAATTGTCAAACATAAATATCATAAAATGATGTCATTTCATTGTAACACTTAATTATTCCTCTTATGTGTATACTTTCATAATTTTCGAACACAAATATTGTTTTGGGGATATTCCATCACTTCTAAGCCCGATAATTGGGATTGATGGATGTTTTTTGAAGAACAATGTCAAAGGACAATTGTTGGTATCTGTAGGCAGAGATGCAAACAACCAGTTATACATGTGGCTTGAGCGGTTGTTCAAGTAGAAAACACAGAAACTTGGCTTTGGTTCATAAGAAAGCTTTAAGCGGATTCAGATATGAAAGATGAGGATGACTTCACACTAATATCTGAGAGGCAGAAGATGTGTTCTTGTCTTGAATTTGGCTCATTATTATGCATTTGTTTAATGGTAACTAAACTTCTTTTCTTTTCATAATTATCAGGGTTTTATCAATGCAATTTATTAGCTTTTGCGTAGAGCATCGTATGTGTGCACAACATGTTTATGGAATCCAGCTCGAGCTTTTCCAGGAAAATCTTAGATGAAGAAGTTGTTTTGGATTGTGGCAAAGAACAATAACCAAGCCGATTATGATGCAAGAATAAGAGTAATGAAGAACTACGATATTCGTGTCTATGAGATTATCACGACAAAGAATTCGCAGCACTGCAGCGGTACCTTCTTCACCAACAAAGTGTGTCGTGAAGATGTAAGCAACAATTTTTCTGAGTCTTATAATATCACAATCAAGAAAGTAAGAGCGGTGCCACTATTGGAGATGTTGGAGACAAAAAAAAAAAACAGGATATGGTTTGTTTTGGACAAACACAAGCACGTTGTGAAAGCATACATAGAAGATGAATAATGAAGCTTTACAACGAGACGACGTCTGTTTTTTATGATTTGTGTTCGACAATTTATCTCCAAAATGATGTCGTCTCTGACGTGGTATACGAGTCATCAAATTGTGATGGTAAAGTTAACATTGTTACGGTTTTGTATAAAATGACAAAATGTTTAGAGGTCTTACGATAAATCTAAGAATTGGTGTATGAAACTGCATTTTTTGTACTCTTGATGTATGTAAAAAACAGTACTTTGAAAAGAAGAGACTGAGGCAAAAACCATAGCGCGTCTGTTTCTCTCCTCTCTCCTCTTTCTATTCTCTCTCTTTTGGGATCATATTTGCTTTGCGTATATTCGCCAGTTCGATGGTTTCCAACAAAGGTGTGTTGCTTGTCACCGGTGGACAAACCCGGCTTATAGGGCAAGCATGCGAAGCAAAGGTTTATGGTCTATTTTATAGGGGCATCGATTTTATATAAAAAATGAAGTTATATATATATGTGCATTGATTCTAAAGGTATGAATAAACTTCAGAGTTTTTGTTTGATTTTAAGAAACTAGCAGTCGTAAGTAAGGATACTTTGAGGGTATCATGTTTCAACTTAGAAGCTTCTTTAAGGAATTGTATGCATTTAGAAATTATTAGTGATGATTTGTTTATGAAATTAATACCAATGAAACTCTATTGAAATGTTTGATTTTTTTTGAAAATAATGGAGGATTGTTATCAGAACACATAAGTTGTTTATCACATATTGTTAAATATTTTGGTATTAGTCGCCACAACTGAATTTTTTTTTCAAGGTTGAAGCTAATAAAAATTTATTTGCGGTCTAACTTATCACAAGAGAATATTAAATGAGTTGGTATTCTTGTCAATTGAGACAACTATGGTCGAAAAACTTGACTATTCGAGTTTAATAACTGATTTTGCATGAAAAAAATACAAAAGAGTTATATTTCAATAATAAAATGTTTTTTATTAACATTTTTAAACAGTTTATGGAGTTGAATTGTCTAATGAACTTTAACATAGTTTTCTCTATATTGTCATCATTTTATGATCTTTAACAAATTGCACAATTTTTGAATGTTGAGAGTATTGCGAATATCCCCATGATCGTTTCTAAATAGCTCCCAATCATTAAGGAAGATGAACCCGATATAACATCATAACAATGATACCGATGTGACTAACACTGAAGAATGTCCCACACAAAATGTTTGCTCGCATTCATTGCAAGTTCAATAAGGAAACCAGTTCGGTTGTACCCTGACATAAAGCTATGCACGAACTTCGAGGAAGCAACAAATTTTGTGAATGCTAATATGAAGGAGTCACCAAAGATATATTACTTCAAATCAAGAATGCAGAGGTGGAGGAAGGAGACTTTCTAATAAATCCTTTCAATAGTGTATTTGGTTGAAACATTGACGCAAAATCATAGACGGTAAGGAAAATACTTCGTAGGAAATGGAAAGCTCCCAAACAAGAAAAGATTCGACCTTTGGTTCAAACACATTGCGGAAAAGAGAAGACCAAACCCAGAAACCCAAAACTACTCATTCTCATCGAGAAAAGAGAAAATGGAAAGCTCCGACCTTTGGTTAAAACACTGACGCAAAATAACGGACGGTAAGGAAAATACTTCGTAGGAATTGGAAAGCGCCCAAACAAGAAAAGATTCGATATTTGGTTCAAACACATTGCAGAAAAGAGAAACCATTCTCAAGATCATTGAAGGAGAAAATCTGAATGTCTTTAGCGCCTGTGAATACTCAAAGTAACAACACAGTGAAGCTTCTTCAAAGAGTGGAGAGAACTGAGGAGACAGAACATGCTAAAGACCGGAGTAGAAACAGTTAAGACATGTTGTGGTCAAAAGTCTCAATGAGAAAATCAGGAAGAGAAGCACAGAAAAAACCAGGAAACGTGGAAACAGTAGCTTCACCATCACGATTTGATATCCTAAACGAGATAGAGGGAGATCGAAGACTCGATGAGGAAATAGAGGAAAGTGAATGTGAGGAATAAGAGACGGTTTCACTCGGAATCAAGCTTAAAAAAAATAATCAAAACCGGATATAAGAAAGCTAAACTCAGCCAAACTCATCATTCATCTCCTTTATTTTCTGCTTGAACGTTTCATCATAGTCTCATCATAATCGTCCACCAAATGCTTCACTTCAATCTCCAATTTCCAATGTCTGTCTGGTGTCTAGCTCCTTCTCAAGCTGAAGAATCATGTTCAAAACCTCTTCTTCTTTCTGCCTATAGAATTTAAGAAGCAAACTCAAGAGCCTGTTTTTGGTTTTAACTTGTTTATGCTCTTCCACAAGTATGAAAACATTCTGGTCAGCCTTTTACTGCTCATAGCTAACTAAAAGGAGATGTTCATAACAACACTCTGCCAAACCATGAACCAAGGTTGCAAGTTCATCGCTTAGCCACACTTTTTCTGCTGCATCATCTTTGTTTCTATGGAGATTTAATAACAACAATAGTCAGATTCAACATCACAATGTTCATAGAAACCATTGAAAAAATTTAAGTACCCTAAAAAACACTATAAGCAATACAAGCGTAAGAACAATTAGACGCAACTTAGAAACTCTAGCGTAAACATTACCATGTTCAGACACTAACTACAAGAGAAATAATTTAAGAGGTTACCTGCACATTACAGATTGCAAGGTTGAACACACCTATAGCCAAACCTACATTGAGAACAAGACATAAAGGTGAATGAAACCATTTAGAGCAAAGCTATGAATGTAGTGAGAAGATAAAGATACCTTGAGCACCACCTGAATCAGTAGTGACTTGTGCTGTGACAGAGTAAGGGACATTGTATGTGATCTGCGTACATACGATGGTTTCTATCAAATCACAAATCTTAAAGAGTTGTTGCAATAAAAGTAAAGAGAATTTCGGTTTTAAGAAAAACACATATAAACAAGTTTAGAGCTGAGGATTCCTGAGAGACATTATCAAATCAAACCTAATGTGATGATTATACAACTTTCCTTGTGCTGGATCCCATCAAATATGTATCAAACTGCAAGGAACAAGAGATCAATCAAACTATTAAGGAAAGTGGTGATTACAAAAGTCACTACGAACAGGAAACAGTGTTGTTACATGAATTATGGATCAGAGTGGGCTTCTATTGTGGGCTACGACAGAAGACTTGGGCCTCGTTAACATGTCTCAAGCCCATTATCTTTTAGTAACAATAAAGGATAGCAAATACATTGATCTTTATCATATCAAAAGTTTATGAAGTTGTTCATCGTTTTCTCTCTGTATTTTCGAGGAATGGAATTCCCTTTGCTCATGATCTGAAGAGGATCTCTTGTAATTCTCTTTATCTGAGAACATGTCTGGTAGTTTAGGAACATTGGGATCTAGTTTGGTGATTTTAATTGAAGAAATATAATTTTCTGTTACAAAAGTATCAGAGCCATTTCATTTTCCGGAAACATGGCAGAATTATAAGCACAGTGGCTGTTGAATGAGGAAGAGGCGATCGTAACCGATCTAGAACAAAAAATGGAGGGATTGATGGAACAAATCGCGAGTCAGATGACGAACCTGGGTGATTAACTCGTAACTCAAGCGAAAAAGGTGTCTCGGCGATGGTGGAAACTCGTCGCTTGATTCCTTCACTGAATCAAGCTTATACGAGCCTCTATCATTCACTCAGTCTGACGTTGCTATTCGAGCTATCTTCGTCGCATCACCTGGAGCCAGGTAGGGGAAGAAGCAGTCCGATTTCCACAAATAGACCTATTCAGGAGAAAATCAAAGCTCCATTGTTGAAGCGCTCTTCTACAGCAATAAAGACCAGTCGTTTTGCTCCGTTGAAATACTCAGGTAAGGAGGTTTGGGAGCGCATGGGAAATGGATTGTGTATATTTTGTGAAGAGAAAGATTCACCTGAGCATCAGTTGAAGCTCAAGCGATTATGGATTGTTGTCATGGAATGCGCTGATCATGATCAACCATTGAACGAAAACGAGATGGTAGAACCTGTTCTAAGGACGTCTAGTGCTTTGTTGATACTGAAGGAAGAGGATTCTGAAGAGTCTGCGGTGGCGATTGCAGTAAAGGCAACTAAGATAGGATCTTCAACAGTTAATGAGATGGGATTGAGTGCTGTGAAAGATGTGGGAGTGGCAGAACTGCTTTACGCAGATGCATTACGTACAGAGATTGAAGCAAAGCCTGAAGTGTTTCATTAGATTGAAGAATTCAAAATCAAGGTATCAAACTCTCTTGTGGAACCAGACCTTAATATAGGGGAATTGCAATCTGGGTTGCTTAAAAACTATGGCTCATTGGATAATCTAAGTGCTGCATTGCGAGTTGATGTTGGGATTATTCCATACGAGGAACAGTTATATGTTTTAAATGTCGAGTTGGTGAAGGAATTAACTCAGCAATCAATGGCTTCTACTCTTGAACTAGTTGCACACCACTTATTCCTTCGATTGTTTCCAAGGGTTTGTGGTATGAGAAAAGAACTGAAGTATCAAAAGAGCTGGAAATTTAAGTTCAAAAAAAAGGCTGGAAATTTAAGTTCAAAATAAGGCTGGCCGAGGCAAATGACAATTGTGGAGAAGTGATGCATGATATGTTTCAGGGTGTGGAGGCACTGTGTTCCGTAAGGGAAGATTGGGTGTTGTTTCTTCATTGTTAGGTTGTGTCAAGAGTGACGGTGCTGCTGAGTTACAAGCCTGCATCTCTGGACGAGCTAACATGTATGAGAACCAGGAGGATTAGTTTATCATATGACAAAGATAAGCTGGTATATGGGAGTTGATAATGTTCAAATTCTAATGCCCTGTGTTTTAGGAATTCAAAGGGGTTATGGTTATGATCTTAACACTTCTTTTGGAGTAGCAGTGTATACGTTTGATCCAGGAGGTATACACCAAGAACAGTTGAAGTGTCAGAGACAAAACATTTCCCAAGACTCGACGGTTTAAGTTCAAACAAAGGCTGTGGCGACACAAGGAATACACCACCTGTTTGAGATTTGTGAGAGGAAGGACAGAGCAGGGACTATCTAAGCAATATATGAAGGGAATGTCCTGAAATCATACTTATATTTACACTAGTAGAGTCGCGGTGTCGAGATAAGACAGTCATATGATATTGGACGGTTATAATGTTTTGTTAGAAGCCACTTATAACTTATGAGTTTTGAACTCATCACCATTATCATATGATCCTATAGGGTCACACACCTAAGCAAACTGGATAATCTAATTTGGGTTTGATCATCAAGAGTTGGAAATTTAAGTTCAAACTGAAGCCAAAGATACAATCTCTTATATACACATCATTGCCTTGCTGAAACATGAAGTTGGGAGCTGCTTATGACCAAAACCATTAAACTGTTGATAACTGCTCAAAACAGTGTGGTGAAATGGGAGTAAATTTTTCTGTAAACCTCGAGGTCAAGGTTTTTCGAAGGGGAAGGATTTGTTACAGGAATTGTAGATCAAAGTGGGCTTCTGTTGTGGGCTACGACAGAAGACTTGGGCCTCGTCAACATGTCTCAAGCCCATTATCTTTTAGTAACAATAAAGCATAGCAAACACATTGATCTTTATCATCGAGAGTTTATCAAGTTGTTCATCGTTTTCTCTCTCTATTTGCTCATGATCTGAAGAGGATCTCTTGTGATTCTCTTCATGTTAGAACAGGTCCGGTGTTTTAGGAACATTGGGATCTAGTTTGGTGATTTTAATTAAAGAAATATAATTTTCTGCTACAAGTGTTGAAATATGTAATGTAAGAGCCATGGCGATCAAAAGTGATTGCATATCAGGCAACCTTCAACATGATAAAAATTATCATGGATTAAAATCTTTCACAATCACTAAAAAAATCATACAGACTTACGAACCGAATGAGATCCCCCAAGACATAAAAAGGCTGGGTTTTGGTAAAGAAAACAGACAATTCCATTGCATTAACAGAAAAATAAGGATACTTGCGATTAATTTCAAAAACACATGAGAAAGACTTCGAAACGAAAACGAACAAAAATAAAAAAATCCACAATGTCTGCAAAGATGTTACAGAAAAAGTGGACATGGGCTGGCCAGTTCGTGAAGATGGGCTGCAACTACTGTAAGTCCAAGAAGGCAAATAATAAAAGCAGAAGAATGTTGTTTTCATCAATTATCGAAAAAATTGTAAACGTTTTGTTTTGTTGTTTATTCCTTTCTCTTTCTCTGAATAAAAGCAGAAGAATGTTGTTTTCATCAATCTTCGTCTCTGTGAAGGCAATTGGCATTTGATGAACGTTGGATTGCTTTATCAATATAAGAATCTTAGTTTCACTGTATCAAAAGAAAAATTAAACTTTGAACAATTAACAAAATTGAAGACCTTAAAAACAAATTTGTGATCGTAAGAGCAATTACACGAGACTTAGAAACCCTAACATAGATAGAGACGGAATCTCACCAATCGGGTCGGTTTCAGGCGGAATCAAAGTTTGTAAATAACTTCAACAGAGAACGAGAAAAAAGAAACTCTAATCAAAATCACTGCAAAAATTAACAATTAGAAAAAAACATCGCCATCAAATTTAGTAACCCTAAAAAAAAAATCCACGATTTACAGATCGAAACATTTACTAATCTGAGAATGTAAATAAATTTTTCGTTTCTGCAAAATTTCGGAAGAGCCGATTGATATAATTCTTGAACGAGAAAAAAAAATAGAAAGAAAAAAAAATACAGAGTCTTTGTGAAGAACTGTTCAAATAAAAATATTTGGGAAAAAATATTTTCTTTTTGTATAATAATAATGTTTGATAACTATCAGGTGTTTTTCTAACGGTTACATTTCAAATTTGATTTCGATTGAGATAATACTTGAAGTTGAAAAGAACAACTTCACCTAACGGTTATATTTTTAAATTTGACTCGATTTATTCTGTAAATCGAACCGGTCCTGCATTCTCAAAAACACCACCTAAAACCGAACCGGTTCTGATTCCACGATGTCTAAACAATACACGGCGTCGTTTCATATAGGAGTTATTTTGAAAATTCGGTTCATATTCGAATAGTTGAAATGCCGGTTCGGTTTTAAAAACAAATTTAACATCTAGTTGGGACAAGAGCTCAGATGCTCCTCTACAAACAAAAATGATCCACAATACTCTCCTTCAATCTCACCCACTCTCCAGTAAGTGGTGTTACGGTTTTACCCTTAATGAATGTTGACCTCACCCAGAGTTTGACTTCCCCGCCCACCCGACCCCGAGTCGCCCGCCCCCTTCTTGACCCGACCCAAGTTTGAGTCCCCCCGAAAATCTCTCTCTTCGTTCTCTCTCCTCCTCTCCCTCTTCTTGTCGTCTCTTTCTCCTCTCTTATCGGAGCTCCCGACGTGCTCCGGCGACATCCGTTCGACGGCCGACGAGCTCCGCCGACCTCCGTTCGACGTTCGTTGAGCTAAAAATTGAGGTACGTGTTCTGTTAAGTAGTTGTTTTTTCTGAGATTTGAAATTGTAATGATGCACACGCATTGGTGTATAACGAATTAATATGGCTTGAATATGACTCCATATTGACTATCCCCTACGAATGGGAGCGAGCACTACAGCGGCTGAAGGAATCGTTAGGGATTGAAAATTATTTTGCAATGTCGAGTAGATCTGGGAATGGTTGAGAAAATAGTATAACTAGTAATACTAGAAAAACTGGAGACGATGTATAGCTGGTAATACTAGGGTATAACTGAGAAGCGAAAAACTGTATTGATTGAGATTTTGTGGCATTTGTTTGGGCAGGTTAGGATGACCAACAATGTGAACATACATTATCAATTCGAAGGACGCATCAATGGTCTAGTGTTCAAGACATCAGTTGAGGAGATAACAATACCGATGATAGAAGCTAGGTTATACAAGAAGCTTGGGTTAGATGAAAGTAAGATTAGATTGGAATTGAGTTACATTGCTAGATTGGGTGGATGTGAGGCAACGTCATATATTTGTGATGATGAGGATCTCTTGGTATATCTAACGCATTTGGATAGTGAGAACCATAGATGTGTTTTGCTTGTGGAGTTGCTTAGTAAACCGGAACCGCCCGTGCAACAATCGAGGGCCGGAACAAGCTCTTATGGTAAGAATTATGAGCGTGTTGATGATGAAAGCGTAGAAATAGGACCCAACGCAATAACGGTGCATGTTGACAACGGAGGTGGAAATGAAGTAGAAGAAGAGGATGATGATTCTGCTAGTGATTCTTATAGTGATTCTGACAGTGATTCTGATGATGATGGAGATGATGGTGGGGGTAACGGTGTGGAAGCATCAGATAGACGTGATTATTATGTTGAGCCAGCACCTGTAGTTGAATCTAGTCAGAGTATACATGAATGGGAAGACGGTTTGGATTTGAGAATTGATGAAGAATTTCCTAGTAAGGATGATGTTGTCGATGTGGTTCATAGAGGCGCCTTTGTGAAATCTTTCGGGTATGTGATTAAAAATTCTGATAAAAAGAGATGGGTGGTAAAATGCACGCAAACAACTTGTCTGTGGCATATACGAGCAGTAAAAATCCCAAACTCGGATGCTTTTTCGATCAGAACTTACAAGAATATGCACACATGTAACCGAGCTATTCAGAGTGAAGAATGCAGCCGTAAGAGGAAAGGATCAGTACGCATGGTTGCAGCTATTGTGAGTGAGCATTATCCTGGGAAACTGGAGACTCCAACTCCTAGAGAGATCATGTCACTTGTGAAGAGGGTAGTTGGTGTGGAGGTATCATACTCCACGGCTTTAAGAGGGAAGAATAGAGCAATTGCTGATGTTTTTGGTAGTCCGGAAGATAACTACAGGGTGTTGTATCGTTATCTGTACATGTTAGAGGAGCTGAATGAGGGTACGAAAACGGCTGTAGAAGTGGATATGGTGGGGAAATTCAAGTATTTATTCGTAGCTTTGGGTGTTTCCATAGATGGGTTTAAATACATGAGGAAAGTAATTATGGTGGATGCTACTTTTTTGAAGACCGGATTTGGTGGTGTACTTGTTTTTGCCGTAGCTCAGGATCCAAATCGTCACATTTATCCCATAGCATTTGGTGTACTCGACGGCGAGAACAATGCAAGTTGGCTCTGGTTTTTTGAAAAACTGAAAACTGTTGTCGAGGACTCTTCGGAGTTGGTATTTGTGAGTGATAGAAATGGGAGCCTCATCAACGCCGTAGAGAACGTGTATCCAGCAGCTCATCATGGATTTTGCTTATGGCATTTGGCGCAAAACGTTAAACAAAATGCTCCAAAAACATATAGGGGAGATGTCGCCGAAGAATTCCAACTGGTAGGTAAGGCTCATACGGTGGCTGACTTCATTGAACTTTATGCGGAGTTTAGGACGAGATATGAAGCTGCGGCAAATTATGTGGACAAGACAACGGTGCCAGAAAAGTGGGCAAGATGTTATTCTCCAGTTGCTAGGTACAACCTCGACACAAGCAATTCTGTGGAATCTCTAAACAAAACCTTTAGGGATGCAAGGAGGTACTGCTTCATACCCATGCTTGATACAATAGTTCGGAAGTTTTCGGATTGGTTCAACGAGCATAGGAACGAGTCTGTGGGAGGACCGAGTAATAATAAACTGGTTCCTTTGGTTGAGAACTTATTACACGTAAATTGGCCTATAGCCGAGAAATTAGATGTGCGAGAGATAAACGGTTGTCTACTTGAATACGAAGTCATCGGACAGGACCGAAAGCCTTATTTGGTGGACTTGAGCAGTAGAAGTTGTGCTTGCAGGTTCTTCGATATCCATAGGTACCCTTGTCTTCACGCGTTAGCCGCTTTTATTTATTTCCAGAAGCATGGGAGTCGCCGTGATATCCGCATGGAATATTACGACTTGTGTTCGAAGTACTATTGGACGGACTCATGGATATTGGCGTATAGTAAATCGATATACCCTGTGCCGGAAATGTCTTCGTGGAATGTACCGGATTACATCAAGGAGAAGGAGATCATACCTCCGGATCGCATCACGAAAAAGGGTCGTCGAAAAGAAAACAGATTTCCATCAGCGGGAGAAAGGCGCCGAAGGGTAAGGACGAAGAAGGGAAGGACACAAAACAAATCCAAGCGTGGAAGGGGACTAGGAGAGTTGCTTTTTGGAGAAAACTTCGAGTGAGGAGTTTGTGTAACTCGTGTTTGTTGATTTTTGGAGTAGTTGTGTTTGAGTTCACTTTTCTACGTTTGTATTGTTAATTTAATACAATTGGACTTGTGTTTGGGTTCCCTTTTTTATTGTTTTCTGGATGATAGTGGGATATCTGCGAAACAAACATAATAATTAACAAAAAAACTGATTTTCGAGATGGATAACCTTTTAGTGTTACAATTACAAATTATATAGCAAACAAACATAATAATTAAAAAAATAAATGAATTTCGAGATTGATTAGTTTTTTGTGTTATAATTATTAATTATATGGCAAACAAACCTAATAATTAACAAAAATAATGTTTTTTAAAAGTTACTACAACTTACAACTTATATCAAAGAAACTTCCTTATACAATAAGAAACTCTTTCATAAGGAGAACCAACTTCTGAAGTGAAAAGTTCAAGAATATCATTTTCGAACATATTATTGCATAGGACTATGATATTCACATGGAAAACCATGTACCTGAACTGTAAAACTAGAAATTATATGTTCTAGGTGGTGTAACATTAGGATAAGGTGGTGACATTTCTGGGTCCAAAAATGCTAAATTCTGTATAACCAGGAACTTGGTATTACTATGTGTATTTGTTGGGCGGGAACTTAGGTTTTTTTCGGAGAAGTATGTTTATTTTGGAGGGAGAATGGGAAGTTTTAGGCGGGAATTCCTAAAATGCCAAAAAAAAAATTAAAACAGTTTTCAACACATTTCAACATTTCCCCACATTTCTTTATTTCTTTCCACTTTCTCTTCCGAAAATCCATCTCTCTCTCTCTCCCATTCGAACCTCCCACTTTCTCTTTCTGCAATAATTCTCTCATCTTCCCATATTTCTCTCTCTTCCGAAAATCTTTCATCCCTGATTCATCTCTCATTCATCTCTCTTTCATCTCTCAAATGGAGAAGGGTAAGGGAAAAATGAGCTATGAGGCCATACGGAAGGAGGTGGAAGAGTCTGCGGACACGCAGCACGAGGACTTCTTCGAATACGATTCAGAGGAGGAAGAGGAGAGGAATTTCGAGGAAACACGAAAGGCGCTTAGGCACAATGAGATGGCTGCTTACGTTGCGGACGCCCAATTTGGGATTCCCACCAGATGCCCATGCGGTGGATGGATGAAGGAAGAAGTATGCAAAGCTCCTAAAAGTAAGCAAGATTTCGATACCTGCCCAGGCCACAGATACTGGACATGCCCCAAATTTCAGGTAAAATATCTGGAACTCAGTTTTGGGTCCTTTTTTTTGGGGGATATCTGCAATATCAGATCTGCTCTTTTTTTGGAAGGATAATGGACTCCACTTTCGCCAGCCATGGGTTTTCGGAGTAGAAGGAGAGGTCCGGCACATTGGAAATACAGTTCAAGTGCTGAAAAAGCAGATTGAAGACATGACAAAGCAGCTTCAGAGCCAAGCTGAAGAGATAGGCCAGCTGAAACTCGGTCAACAGTTTCCTTAGGGAAAATGTAATGGGTTTCCTTTCAAGTTGTTTTGTTGAAGACTTTTAAATGTCGTATTTTGCATTTTCCTTTGACGAACTTCTCGGTTTCAGTTGTTGTTGAATGAACTAATTCCATGGTTGAATGTTATTTCTAATGTTACTTCGTTATACAAGCACTTAGTATTTCTAATGTTACTTCGTTTTACCTAGTATTTCTAATGTTACTTCGTTATACAAGCACCTAATATTTCTAATGTTACTTAGTTATACAAGCACCTAGTATTTCTAATGTTACTTCGTTATACAAGCACCTAGTATTTCTAATGTTACTTAGTTATACAAGCACCTAGTATTTCTAATGTTACTTCGTTATACAAGCACTTAGTAAGATAATCCAAACATATTTAAAACAATGTGCAAATGGAACAAAGTTTCATAATCCAAGCAAATTTAAAAAGGTTCCAAAATAAAACCGAAAACCAAAGTACAACCACTTCCAAAATAAAACCGAAAAACCAAAGTTCAAGCAGATCCCGACCCCGTAGCCGTCCTGGCTTTCACAAATTCTTCAAGAGGCTTCATCCTCGCATCGATGTCTTCGACCATGTTCTTCAACACACCCAACTGCTCTGTCATGTTGTCCATGGCGGCGACAACATCCTTCAGAGACATTCTCTTACCTCGGTTTTTTGGCCTTCCTCCTTCCTCGACATTAATTCGTCGGCCTTTCACATCTTCCTCCTTCATGTCTTCAAACACCACAGTGAATCCAGCATCTATACGGTTTTCCCAGCTTTCAACAATAGGATCGTGCACATCTTCATCATCCTCCGGGTCTAATATTAATTCCACCCTCGCCTTCTCCTCATCCGAAGCGAACAACACGCTCTCAATGTCCTGTGAAGTCAAACACAGTTTAACATACAATATTACAAAGTTTCAAATAATTTCAAATCACCATCAACTACTAACCTGGCTGTTAGATCCGAGCTTCTCGTAAACAGTGTCAAGTGGCCAACCCCTCAACGAGCATTTCTTCCACTTTGACCTGCACATCCTTGGGCAATCCTCCTCAGGACTTTCCACATCTTCTCGCAATGCCACTTTCAGTTGCAGAATGGCCTCTGTTGGCAATATCTACAAAACACACACATATGATTACACCTATATGAAAAGTAAAATAATGCGAAGGAAAATAATCTCTTACCTCCAAAGGGATGCAAAAACCAGGCAACGAGCATGCCTCGCCCAACCCATTCTCAACCAAATGATTCATTACATCTGAGATAGACTCTATCATGCGATCGAAAGACAATCTGCCCCAAGGAAACGTCTTACACTTCTCCAGATCACCGGCGTATTTTAAAAATACATTGAGCACGGCTGTTCCATCAGCTCCGGTTTTTGTGGGAGCGTAGATGATGCTGCTCAAGAAGTACAGCACCATCATCTTGAGCCTTTCTCCACTATCATCCGCCTCCATCTCCTCAAGCTTCTTCTTCACATCCTCCCGTAAAACCTTCTTATGATCAGGAAAATACTTCTCCTTCATGTAATACTTCTCTTTTTTTTCCCAGTCCATCGGGTAGTTGAAGCAGTTCAGTCCTGAGATTAACGCATGCTCCTGCAACCCATACCGGATGGGAACCCCATTCACCACAAACCACGCCTCTTTCTTCCTCTCGATCTTGGCAGTACGCATCAACATCATCCATAGCGGTTGAACCATATGATTTGAAATGGGCATGTGCATAATGTGTCTGAACTGTGGATGATTCTCGAACCATTCTCTTTCCATATCACTCATCTTCAATTTCTCAAATGTCTGCATAACTTCTTCCAAGAAACACCTTGTGGGTAGTTTAATGCTCTTGCAATATACATCCGGCTTCAAGAACAACTCTGGTCGCATCGCACCCTGCAACATACAAAGAGATGAATATAATTATCGAACTACCAAAGACAGAATATCACAAAATATTACTAGTTTTACCCGGTTTTCTTACATGCTAGTATTACCAAATTATACTACCAATTTCCCGCAATTTTTTGAATCCGTGCATATCACCTATAATATCCTACTAATTTTCCCGCAAGTATCCTAGTATTACCTAATGAACCTAGTTTTACAATTTACGGAAATTGATACTTTACAAATTCCCATCAAAATTCCAACAAGAAAAAGACTTGAGAAAGGTGATTAGCTTACATTATTCGAGGGAGACTCGGCCTCGCTTTCAAATGGGGAGCCTTCTCCTTCTTCTTGTTCGGAGGCATCGGCTTCTTCTCCTTCTTCTTCTTCTTCGGACGCATCAGCTTCTTCTTCATCTTCTTCGGAGGCATCTTCTTCTTCATCCTCTTCTTCTTGCTCTTCTTCTTGCTCTTCTTCTTGCTCTTCTTCTGCCTCTCCCGTCAGGTCAGCCTCCGTCGGGACAGCGTTCGGCGGCTCTGGGTTCGGCGGCTCAGCGTCTGTCGGGTCAGCTTCCGTCGGCACAGCCTCCGTCGGGACCGCCTCTGCCTCTTCATTCGGAACCGCGGTCGTCGATTCCGTTTCCACAATCGGACGAGAACGCTCCTCCGTCCTCGGGTTTGCCTCGCTAGTCGGAACCGGCTCTGTTGTCGGGACCGCCTCCGCCTCTCCACCCGGAACCGCAGTCGTCGGTTCTGCTTCGACAATCGGACGAGAAGCCTCCGCTGTCACTCCTTCTTCATTCGATTTAGTCTTCATCTTCTTCGCCGCCTTCTCACTTGGGGTCGGATTCTCCTTCCGCATTTTCCTCGTCCTTGGTGCCATCTTCTTCGCCGTGAAACAATCGTCCTGTCGCTGTTAGGGTTTCGTTTCCGGAGGAAAGGAATGGTGGTTTCCGGTTTCGTGAGAGAGGGGAAGACGTTTGAGATTCTAAGGGAAGGAGAGGGGAGACGGTTCGAGTTCGAGGGGAAAATTGGGGGACCGAAGAAATTCTCCTAATTTTTTTGGGTCTAACCCAATTTCTGGGAAGCCCATTTCAAGCCCAAGGTAATCTCGTAAATCTCTTATATTCCATCTGGTTTTACAGTCATTTCCTTTGTTTTCGATTTAAAAGAAATTGTTTTTAGAAAATTGTTTTATAAGGAGAGCATCTGAGATAATTCCGGCCATTTGAGGAGTATCTGAGCCATTCTCCCCATCTAGTTCCCATTATCCTCAGCTGCTATTTCGAAAATTCAGAAACATGGCTTGGCTACGTTTCTTCTCAAGAACCCTAAAATCTGATAACAATCAAATCCTTCGACAACTTCCCAATCTCACATCGTCTTCCCCAATTCAAAACCCTAATTCCACAACCCGACCTCTCTCCACCTCATTCCTCATCACCAAAACTCCAGACAAATTCAAAAAGAAGCGAAAGAAACCCGAATCCGCAAGAACCAAACCCGTTCAACACGATTCGACCCGAATCCACATTTCGAATCCCTCGTCACACGCGACGCTCGTCTCCGATTCTTAACCCGGTCCAAAGAGTTCATCACGAAGCAACCCGATCGGATCCTCCGTCTCGACGACGCCGGAAAGCTTTACCGCGAGCTAGGATTCCCACGGGGGCGTAAGGTGACTCGCTTCATCCCTAAACATCCTCTCATCTTTCAGACGTATCGACACAGCGATGGGAAGATGTGGTTAGGGTTTTCGGAACTCATGGAAGATTTGTTAGATGAAGAGAGAAATTTAATTGATTCAATGGAGTTAGATAGAGTCAATCGTGTAAGGAAGCTATTGATGATGACGAAAGATAAACGAATCTTACTTAGCAAAATCCATCACACTCGTTTGATCTTTGGGATCCCTGAGGATTTCAGAGACCGGGTCGGGAAATACCCGGATTTTTTCCGGGTCGTGACGGGTCAAGATGGGAACCGGGTACTTGAGTTAGTGAATTGGGATCCGAATCTGGCGGTGAGTGAGATCGAAAGAACGTTCATTGCGGACGAAGATAAAGCGAGAAGAGCGTTTAAGTTTCCGTTGAAACATGGTAAAGAATTGGAGTTAGAAGAGAACGATGCAAGAAAGCTGAATCAGTTGAACACATTACCGTTGGTTTCGCCGTATTCCGATGGATGGAAGTTCGATGTGTGGACGTTGGAAGCAGAGAAGTACCGTGTAGGGATCTTGCACGAGTTCTTGAGCTTGACGTTGGAGAAAAGAGCTTCGATTCATCACATTGTGGAATTCAAAGACGAGTTTAGTTTGACCAGACAGACTTACCAGATGCTTAAGAAGCAGCCGACGAGTTTTTACTTAGCTGGCACTGAGATGAACTGGACCGTGTTTTTGAAAGATGGGTATGATGCCAATGGTGTTTTGAGATGTAAAGATCCGCAGGTTTTGTTTAATGAGAAGCTGTATAAGTATGCGGATATGCAGCAGATGGAAGTTGATTCTGGTTCAAACAATGGATAGTAATAATAAATCCTTTGAACTGAAAGGCACTACAGTAGTTTTAGTCTTGAGTTTTTATCTAATATTGTGCTACACATTGTTGTTTGTTTACACTTGGTACAAACTGTTAAAGCTATGAATTAGAGCTCCTCATTGGTCTGAGGAACTCTTGTGTTTTATTATACTAGAAATGGACAAAATCCCAAAACAAACAGTTATAATTGGCTCATAGTGAAGTTGAAACACTTACGCTTGATAAGCAGTTTAGTTTAGTTACGCCTGGCCTGGTTCAGCGGTGAAAAATATCAGAGTTCATGTTTCCATATAATCTTGGTTTGTCCACTTAAGGTAAAATGTTTTTTTCTTGGGTTTAATCCAAGTGGATTCCAAAAACAAGTTTTTAATTGAATAAAAAGTTTTATTTAAGAATTTAATTTTCTAAATATAATATGTTTGATATGTTTGTCACAGATCAAAATTTTATAATTGTTTTATTTTTATTGAAAATTACTCAGAATAGCACTAATTAATTAATTAAATACTACTTTAACCATTTCTATTGATAACTTACTAAATTAGCATAATATTTGTTTGCTAAAGGACAAGATATTCAACTATAATCCTATTAGTTACAACTTACAAGTGTGTCATAATGTTATAATTTATACTACAAAATAATAAATCAAAGTTCAAAAAAATTAAATATATAAAAACACTATTTTCTAAAATAAACTAATTTTATAAAGAAAAAAAATATTTTACTTAGTACCTTATTTACTAAAGCAATATTATTTACACATTAGAAGTACAAAAAATAGTAATATATATATATATATATATTAATAGTTTAACTGCTGTAATTTTCATTAAAGCCATATATAAAACATAAAATTCAAAATTAGTAAAGTAAAAACCGAGTAAATGTTCATAATGTGTAAATGTTATCATACTCCAAGAGATAAATATGTTTGACCATTCTTTTTTTGAATCAAAATACTCTAGTAAATTAGGAGAAGTTGATAATTTAAAGCATTATAAATTACCACCGTGTCTCCAACCAGCAACTGAACATCGGTATCCCGCCCTAACCCATCATCACCTATCTGTGCTTCTTGCCATATCCTTCCTGCTATCACCATAATATTCTGAGGGCTCCAATCCGTATTAGAAAACACAAATTCGTTTCTACTTTTTCAAAGGTTTTTTAGTTAGTTATACATTTTTAGCATTTATATTCATTTATGATCAACAAAAGTAATAGATAAAACAAAAGATGAAAAACCATTATGCCATTATGGCATAAAAGAAAATGACACAATTACAGTAGTACACTTTGTTTGATACACTTTTGCATATGTAGAAAATTTATTTTCACTTTTACACTTTTTCCTATGGTGAAAATGATCAAAATAACATTCTCTTGTCAACTAAACTCATCTTTATAAAGGTTTTATAAATATTTTATAAGTGTTTATAGAACTATTTATAAAAACTTTATAAATAGTTTTATAAATATTTTATATTGGCTTTATAAATCTTTTATAAATCATGAGTTAAATAACCGGTTTGGCTTTTTTTACCATTATTCACTTTCAAAATCTAAATATCATTATTATGCCTTTATCACTGTTTCCCCTGTAACACATTTGGGCTAATCTTTGTAACCACATTGATTATCTTTGTATACAACATAAATGAAATAATCTATTCCAAGACAATATATATTTTCATTAGATATCCCTTTGGCTTGAAATGAAGTATCTTATTTCTTTTCTAATAATAATTTTGAAATACCAAGATCTTAATGCTGATAGGTAGAATGAAAGCAAAGTTAACTATGTTTCTTCTCGATGACCTTTAAAATGTAAGCATCTATAAATCCAATGAACGAGAAGCACAAAAAAAAAAAAAAACACAACAAAAAACAGGAAACAGTTAGGATACTTTTAGTGATGATAGGTAGAATGAAAGCAAAGTTAACTATGTTCAACGTTTTAATCATAGTGATGATAGTCACCATAAGTGAGTTATCCGCTATTAGTGATACTGAAATAGATCGGCTTTTAAAGAAACTCAACAAACCTGCTCTTAAATCCATCAAGGTTCATTAAATTTGTTGATTTTATATGAGAATTATATTTAACTGTATTATTTCTATATTCATGTATTTATAATTACTTACAGTTTACATTTTGTAATTTTTATGTAGAGTCCAGATGGAGATATAATAGATTGTGTTCACCTGAAGAATCATCCAATATATGATCATCCTTTGTTCAAAAATCACACTATTCAGGTTCATTTAGTTTTTTCAATCTGTTTTTTCATAGATCCAAAACTATCATTGAATATTTTTTAAAAAGATATGATATTTACACGAAATATCATCTTTTTACTGAGGTATGTTATACATATAATTGATGGGAATTGCTTTTTATGAAAAACCTGACTAATTTGGATTATCATTTCTGATGTTTACTCTACTATTTTTGTTCTAACATTGTTATGTTATAGATGAGACCAAGTTCGTATCCAGAAGATTGGGAAAATGTATCTTCAAACACCGAAGAACAATCTATGACTCAACTTTGGACAGTTAATGGGAAGTGTCCAAAAGACAGTATTCCAATTGTCAGAACAAGAAATTCAGATATTTTACGAGCAGAATGGATGGATAAATACGGAGAAGGGTATCCCAGTGACATTCCTCAACCTGACCAAGCAAATGTAACTGCAAAGCATGAGGTGCTTGTATATATATATATTTTCTTTTTCTTTTTCTTATAAGCATTTGAAAAACCATCATATATATATATATATATATATGTGTGTGTGTGTTTATGGTTGTTTTTTTATGATTTTCAAAATGTGATTGTACATATTCAGTATGCTGTGGTTAAAGTGAATGGAAAGTTTAATGGAGCTAAAGCACTTCTAAATGTATGGAAGCCTTATGTAAAAGGATCAAAAGAGTTTAGTTTATCACAAATATGGCTTTCGGCTGGACCTCGTTCTGAAGTTAACACTATTGAAGCTGGTTGGCAGGCCTTATTTTGTTCTTGAAACTATGTTCTTATATATATAATATTCATATCTTTTTTATTTTTATTGTATTTCTCATTGTTGTTAATTAGGTATACCCCAGGTTGTATGATGATTATCGTCGACGTAACCCTCATTATTTTATCTACTGGACTGTGAGTTAATTACATATCATTATTCATATTTTTCATTATTTTTCAAAATATGTATTTGAAGATCAATTTTTTTTTTTTACTTTTTGGGATTATCAAAACAGGTCGATGGGTATAAGACGGGCTGCTACAATCTTAGATGTCCAGGTTTTGTTCTTATCAATCAAGAATTTGCATTAGGTGCATCCATCAAGGATGTTTCCACCTTTGCTGGTCCGCAACATGATATTCCCCTAACTATATATAAAGTTAATACAATTTTGAATATTTTTTCAATACATTACTTTATTAAATTCGTATAGTGTTTTAGAAATTGAAATGAATGTGTTCTATTTTTGTAGGATCTCCTCTCAGGAAATTGGTGGTTAAAAAGTGGCACACATACACTTATCGGATATTGGCCTTCTTCATTGTTCAACCATCTACAAAATGGTGCAGATACAATTTATTGGGGAGGAGAAATAACAGAATTTAGGAAATCGACGAAACACACAAAGACACATATGGGTAGTGGACATTTTGCACAAGAAGGATATAAAAAGGCTAGTTATGTGAGGAATATTGAAACAATTAACGAGAGTGGAATTCCTAAACAACCCGTGGAACCATATACATTTGCAACGAATGAGAATTGTTACAATATCAATCTTGGTAATCATAGTGTATGGGGTATTTTCTTTTATTATGGTGGTCCTGGTCGAAATTCAAGATGTCCCTAATTTTTTTTGAAATCTATGTCATCCACCACCATCATATCTTATATATATATTTAGAATATTCATGTTTTAATATAGTCTAAATCATTGCCATTTGTTTCAAATTTTCGTTTTGTATATTAAAAATCTTTTTCTATATATAAGTATTATATATTTGTTATAAGAAACCGTAATACTTTTTTATTTTTGTTTAAAAAATTAAATAACTATAAAGTGAATAATTTATATATATTCTACAAATACCAACATTTAAATCTTATATCTATATTTAGTTATATATATTGAAAAAATTATAGTTCATAAAATAAAGTATACTATAAACTAAAGTCATTATTTCAATATATTTTAAAGTTATTTAGAGTAAATAATTACTAAATCGAATTTAAAATTTGTTAAATCAAATGAAAATAAAACCAAAACATAGGTAAACTTTATGGTTTCAAATTTTTTAGAATTGATAAAGATTTTTTAAAAATTTAAAAATAAAAATCAGATTTTCTTCTCCAAATAAAACAATATCACTTAGATGTTTTTCATTATCGATGTACATTGCGAATGAAACCATCTAGTTAATTTGTGTGCTTTAGATAATATATATACTACATTCTAATCCGTATTAAAAATTAAATTTTTTTTTTAAAATATTATGTTTAATATTTTTTTCTATTCTAATTCTTCATTAGAATAGTCGAAGATTATAGGGATCATAATGTTTCAAATGAACTACTTATTACACAGGTGAACCAAAAAAATGGTAATGAATAATGATCTATATATTATTAAAAACAGGATTGCTTTAAATAAAAAGTTTATATATTGAAATAAGTTATTAAATGTAAAAAGAAATTTTTTGATGTAACATTTTCAATAACCAACTTATTTTACTATTAGAATGATATAATACCAACATAATAACATAAAATGTACAACAATGAGGCAAGTATGAATGGGATCGATCCACACAGATCAAGAGTTAACACTATAAATTTATGAGAATCGAATTAAATTAAGAAAAAATAATGATCTTTGGGTTTGTTGAGTTGTGATTAGTGGTAAAAGTAATAAATATATTTAAAAATGTTTTTATTTTTTTACAAATAAGTTAAAAACCCAAATCAGGTACAAACTATTGCTGGGATACAATCCAAGTTCCACATCGGAAAATTAGACATGAATTGTCTAATATATAAGTAGTGTCCAACTCTGATTAGTATGAGGCCTTTTGAGAAGGAACCCAAAAACAAATCCGTGAGGGCTATGTCATTTAGGCCCAAAGCGGACAATATCATATTAATGAGAAAGTTAGACACGGGCATTAAAAAATCCAAAAATTGGTATCAGAACCAGGTTCAAAAAATAGTGAACATGTGATCGTTGTGGGAAAGAATCCTTCGTAACCTTGCGATAACGGTGACAGAGAGACTTGTAAAGAGTTTCGTAGAGTGATTACGACATTACAAGTTGAGTACCAAGTTTTGCTAAGGCGGGAAGCCACAAGTTGATGTTCTTTGGCTTGAAGGAGAGATTGTTGGGATATAATCCAAGTCTCACATCGGAAGTTTAGACAGAAAGTGTCTAATATATAAGTAGTGTCAAACTATGATTAGTATGATGCCTTTTGGAAGGAATCCAAAACAAATCCGTGAGGGGTATGCCACTTGGGCCCAAAGCGGACAATATCATACTAATGAAAAAGTTGGACACGTGCTTTTAAAAGCCAAAAAATTGGTACTAGAAAAAACCTTTTTTCCTCTCTTAGATATCTTGATACTCTGCGGGAATGGTGGCCTTCGGTGTTGTGGCTCCGTTCGAGGAAGGAGAGATGGTTTCCCTTGAAGAATTTCTGGATCGTTATAGGTCATCGACGGCACGTGGGTGTTTAAGCTGAAGTTTTCCAACAATTATCCCCACGTTGCTCCTACTGTTACTTGTGTCTCAAAATGCCTCATACTAATCAGAATTGTACACTACTTATATATTAGACCATTCATGTCTAATTTTCCGATGTGGGACTTGGATTGTATCCCAACAGTCTTCCCTTCAAGCCAAGAACCACATCAACTTGTGGCTTCCCGCCTTAGGAAAAACTTACAAAGGAGCTGTCAGTGCAACGTTTTGAACTGCTCTAGACGAATTCAAAAACTGTGCATTTTTAAAAAAGATCATAAAATGATAACAATATAGAAAAAAATATGTTAAAGTTTCATAAGATAATCCAACTCCATAAACTATTTATAAAAAATAGTAAAAAAAATAATTTATTATTGAAATATAACTTTTCTTCATTTTTTCTTGTAAAATCAGTCATTATACTCGGATATTCAAATTTTTCAACCATAGTTGTCTCAAGTGACAACAAAGTCAACCAATTTAATCTCTCACAACGTAGACCACAAAAAAATTGATTAGCTTCAACTTTGAAAATTTTCTTTCAGCTATGACGATTGATACCAGAATAGTCAACAATATGTGATAAACAACTTATGTGTTTTGATAACAATTCTCCATTTTTTTTATAAAAAAAATCAACATTTCAATAGACTTTCATTGGTACTGATTCTCGGAGAGTCTTCAATTTCATCAATAACAATTTCTAAATACATATCATTCTTTAAAGATGCTTATAAATTCAGACATGATAACTAATTTTAAAAAATCAAACAAACATCCCAAAATGTATTCATACATTTAGAATTAATATACATATACATATAACTTCAGCTGCTTGTCCTATAAGTGAGGTCTGGATCTACTACATGCAAGATACTTTGCTATTCAGTATATTATAACACAATAAATAAAGAATGTACATGAGATAAGCTCCTACACAGTTTCTCAACCATAATTACAATAAACCAAACCAGATGCACACTGGGTTACACGCAAATGATATCAAATTAATGAAGAACTGATTTGCGTATATTGAAGTTGAAGATTTGTTCTACAAACTTGCATGTGGTTGACTATAACCAAAACTTGAAACCCAACAAGTATGAGATCTGGTCTATTACCACAATCAATATACTATACAGTATTTTATAACAAGATGGAACCAGATAATAAAAAAGATGTACATCAGATAAGCTCCTACAAAGTTTCACTCCAGCTCCACAACCGGAAATACATTAAACCATACCAAATGTATACTCGGTTTACAAGTCCGACCATGTTTAACCGGAGTTACAGCCTTTAGAAGTTCCTCTCCTTTTGCATCTTCAGTTTCCCCTTTTTACCTATAAAACCAGACAGACCACAGCAAATTTTTCAAACATGAAAATCGATACTACTGGGTTAACACCAGTGTACTAAGTGCTCATTGAATTATCAAAATAGAAGCTTTAGTTGAAATTCTTCAGTAAAACTGAAAAAAAAATCCACACATTGATTTGAAATAACAGTCTAAACAATCAACTCAAGCCAATTTAAAACTGATACTACTTGGTTAGACAAGTGTTACCAAGAGCCAAACATGTTAGATCAGGACGCTGAAACAGTAAGAACTTAGTTGAATAACATAGGAAGATTGAATTTCTATTGAAAATATAAAGAGAGAGATTTGAAAACAATCAAAACATTGAACAAAAAGTATGAATTGCAAGTTACATACCCAGTTTGTGAAAGCCGTCTCCAGTTGAGTATTTCATGGTGATTCTGCAAGTAGCTAGATGTTGTACTTCCTCCTCCAATCCCATTTTCTTCACTAGCAAACTGTTCTGAGTACCCTGACCACTCGGGGACTATGCCTCCGTCCCTCTCTCTCCTTCCGCTGCTTGAAGATTCAGCTGTCGAGTCTTCAGTGTTCTCTGCAACAATCCTGATATTGAATTCTGGAATCATAGCTGTGATTTGGTTTGAAACCGGTTCTGCTCTCGGCTGCTGCTGAGCTTGGTTGGTGTTGACCATGTTCATAGGAACCTCTGCTCTGCTATCTCCTACTGAGTTTCTCACATTCAGAGACGATTCTTCGTCTTCTTCAGGTCTGATCAAAGAAGTAGTAATGCTTGGAACCATCTGATCTTCATATCTCCTAATAGGGTTGAGTCTGGTTGGTTCAGTCTCTTCCATTGTGATATCCCTAGGGAACTCGATAGGAGCTTCCTCAAACTCAGTAGAATCTCCAAGTCCTTCTTCGGATCCGTTCTCTATTGCAGCTCTTGAAGCAGCTTCTAGTTGCCACATCTGTGAAAGTGCTTCATGAAGCCTTGCTTTTGCTTCATCTAATCCTACAATTGGTCGAGGATAGTTTGAACCAAGCTCGATACCAGCAGCTTGAAGCACAGATTCAGGTGCGTTCCATGGGTGATGTATCCACTCTGTAGGGAGTCTTGAAAGTTCAGGAAGCCATCTCCGTACGTATTCCCCATTTGGATCAAACTTGTATCCTTCAAACTGTGGGTTATCAATACGATCAAACTCTCGGCTATCAGGGAGAGTACCAGTAATGTATTGCCAACCAAGAGCATCGCTTTCTAAATCTGCATCAAGAAGTGTGTCCCAGAAATACTTCATCCCCCATCTCCATGGCAATTGAAGCACTTTAACAAAGAAGCTTGAAACAACTACTCTTATGCGATCGTGTAACCAACCAGTAGCCCATAACTCTCTCATCCCGGCATCGACCAAAGGGTATCCAGTCCGGCCTTGCCTCCACGCCTTGAAATAGTTCTCGTCCACAGCCCAAGGGAAAAACTTTAGATGGCCAAGAAGCGGTCTTTCATGAGAGTATGGATGGTTAAAGCTTATGTATCTTGAGTATTCCCTGAGACCAATAGATTTGAGGAAAAGATTCACGCTTTCTTCACCAGCCTGGTTCCCTTCGTTTGCCCATGCCACCTGTTTGATCCTGACAAGATGGAAAACTTTTCTCACACTCACTTCCCCGAAATGCAAGTGTGGAGAAAGAAACGAGGTCGTGGCACTATCGGCTTTTCTGCGGTTCTTAGAGTATTCAATCAATGGTCCGTTGATGAACGTTGTGAGAGCTTTATCACCATTACTCCAACCCGGAGACCAAGCACGAGCGAGAAGTGCATTACTTCCTTTCTCTGATTCATCTTCAAAGACCAATGTATCCGCAACACACTTGGACACATCCCCTGCAACATAAGAGTTATCAACATGGACTTATCTCAGTTCAGGGAAAAAAATCATAAGAGCAGTGTGTGGCTGAGAAACAAACCTGAAATGATCTTCTTAGGTGGGAGAAGAGGAGACTCAGGGTCATAAGGCATGCTAAGGCATCTTTCCCAAAAGGCAGCAAACACTGAGAAAGGACGGCCTAATTCATCGGTCACTTCCCATGGCTCGTAAAGCAAATCTGCGTTGAATGATTTAACCGCTATGCCTTCCGCTGTCAGAACGTCCTTAGCACGATGATCACGGACCAATGATAAGGGATCTGAAAGATCAAAACTTTATCTTTTTACAGTGGACACAATCATCAATACATATATAAAACAGAACAGATGCCTCTAATAGATCAAAGAGTTCTTTTTTTTGTCATTTTCAGACCATCTCAAGAGACATGCATACACCAAAACAAAACATAACCCACAAGACTAAAGATTATTCCAAACACAAAGATGATATCTTTTTAAGCAAACCCTTAATAAAAAAAATCAAGAGAGGGAAGGGAGATGAACACAGACCATACAAGTGGTTGAAGAAGATCTGAGAAGCACCAGTGGATTTAACAACTTCAAGAAGTGAAGCAACACTATCAGTAGATCTCTTGGTGATGAGACATGTACCAAGGCTTCTAAGAGAAGAATCAAGCTGAGCCAAACTATTCTTGAGCCACCACCTTGAAACCCTACCAGGATGATAGTGTCCCTCTTCCTCTGGTGCCCATACAAACACTGCAATTACAGGGCCAGCTCTTACAGCTGCAGCTAAAGCTGGATTATCTTCAACCCTGAGATCTCTTCTAAACCATACAATACTACAACCACCACCACCAGAACCAGAACCAGAGCCAGAATAAGACATCTCTCAGAACTAAAGCCTAAAGCTTTTTGCCAATAAGCTGAAAATAAAAAACCCCAAATTAAATTTAGGGGAAAAAATTGATTTTTTTTTTATTCAATCTATGTAGAAGAATCGAAACCCTTTGTTGTTTATCTCTCTTCTCTCTTTTTTTTAGAGAAGACAGACAAAAAAAAATTGTGTAGATTTTTGATGAGAAAGAAAATAAAAAAGCTTATCTTTTCGAATATCTCTGCGTGAGTGCCTCTCTGGCAAATGCAACTATACTTTTGAGAATTATTCAGCGGAAAAGTTTTTTTTCCTAATTTTGGACAAAGTAGACTGAAACAATGACTAACAAAAAAGGGCAATAAGCGTTATTTTATTTACATTTATTTCTCTTTTCGTATTTATTATTATGTTTTTTAACTATGGTATTCAATTATTTATTAGTATTTTACAGTTAGGACAATAATTATATTGTATAAAATTAATAACTTTATTATCCAAATTATTTTGTATAGGGAAAAAAAATTTGCAGGTTGATAAAGAGAGGCGAAGAAGATTTGACACTTGGAGAAAATGATTCAATTCACACGACGAGATTTATTGGAATTATTTTCCACCACAACTTTATTTTTTTTTTATTTTTTTCTCCCACTTGAAATATTATCCCTATCCAATGAAACCAAATCAAACTGTGACTCACAAGTTTTCCATTCTTTTCCTCTAAAAATTTCTCTTTTTCTGTGTTTAAAAATAACATAAAGAATCTTATACTTAGGAGTTTAGTTCTCTAGAATCAATTCTACTCAATTTATAAAAAAGCATATAGTATAATAAATAGTAAACTGATTCATACATATGGAATATACAAGAAGAAGCATTGTTGATTAATCTATATGAACCACCCACATAGTTTTATATTACTTTATTTATTTATTTATTATAATTATTAAGGATAATAGGCAGATCATACATATGATGTGAGGATGATTCTGAAATTTTATTGGCAGATTAGGATATGAGAGAGAGAGAGACATTTTAGCAAAGTGGACGAGAGATGGATATGCTTGGCCCTCCTCGCCTTTTAGACATTTTTGGACTTTTATTTTATATATCGTTGTTTATCTTTAACTTTGGGAAAACGATCAAAAAATTCCTCAACTTTTCCAAAATCATCGATTAAATTCCCAACTTTCTCCTTAACGCTTTAAATCTCAAACTTATGTTGACTTTTATATTTAAAACCCAAACTTATATTGACCAAGCCGAATTAGCCTCGTCGTTAAGTTGAGTAACGGATGTAATTAACTCCGTTAAACACCGTTATTAAGGTGCGGTTAAACTAAACGACGTCGTTTTGAAATTAAAACAAATAACTTTTTTTTTCTTCTCTCTTTCCCCTTATTTCTTCTTCCTCCCCGATCCAAATCAATTTCAAACTCTAAAAAAACACCCCAAATCAATTTTTTCTTCTTCTTCCCCCTTGTAGGAGGTAACTTTTGCTTTACTGTTTCTTTAATAGCTGGATTTCCGAGCCTAGAGAGTCCGAAGGGGTATCAGAGCAAAGCCTTGACCCGAAGCTAAGTGATTTCGATCGATTTTTTGTTTATGACCTTTCATATTCTGAATCGATTTCGTGTATGTTTGTGAGAATTGTTAAAAACTATTGGTGTGTTCATTTCGCATGATTTCGGATGTTCCAGAAACTAGGAATTCGTGTCTAGTTCGTAGAAAAATTGGTTTCAGAATTTTTGGAATCGATTTGATATTTTTCCTGTTCGATTCGTTTAGGTCTGTCGAAAGTTGCGATTTGAAGAAGCTTGTGTGCTCGATTGTTAGAATTTTTAAAATTCATTTCTGTGTTCGTTTTTCGCGATTTTCTGAAACTAGGACGAGTCTAGTTTTTAATAAAATTGGTCTCGTAATTTTTGGACACGATCTGATATTTCTTTTGCTCGATTTGTTTCGATTGATCGAAATCTGTTTTGGAGCAACTTGTGATATTTTCTTTGAGAACTGTTGACTGCGAGTTCTGTCTTTGATTTCTCAGGAACCATGGCTGATGATGATGATGATGGTGAAGAGAAAAGCGCAGTACAGCCTAACAAACAATTGATGGAAGCTTTAGTAGCCGAGTTGAGAAAGATGATCCAGACTGAGCTGAAACCTTTACGACAAGAGCTATGGAAGCTTAAGGAAACAAGACGACATAAGCCAGAAAGAGAGAAGGAAAAAAGTGTTTTGTTTTAATTTCAATACGACGTCGTTTAGTTTAACAGCAACCTTAATAACGGTGTTTAACGGAGTTAATTACATCTGTTACTCAACTTAACGACGAGACTAATTCAACTTGGTCAATATAAGCTTGGGTTTTAAATATAAAAGTCAACATAAGTTTGAGATTTAAAGCGTTAACGAAAAAGTTGGGTATTTAATCGATGATTTTCGGAAAATTCAGGAATTTTTTGGTCGTTTTCCCCTTTAACTTTGCTTCTTCTTTTCATTTCCATTTGTTGGGAGGTGGTTTATCATGAAAGAGTCTAACTCCTAACAAGTCAAATAGAATCACTAATACAGATTTATGAAACCATTTTCTTTTGTCCAATATTAACTTTATAAACGGTGTTCGAATGCAGCAGAATCTATAAATAAATGTTTGAAAGTGTTTAGCAATTAGCATACACAAAAATAATAATACCCGGGAAAAAAAATCTAAAGAGTTTTGTTATAACAATATCTATATATAATTTTTATCATATAATCAAAAGTAACATTAAAATTTTCTAGAATTTGGTATTTGGACTTAATCTAATTAGAAATAACTTTATAACTAAAATAAAACTATAACTAATCCAAAATCAAATTTATATTCAAGACTCCCTTCATAAACATAATTTTTTTAACTAACCCAATCTTGAATTGGAGTAACTAGAATCTTTACTTGTAGTCATCTTTATTATGTGACGGAAAGTTTCATCATTGCATTTTCCACAATTCTCGTAAACTTCTAGAGCAACTAACTTTGACTTAAACCTATCATTGCTTCCACGGTTCCACCTAGTTCCACCAATGTTTTGTTTAATTTTGTTCTTCTTCATAAGAAGTGGGCTGAATATCTTTGGAATTTTAAACCAACTTTTAAGTTTCATTTTTCATGAAAGCATTCAATTCTTCTTTCATTATGGTATTAAACTTGTTAGCACCTATTGTTTCATCATAAAATAATGATTTATCTACATTCAATAGAGCTGCAAAATGATAGACTTGGAGTCGGATCCATCGAGATCGAGGAAGTGCAAATGTAGAAGAGAAGACATAGGAATAAATTAGGGATTAATATTCTTTTTTTTCATTGATCGTAATTCGATAAGCGGTTTACAAAGGCTAAACAACCTTAACTAAATACTTGTAGAAAACAATGACATAAACGGTAAATAAAAAATAAAATGAACTTGGTTTACGATCTCTTTTCAAATTCCAGGCCCAATAAAGGCCCATAAGATGAGCTTATCAACGAATCTTCCGCAAGGTTGAAGAAGTCGAAAACTGAAGCCGTAAACTTCAGAACAGCTCGGGTTTTCGGTTCGGTTTCGGGCATTTTGGTTCCTATAATTTAAGATTCAAGAGGTATTTATATTTTTCGGTTCGGTTTCGGTTCGATTTAGGTTCGGTTCATGTCGGTTCGGGTTGGTTCTATAATTTGAAGAACCGTAAAATACCCAAAATTTCTGGTTCTCGTACGGTTCCGATACTTTATAACCGAAATAACAATTTTTACCCGAAATCAACTAAAATTACTTGAAATAAAACTTTATACCCGAATTCGTTAAGTCCAATACAAAAATCCAAAAAAAAAAACTACAAAGTAAAAGTTCAAAACCAAAATTAAACCACATAGTTCAAGTTCGATAACCAACATCCAACAATAGGAGAATATGCTTATATATGATCGGTTCTTCGGTTCTTGATTTCGATTCCGGGTAGGAACCAGAATCGAACCGATACTTATGGTTCCTCAACTCAAGATTCAATAGGTATTTTAGGTGGAACCGGAACCGAAATTTTTCAGTTCTTTGGTTTCGGTTTTTATGCCCAGGGCTATATGGCACCATCATAACTTGAAAAGGTCTTTTGCACTCACAAGCATTCTCATGACTGTTAGAAATAAGCTAAAACCATCACCTCCTATCATTACTTGCAACTTCCAAATACAAATAATTCTTCTTGAAAGGCTCTTTTGCTCCTGTTCATCCTCTTGCATTTTTACGAAAGCTTTTCAAGTCTCTTGACACTTTTCTATAACAGCTATTGGGATTTCTTATCAGAGAAACTAATAATATTCTTGAAGATAATGCTCATTCCAATTTAAGAAATCAGGAGGCTAACCAAGGGAATAAAGAGGAGTCAATTCGCAGTCTTGGACTCAACAGAGTGAATAACGTGGTTTTGATTTGGCCAAACCAGTTGTCGACACCGAATTGAGTCGACGACTACTTTAAAAGAAATGAATGTACTTTGACTCGTAACAGCTGCGTAACAGGGTAAATGAAAGACAGAAAACATGGTTTGAAGCTATAAAAAAGGAGAAATAGAAAAAAGGTGATGGACAATTCTACACATACACATTCTTATTGCATATTTGAACTCGTTTTCTCTCTAAATTTGTATATCAATTCCTATAAAAAGTCTGTGAAATCAGCAATACCATAGCTCATTTACTCATATATTATTGGGCGATCGAGAGAAGATCGACCATATCAGAAAAATCCAGAAGAATCAGAAGGATTTGGAAGGAATATATAAGAAATTCACCATTATCTCTAATATATATTATCCCATATTAGTTTTCAAAAGTATGTTAATTCAATCTTTATATAAGCCTAATACAATTCTTTCTTTTCTTTTGCACTTTATGTATATTTTACTCTCATCAATTTATAATATACTAGGAGGTGATCCACCCTTCGCGCGGGATATTATAGTTATATGTTTTCTATTTGTTTTGTTCTTACTAATTGTTTGTGAAAATTTGATATGTAGGTTTGTTATATAAAATAATTGAATACAATTAATTATTGGGTAATTTTGTTTTTTATCCATTAACATAATTAATCTAATCAAATAATTATAGTGTTATTTATATGTTGTAATTTAAATATGTTCCTCTAATAAAAATATTCTTAGTGGAAACTTTTGAATATTTCTAAGTATCACTGTTAAGTCTTTAACTACTCTTTCTACATCATAGTAATATATTTTTTTTTTGTAATGGCGTTTTTCCCTTCTCATCTTCATCATTGTAGTGTTATTGGTTGTACATTTTTTTGTTTTACTTTCGCAAATTAATTGGATTTAAAATGGAATTTTACATCTTGAACATTTGTTATTTTAATTTTCTGTTTTGCTCAAAACATAAATACAAACTTCACCATTTGCTTGTAGTAGTAGCACTGGTCGCATCTTTCCTCGAGACTGGTTTCGCCGCACATTATTGTTGGTTCCATTGCTGCAAGTGTTGCCATCCATTGTTGCCATGTCGTCTCCAGGCATGTCGTCACCTCCTTAATTACACAGGGTGTTGGAAGACGTCCACGGCTGTCATAAATGCGAGAGACGGTGAAGGACTGATGCTTGGGTGTCAAATTGTAACCTGATAGCTTTAATTGGAAAGTGCATGTTTTACTCACGATGTCTTCTATGAATTGTGGGAGTTGGATGTGGTGATTATCTTGTATTCAGGTGCCTATGAGACGTTTGTTTTGTAGGTAAGGTAAAGTGTTTTTTTTTGTCCAAAAAGAGCGTTGAGGATATACAGACTCATATCGTTGGATGCCCAGCATCAACTGCACACACGTTTGTTAGCCTGGTAATGTCATTATCAAAAGCTACGAAGACAACTGTGTCGGTGCTGTCAGAAACAGACATCTCAAGACGGTACCTTTCAAGAAGAGGCAATACACACAGATAGTTGTTACTAATTGTTAACACATATGAGTCGAGGAGTGAAACATTAGAGGCGGATTCATGTCTGAATAGCAGATTGCAGATTACCTTACAACTCCAACTGCGTTGGAGTCATGGCAGGCTGTGCAAGTAAAGGAGGAGGTCCCTCGACGTAGCTTCCTAGAACATTTAGTACATGATATGTAACACCACCCATTTTTGGTGTGGATATCCGTCACTTTTGCTGTGCAAAGAAACTCACTTTCCTGTGTTGTCATGTGCATACATATGAGTATGATGTATGGATTACGTAAGGTTGCAGAATTATAGCAGAGTTCCAAACAAACCTGTGGTCCTGATTTCAGAACATATTCTTTAAGCTCAGCAACATATAGTGTTTCTAATTTTTGAACACCACGATACTTGATTAGAGGGAGAGAGTTACCACCAGCTATATCCATCATTCTGAAAATTTATAGATTTTGGAAACAAATATGGAATCAAACTGGGGGTAAAAGAGTTTCATATTCATGATGATCCAGTTACTATTGTAGCGCATGAACTGAGAGGATGCAATTTTGGAAACAAATATTCGAACTTACTCTTTATAATGTTTTTTGGTGGCAGCCGTCTCTCGGTCGAAGTAAAAGTGTGTTGCAGATGTGGCACTGAGAAAAAGCCGGCCTTTTAAAGAACGTATTTGATACGGTGGTGGGTTAGTTCTGCAAGTGCTCGTGTTATACAATCCAGAATTAATATTCAATGTAAGGAAGACAATGTACCTCCCACAAATTTTGGGTTCACATTTGTGGCGAGGATGACTTTTGATTTAACTCCGGTGGCTAACATTTTCTGGTGAAGAGTATTTGCAAGCCCATCAAAAACACTAAGACAGACGCTAACATCCCTGTAAAGTTGCACAATCGTTTGTTTAGAGAAGGATTTTAATGAAAGGATAGTAGGTAATTTACAGAGGACAATGATATTACTTTGAAAGCTGGATAGCAGCCATCACTCTTTGAGTCATCTGAGTCTCCTCGTTAGTCATTGTTCGGATCAAACTCACCTCGCCGATTACGTCTATGTGAAAGACAGAATGGGTAATATCAGAAGTACGACGGGATGAGGAAAAAAACTTACAAATTTATAGAGTTCACTAACCTCGTAATTTGGTATTGGTATTTGCCAAGGCCACCAATTGATCATGATTACGGAAGGTGAACTTCTCATCAGGGATTGGTTTGACGATCTCGATCAATTCAACAAAGGTTGTAGTGTCTGAGAAACGAATGGAGATCTTGGAGTCGCAGAGCTTGAATTGGTCGTGGCTCCTAGTGATGTCGAACCCACTAATAGTGTAAACTAACCCCTCATTGAGAAGATGGTGGACATTTTTTAAGCAGTGGACACTTATGAAACCTTGAATGAGAGTGGACTGCAGGAAAGAATTAGGCATGGAATGAGATATTGTAAGTGAGAAGGATCTTAGTAAGTAAACTATAGATAAACGTGTACCTTCTCATCGATGAGAAGTATGTCAACACCCACCCCTCTTAACGTTGCAGGCCTCCCAGAAATGCAGCAGCCTTCCAACAACAGTATCAACACAGTGACCATAGTAGAGGGTGCCATTTTTTAAGAAAATAGGTAATGAAACGCAGGATTTGGATAGTGACATTTTATGGATGGGTGAAGCTGGGATACATCTCCTATTTATAGGATTGAATAGCTTGGGGGTGGTTTAAGTAAATTGAAGCGTCCGTAGTGGGAGGTGGGGAGATAGGAGGATTAATTAGCAATTGAATTGCGGGAACTGGTTGTTAATTACAGGCGTTACGTCGGAAAAGGTGAGGAGAGAGTGAGAATTACAAAGTCGGAGGAATGTGGGAAGAAGACGACGACATAGAAGAAAGGGAGGAAGGTTTATTTATGGGCCAGAATTTGAGAAGAGGAGGCCGATTTTATGTTTGGGTTAGGAGAGGAAGGGGGAGAGGATGTAGAGAGAAGGTAGAGGAATCGTATATTGGGGGTTTTACGAAAAAGTTTTGTTTTGATTTGGGCTTCTTGTGAATTTGGTTTCAAGGTTAGACCTCTGATTTGGGCCAGTGTATATTTCGTTGTATTTATCTTTGAAATCCAAAATTTAATTATTAGTAAACGGTGAAGATCGAATAGAGGAATAAAAAAGAACGTTGGTTAATGATTAGAAGGTTGCTTACGTGGCAAAAGCTTAGAGCTCAACTTGATGATGTGGATTGATGAGAAGAGAGCAGATTTAACTTTATATATACTAGTAGATTTGCTAACCCCGCGCATGTGTAGGGTAGTATTCCGTTGGTTATATATTTATTTCTTTCGTATTATATATAGTTTCAATAAAATTACGCAATGCAGAATATTTTAATATTTATTTTTCTGTTTATGTATATTTTAAGAATACATTATTTTTCTCAGACAAACCGGCGAATTAATCCTTGATATTCTTTTTACCATCTTTTGCGTTTTCACATCCATTGGTTATGCGTCATTTTTTTGTGTTGATATCTTATTATCTTATTTGTAATCTGTAGGTGATAGTTCCTTATCTAGTATTCGAACACCTCTCAGAACCTATATGATGTCTAACCATAATGGCTTCTCTTTTCTTCCTTTTTGCATGGGGTATATGTTTGTCTTGTTTTTGTTTTTTTTTGTTGAATATATAATCTAATTTATATAGTTAGGTAATAATTATTGTTATTTTATGTGTTTATTTGTATCAATATACTAATATTAATTTTCTTTGATTTTATTTATCTAATGATAATTTTTTTTCATTTTTTTAGCTATTTCACATTTTTGTGTCAATATAAGATTAACTGCGGAGGATTGCAAGATATAGTTTTTCACTTCTCCATGGCTAGAAATATATTTCATAAAATTTTTTATTGCAAATTTTACTCATACAAACTATATTTTACATTCAAATATTGAAACTGTTTATGTGATTATAGACGTTCTCATGAATTCTCTCTTTATATTAAAAAAACTCATGAATTGTCTCTTGATGGAAAATACTTCTCCATTGAAAACCTTTGGATATTATAATTAATATTGTATGACATTTTAATCAGTTTAAAATGGATCAATTCTATCTTTTTATTCGGATTAAAGATCATTATTAAATACTACACATTTATTGTATTTTATATATAAAAAAGTTGATAAATCTAAAATTAAAGTAAACCTTGATTTGTAATCGAATAGTTTTTTATTAGTGTTATCGGAATGTATTATTGCTCGAATTCTTTATTCATTTCTCATCAGTTTGTTTAACAAATGTATTTTTTGTTAGTGTTTATCCAGGTTTGAGAACTCGCTAGGTGTTAGTCTGGCGGTGGGTCTGGGCCTATCGATCTATCAAATCTGTTTTGTTAAATATTCCTTGGTGGGAACCATAATATTGTTTAGATATTTGTTTCGGTATATATTGTCAATAAAACAATATTGTCCAGTGGTTATAGGTGTATGTTTAATACTTTCTTTACCCGAGTTCGAGTCCACCAGATACTATTTTCTCATTTCATTTTTTCTTAGACTCAGAATAAAGACACCACATGGCATTAGGTGGTGCAAAGTGAGGAAAGTCACATTCTAATATATAGATATATTTCTCTCATTTTTTCACTTCACTTTGCTCTTCACTTCGGTAATCACAAACTCATGATTATTTGTCTTTAAACCATTCATTTTTTTCTCTTTGTATCAAAAATTATAAAACTATGGAGAATTCTTTTTTCTTCATTGTCCTTTCACCAAACAAAATATTTTGGGTCATATATGAGCATGGGCAAATGCTTGATTAAAGTTCTCCATGTGTTATGTCTGATCGTGCGATTCACCGTGTGGTCCGGGCCCACTTTTGTTTGATAATGTGTATATACATGACCATACGTATATCTAGTAGAAAATAATAGTCAAAAAATATATATATTCCAATTATACTAGTTTATCTATGAAATCATATTAATCTTGGTATTTGGCGATGATGAGATTCGGAACTTGAGATAGTTAACATAAATAGTCCAACTCATAATTAAAAGACATTAAATTATTTATCTTAATGCTATTTGAAAAGGAAGAAAGCGACAACTTAAGCTAATGACATTGCTTAGCATTTGATTAATTTAGATGCTTTCACCGAAATCTAAAAGTTTAAGTTCTAAATGCATTAAATTACTTCTTCTTTTCTTTTTTTTTCTAACTTTCGGCATGGGAAAGATAAACCTGACCCAAAAAAAATACAATAATCACATCAATTTCAGTCTTTTGAAAAGTATTCAACTGTTGTGGAATAAATTATGGTGGTACACTTTTGGTTCTATTTATAAAATAGAATTTTATGTAATACCACACAACAAAGATAAAGATTTAGTGAAATGAGAGGCTTAAGAGAGAGAGAGAGTGAAAGACTTATGGATTTCTGATTCGATTCATAGATAATCTCAACAACAATACAAACACCCTATTTATAGCGGTTAAGAAGAGATGAGAGGATGATACCTAAAGAGGTGACTAATCTCTTTTACAACATGACACATGTATAATATACATGCAACTTAAGTGACACTTGGTGATGACAAATATCTAACAACACCACTAATGGACACTTGTAGATATAAGTGATGAATAATCACATATTTTATAACACTCCTCCTTGAGTATTCATCACCACTCAATCTGCTGCGTGCTGCCTCGTTAAAAACCTTCTCATGGAAAAACCCTGGGGATAAAATCCATGACAAAGGGAAAAAGAGTACAGCGACACAAGCTCCCCCTGGAAAATATATGCCATCTTTCTTCATAAATCTCGTAGATGACACATCCAGATATTTTGGACATGCTTTCGAAATGTTGAAGTAGGAAGCACCTTTGTGAAAAGATCAGCGGCATTATCACTTGAGCGGATGTACTGAATATCGACTTCTTGATTCTTCTCAAGTTCTTTAGCATAGGAGAAAAACCTCGGAGGGATATGTTTCGTCCTATCACTCTTGATGTAACCTTCTTTGAGTTGAGCAATCCAAGTTGCATTATCTTCATATATTATCGTCGGCTCCCTTTTGGCGTCCAGCCCGCTAGCTTTTTGTATATGATGTATCATCGATCTGAGCCACACGCATTCTCTACATGCCTCATGAAGAGCTATGACCTCTGCATGATTTGAAGAAGTAGCAACCAAAGTCTGCTTCTGAGAACGCCACGAGATCGCAGTACCTCCCATTGTGAAAACGTACCCGGTTTACGATCAAGCCTTATGGGGGTCTGATAAGTATTCTACTTCTGTATAACCAACTAGACCACACGCAGAGTTTCTAGGGTAATATAATCCCAGGTCTAACGTACCTTGAAGATATCGAAAGATTTGCTTTATTCCAGTCTAGTGCCTCCGCGTAGGTGCTGAGCTATATCTAGCAAGTAGGTTAGTAGCAAAAGCTATATCTGGTCGAGTACAATTTGCAAGATACATTAACACACCAATAACACTCATATATGGCACTTCAGGACCTAATATTTCCTCATTATCTTCACAAGGTCGAAATGGATCCGTATCAACATTAAGTGATCTATTGCCCATTGGGATACTCAAAGGATTTGCCTTATCCATATTAAAATGCTTCAACACCCTTGTGGTGTATTTGATTGATGCACAAAATACCATCTTTAAGATGTTCTATTTGAAGCCCGAGACAAAACTTTGTCTTTCCTAGGTCTTTCATTTCAAACTCTTCTTTCATATGAGTATTTGCATCATCAACTTTCTTTTGAGTCCCAATGATGTTCAGGTCATCAACATAAACAGCAATGATCAGAAATCCTGATGATGATTTCTTTATAAACACACAAGGGCATATCACATTATTTATATATCCCTTTTTCATCAAAAATTCACTTAAGGGATTATACCACATGCGACTGGATTGCTTTAATCTGTAAAGTGATCGCTGTAATTTTACCGAACAAACATTTTCGAATCCTTTTGAGATTTTTGATCCTTCGGGGATTTTGAATCCTTCCGGAATTTTCATGTATATGTCACTATCAAGTAATCCATATAGGTATGCAGTCACAACATCCATAAGGTACATTTCCAAATTCATAGATAGCACTAAGCTCATTAAGTACCTGAATGTGATTGCATCCATTACCGAGGAATATGTTTCATCATAATCAATTCCTGGTATTTGAGAAAAACTTTGCGCTACAAGGCGATCTTTATATCTCGTGATCTCATTTTTCTCATTTCTTTTTCTCACAAAGACCCATTTACATCCGACTGGTATTACATCACCAGGTGTAATAACAACAGGTCCAAACACATCTTTCTTATTGAGGGATACTAATTCATTTCTCATGGCCACTTGCCATTTATCCCAATCGGGCCTTTTCTGGCACTCAGATACGGACCTCGGATTTGGATCATTTTCATCATTAATTTCTTTAGACATAGATAGGAGAATATTCCATTATCATCATCTATTTCATTTCTTATCAATATGTTTCCATCTTGGGCATAATTAATGGAAATCTCACACTTTTTTGTCTCATTTTCATTCTCTTTATCTGGTTCACCAAGAGCTATTTCATATATGTCATCTTGACATTTCTCATCATGTGGCTCAACTGGAACTTTTTCATTTATTTCTCTTCCCCCCAAATTCTTTTTCTTCTGGGGGTATTTATCTTTCGAGCCAATAGGCCTCCCCCTTTTCATTTGAACCTTGAGTTCGATTGCATTGCTCTTATTAATATTTTCCTTTGGGATTTCTACCCTTGATGGAGCATTTGCAGTGGGTACATAATGATTAGTCACTCTTTTGTATCAGTGAACACATCCGGTAACTGGTTTGCCAAACTTTGCATGCAGTGGCGGATCTAGACATAATTTTTAGGGGGTGCAAAATTTTAGAAAATTCTTAAAAATATTTAAGAATACTTTATCAACATGCAAGATAGATAACATGGACCTTACAAATATATTTTGGAACATTATAAAAAATACTGTAATTGTTTTTGTATTTTAGAATTTTTTCGTAACGTATGCCTTAAGAAAAAAAAATCAAATGACTTCTTTATTTGGTTAACAAACTCAAAATATTTTTTAAAATATATTTGAGAAAAGTAAACAAAGTTTGTTAACTTATCACTGTTTTTTAATTGTTATTATGTGAAAACATATTGATAAATAATATGAAATGGTTATAAATATAGTAACATACTTATAACATGATATAAAACTAGTTTAATTAAGTTTCATACAATTTTTGTTGTAATGTTTTTAGATGAGGTGTCTCATGTTATATTAATAAAAAATATCGAAAACTGGAAATTTTAAACTGGAACTAAAATTAAAAAAATTATAGTGTTATCTCATCAAGTAAAGATAATTCTAAATTATTTTTAAAAATGAATTATGAAAATCTAATGAAATATTTATAATCGTCACTTTTCTTGTTATAATAGGATAGGGATTGGGTATAGTATTATGTATTTTCTTACCAACAATAATATTGAGTAAGTTCATGTTCCCTTCATGTTGTGAGCTTAGAAGAAATGAAGCCCAATTAAATTATGAACACGTTTTAAAAAAAAAGCAGCGTGAAAGGAAAAAAGCGCCGGGTGCAAAGGAATTAATTCAAGGGGTGCAACAATTTTTATCCTTTAAGATTAACACTAGGTGGCAATTTTTTATAGGGGTGCAGCTGCCCCCCCACATGATGCAAGTGCATCCGCCCCTGTTTGCATGTGTCTTATTTTCTGGACTTCCACTTCCCCTTGATTAGTACGAGGATCAAGATAAGTCAAAGAATGTATACACCAGGTGATATATTTTGGTGATTCTCTCAATCCTCCCCCTAACGCTGGGAATTCATTTTCATTAAAATGGCAATCGGCAAATCGTGCTGTAAACATATCACCAGTCCGTGGTTCAAGATATCTGATTATACTCGGTGACGTATACCCAATATATATCCCTAATCTCCTATGGAGCCCCATTTTCATTCTTTGTGGTGGCGCTATCGGAACATAGACCGCCCACCCAAATACACAGAGATGAGATATATATATATATATTAGGTTCATGTCCAGATACTAATTGTAATGGAGAATATATATTATATGCACTTGGTCTGAGCAGGACCAATGCAGCCGCATGCAAAACAGCATGTCCCCATACTGAAATTGGGAGTTTTGTCCTCATCATCGGTGGCCTTGCAATCAACTGCAACCTATTTATTAAGCTCTCAGCCATGCCATTTTGCGTATGCACATGGGGAACTGGATGCTCAACATCAATCCCCATTGTCATGCAATAATCATCAAAGGATATTGAAGTGAATTCACCAGCGTTATCAAGTCTCAATTTCTTTTTTGAATTATCAGGGAATTGTGCTCTCAATCTGATTATTTGGGCAATGAATCTTGCGAAAGCCGTATTTCTTGTGGTTAAAAGACACACATGTGACCATCTATTAGATGCGTCAATTAATACCATAAAATATCGAAATGGCCCGCACGGTGGATGTATAGGTCCACATATATCACCATGTATTCTCTCTAAGAATAATGGAGATTCATTCCCTACTTTGGCTGGTGATGGCCGAGTAATGAGTTTCCCTTGAGAACATGCATTACATTACAGGAAAACTCTCCCGATTGAAATATTCTCTCATTTTTCAACGGGTGGCCACTGGAATTTTGCACAATTTCCTCATCATTACTGATCCAGGATGACTAAGTCTTTCATGCCAGACTTTAAATGTATTGGTATCCTTTTCATTCATTGTAACATATGACTCAATCATATTTATTTTTGTGCAATATAGTCCAGAGGACAACATAGGTAATTCTTCCACATGTTCTTTATTTTCCGTTGTAATGCAAAGATATTCAGTGCCATTCTTATTCATAGTCTGAATATGATATCCACTCTTCTGAATGTCTTTAAAGCTCAACAAATTTCTTTGAGACTTTGGGGAATAAAGAGCATTATCTATTTCAAATTTCGTCCCATTTGGCATTATAAAATTTGCTTTTCCAGAGCCAATTATGATCTTTGCATTACCGGATATGGTACTCACGCTACTCGCGGAGACATTCATTTCGAGACAGGAGAAATATTTTCTTTCTTTAAATATAGTGTGTGATGTAACACTGTCTGCTAGACACAAATCTCCATCCTGAATCTCGATTGACATCTTCTGTGTCATGATAATTAACAGACTTATTAATGGAATATACTTATGCAAGTTATTTCACATTAAAAACCTGATTATAACAACTATTTCATAAAATCCAGAAAAACATATTAACATACATATTATCAAAACATGCCATTGGTTTAAAATTATACAAACAAAAATCTTGGCAGTTTATTAGACTTGATCGATCTTAGTCGTTTTGTTTTTCTGCGGCATTTCTGATTTCAAAATAACCCGCAATGTCGAGATGAGAATCATCAGCTAAGCGATTATAGGAAGGTCCGGCTTCATCACTGACAAAGTTGGTTTCAACATTCCTTGCCTTAGCCTTTTGTGACTCTTTATATTGATCGACGAAATGCCTAGGCGTACGACATATACGTTCATAATGTCCTTTTAAGCCACATCTATAACAAGCATTTTCAGTGGATTTTTTCATTATACAGCCACTTTCATTTGTTTGAAGATTCTTGTTCCTTCCATTGTTGGAACCTCTTCCTCTTCCACGTCCACGACCTCGTCCACAGCCTCGACCATGGTCTATACTGCGTCCTTGCCTTTGATCATTATCTTTATGTAATACCACACAACCCTTGTTCGAAACGGCGCCCGGCTAGGCAATTCGGCGGCCGATAACTCGCTGTTCAATGCTTGACCGTGCCGAGATGGAGCTGACCGGTGACTGTATACGGTGATCCGCGTTTAATCCGCCGAGAACGTATAATAAGTGAAAGGCGGCGAGTTTTGTTAAAAATCGAAATCCAAATCAAAAAAAAAAGTTGGTCTATATGGGCCAAATTTTTAAAAGCCCAATGACCATTGACCTAGAATCAATTGTCTTCTTCCTCTTTCACTTTCCCGACAGGCGACAATAGGAGTGAGAATTTTGCTTAACACATATTTAATTGCAATCCTTAAACCTCAAATCCAGAATGAATCAAGACCAAATCACAATGATTCGAGTTCATCCAACATCTATATTCTTTAATTGAAGTGAATTCGAGGTAAGAAGCTCTAAAAGTTTTGTTTCTGTTGCGATTTCTAAAAAATTGGAGAAATAAGTTGTACTTTCCTTTCGTTTGTGAAATATATCGATTTGATGACACACACCTATTTAGTAAGGTAAGCTTCATGTCTTTCTATATTTTAAATTGTTACTCTCAACTTAAGCACCTGTCGGTTGAATAAGAACCCATGCAATTGCCTTTGTCCTTTTGTTTTTGTTTTTTTTTGTTTTTATGTTTTTGTTTCTCTTTTTAACTTTTGGAATTTAGAATTTTAGATTTAAACACAAACCGTATGTGTTTTTTTTTCTGCTTGGTACACATTATATGTTTTTAACTTCTTGTTTCAGGTGTATAAATAACAAGTTATAATTTCTAACACATCTACAAGCCTACTACATGATAATTACTTGATGAGTGAAGAACAGAAGAATAAATAATTACAATCCTTAATATATTTTGTATGTTCTTCTCAAGATCAAGTTATAATTTTTATTTATATTAGATGTGAATTGAAGAAAAAACAATTACTTTTATTTAATTTGGTATTTGATATATTATGAATTTTTAATAAATTTATCATCTATGTATAAAAAAAAATTGTATTGTATTATATATAAAAAATATTAAAAAATTATAAATTATCAAAAAATTACTCCCCGAGTATTCCCCGATTTTTCAACGATTTTTTGTTAACTCGCTAGTCCCGGACCAACCTTACGCGTCGCGCATAGCGAATTTCCGAACATTGCACACAACAAAGATAAAGATTTAGTGAAAGGAGAGGCTTAAGAGAGAGAGAGAGTGAAAGACTTATGGATTTCTCATTCGATTCATAGATAATCTCAATAGCAATACAAGCACCCTATTTATAGGGGTTAAGAAGAGATAAGAGGATGACACATAAGGAGGTGACTAATCTTTTTTAAACTTAAGTGACATTTGGTGATGACAAATATCTAACAACACCACTAATGGACACTTGTAGATATAAGTGATGAATAATCACATATTTTATAACATCAACCTTAATTTGACAATGAACATTTAACCTGGGAAGACTAATCAAACTAAACAAATGAATAGATAAGAAGAAAACAATGCCTACTACTTAACTCATTTAATAGTAGAAAAAACTACCAAAATATCCCCACTTATCCACATTTGACTATAAAAATTTTGAACTTTTTCATTTATAAAAAAGTAAATGTCTTTCTCTAAACCTTTTCTGTCGTCCCATTCCCACCGCCAGCCAGCCTCACGCTGGTTGACGAGAATCAACCCCAATGCCACCTAAGAAGAAGAAAAAAGGAGGCAAGTCTCGCAGTGGTCCTCTCACCAAGTTCTCTCTCGTCCTAGCCTCCGCTGCTGCGGCAGCGACCTCTAGTAAGTCTCCCTCCACGGCTGATGGGCCTCATTCCTGTGCCCCTTTTGTCCCTTCGCTGGCCACGACAGCTCAGTTCTCTGCTCCTCCACCCTTGGGTGATGATGTCGAGCGAGATCTACATGCTTCCTCCGCCTCGGTATCAGTGCCCATTGTAGATCTGGGTATTGTTGAATCTTCTAAAGAAGCTACCATCCCCCTTGCCTCACATGGGGTGAGCTCCTCTCAGCCTCCCTTTGATCCCCGACTGAGGATAAGACGAAGAACTGGTCTGAACGACTAAAGGACTCAACCCAGCTGGAAGAAATTGGAACTTCGACTGAACATTCATCTGGGGTTCCGTTCGTCCTTATTCCGGATGATAACTTGGAGGATGCTAAAGCTGAATTCAAGGACTTCATCTTTTCCGATTCCATGGTGATCGCCCCTCTAAGGGTAGGATTATTGGAGTGGTGAATGCTATTTGGGCTACAAATGGTCCTCGTATTTTAGTTCACAAAATTGGGGATGGTACCTTCTTACTCCGTGTGATCAATCCAAGAACTCGAGAATACATCCTCAGAAGGAATATGTGGAGTATTGCTGGCTTTCCGATGTTTGTGGCTCCATGGTCTCCAGAGTTTAACCATGAGCAGCTTCCGCTCTCTTCAGCTGTTGTGCCTGTGGAGTGTCGTAATGTGCCTTATTTTCTCTTCAACAAGCAGAGTCTTAGTAGAATCACTACAACAGTGGGAAAACCTGTATCGCTTGCTCCAAAAACAGAGAGAAAAGAGAATTTCGAAGTTGCAAAGGTTTTTGTCCGTCTGAACCTCACTAAGAAACTTGCAACAAAGGTCATCTCAGGCTTTTCTAATGGTAGGGAAGTGGAGATTGATGTGAAGTACCCATGGCTCCCCACTAAGTGTGCAACGTATGGGAAGTACGGTCATGATAGCTTTAGCTGTTCTCTCGCTGCTGGAAAATCTTATATTGCTCGTGATCCTGGTGACGTGAGCTCCACCCGGGCTGGAAGGAAATCAAACCGTCGTTCTCGATCCTGTAAATCAGAGTCTCACTCTGCCTCTATCCACACCTCGCATAATGACATTCCGCCCTTGGGAGCTGACGAAGTAGTTACGGTGTCGTTCGCCCCTGGTTCTGCTGTTGAGGTCGGTGAGTCAAGCCATGACAAGGCGTGTCATGCGGAGGTCCTACAACCATCAACAGAATTTCAGCCACTGAAGCGGATCAAGGTGCTGATGGGTTAGAAAATCCGCTTGTGGTGTCGACTTCGGACGGGCAAGTTACAACTGGAGATATTGAAGCTCCCTTCTTTCTGGTTTTTAACCGGAAGAGTGGCCGGAAGGTCACAAAAAACACTAAAAAAATTATATAATGTTTTTTCCGTGGAATGTTAGAGGACTTAATAGCGACCGACGCCACAGAGTGGTCAAAGACTGGATTAATATCCACAGACCTCTTTTTGGAGCTTTTTTGGAAACTCACATCCAAGATGTGAATGCGGATAGAGTACGTAGTGAAATCCCAGCCGATTGGCAGTATTTTGGGAATTTTGCTCTTCACAATTTGGGCCATATTGTGGTGGTGTGGGATCCTCGGATCTCTCTTTTGGTTTACCAGTCCTCAGCTCAAGCTGTTACTTGTGGAGTTTTTTGTTCCTTTCGCAAAGGTCTCAACCACTGTTACTTTTGCTTATGGTTACAACATTTTTGAGGATAGGTGGTCTCTCTGGGAGGAGTTAAGTTTGTTAAATTCTAGCTCTCTGGTCGCAAGACATCCTTGGGCGGTTGCTGGCGACTTTAGTCAGATTCTCAGTGTGTCCCAGAATTCAGAAAGTTCAGAGGTGGAAGTCTCTGCTGTGGGAATAGACGATTTTAATTTGGCTGTTCAGGCTGCAGATCTCTTTGAAGCGCAGACGAAGGGTCTACCGCACTTGGTGGAATAATCACTTGCAAAATCCTGTATCAAAGAAGCTTGATCATGCTCTTATGAACGAGGCGTTTGCAGAGACTTTTACAGGGGCATTTGCAGAATTCTTGGAACCCTTTCAATCAGATCACACACCTTGCTTGTTCATGATGTCGTCGGTAACTCGAAGGTCAGTCAAGCCTTTTAAGTTCTATAATCATCTGACTGAATCTCCTCTCTTCATTGATTCGGTTAAGGACGCCTGGAATTGCGATCAGATCATGGGCACAGACCAATTTAAGCTCATCCGGTCCCTCAAAATTCTCAAACCAATTCTCAAGAGATTGAACAAGACACACTTCAGTGGCATCTCTTTCAGGGTTAGAGAGGAGGTGTCAAAACTTTCTGAGCTGCAAAAACGTATCCTGACCAATCCATCTGAGGCCCTGTCGTAGGAAGAGCATCAGGTTCGGATTAAGTGGCAAACTCTGGCAGCAGCAGAGGAAAAGTTTTATTTCCAGAGGTCGAGGGTGCAATGGCTTCACCTAGGAGATCATAACACCCCTTTCTATCACAGAATGGTGGCTCAACGCAGTAGTCTTAACCACATCCACATCTTATCGACTCAAATGAGAGGAAGCTCTTGGAGGCTAATGAAATAAAGAATCATGCGGCACAATACTTTCAAGGTATTCTGGGAAGTACGGATATGGTTGTAACTCTTATCTCTCTTGCTGATTTGCAGGTTCTTCTCTCGTACCGTTGCTCTGATTTGCACAGGATCGAGCTATAACATGAGGTTTTAGAGGCGGAAATTAGAACAACTTTATTCGCTGTGCCACTTAACAAGAGCCTAGGGCCTGACGATTACCCAGTTGAATTATTCCGTGCTTCTTGGGAAACAGTGGGCTCGGCAGTGATTGCTGCAGTTCAGGAATTCTTTCGTAATGGTCGTCTTCTCAAGGACATGAATACTAATGTTATTGTCCTCATCCCTAAGTCCCCGAAAGCTTGTAAGTTGGGTGATTACAGACATATCAGCTGTTGCAACCTTGTATACAAGTTGATCTCCAAAATAATAGCCAACAGGTTAAAGCCCCTTCTGTCTTCCCTTTATCAGTTCTAACCAGGCGGCGTTTCTCAAAGGATGTAGCTTGGGCGAGAACGTTTACTCGCCTCTGATTTGATCAGAAACTATCGGAAACCCAACTACCCTCGTAGTTGTATGCTCAAGATTGATTTATGAAAGGCATTTGATACAGTTTGTTGGGATTCAGTGCTGAAAGTTCTTACGGCTCAGGAACTCCCACCAAAGTTCAGAGCGTGGATTGAGGAGTGTCTTCACCAAGGTTTTCGGTTGCAATCAATGGCGAGTTGGCTGGGTTTTTTCCGGGGAAGAAGGGATTATGACAAGGTGACTCTATTTCCCCGTACCTGTTTATTATGGTAATGGAAGTCCTCTCGAAGCTGTTGGATCAAGCTGTCGCAGTAGGGAAGATTCGCCTCCACCCATTGTGTTTTAACCCTCAAATAACTCACTTGTTATTTGCTGATGATCTATTGGTGTTCTCCGACGGATCGCTTCACTCTATTCTCGGGATTAAGGAGGTTATGGAACGCTTTAAAACCATATCTGGGCTTGATATGAATCCGGCCAAACCTGAGATCTTCTTTGGGGGCTTCAGTGATTTGCAATCTGCGGTGCTGTCTGACCTATCTGGGTTTAAGCAAGGTGTGTTTCCAACAAGGTATTTGGGTCTTCCTCTGAATCCAAAACGTATCTCCTCTGCGACGTTGCAACCTTTTGTTGAAAAGGTCACCGTAAAAATCCATTCGTGGACTGCAAAGGCTCTCTCTTTTGCTGGAAAAATCAGGCTAGTCTCCTCTGTCATTTATGGGATGGTTAACTTCTGGAGCTCGGTCTTCTCGTTGCCCAAGGCGTTCTACGCTAAAATTGACTCACTATGCTCTACGTTCCTATGGAAAAACATAGCGGGTTCGGCTAGGGGAGCGAGAGTGTCTTGGAGGGACGTGTGTAGGCCGAAAAATGAAGGGGGCTTGGGGATCAGGCTCCTGAAGGAATTTGACATGGTTTTTCGTCTTAAACAAGTCTGGAATTTGTTTGCTAATTCAGGTTCTCTCTGGGTTGCCTGGCAGAATGTGTTTGGGAGGAAGAGCTTTTGGGCAACGCATAACAATGCCAGGTTCTCTTCTCCCATTCGAAAAATGCTGCAATTGAAATCATTGTTGTCAGGTTTTATGCGCTGTGTTATTGGTAATGGCAATTCCCCTTCATTCTGGTTTGATTACTGGACTGATATGGGACCGTTAATGTCGGCGTTCGGGGAAGCAGGAAGTCGAGAGCTGGAGATACCTATGGATGTGCTAGTTGGGCAGGCATTACACAATGGAACTTGGTTATTGCCTGTTGCAAGATCCGATGAGGCAAAAACTCTCCACATCGTTTTGTCAACAATGACGCCACCTGCGGCGAACAGTGGTGAGGACAAATATCTTTGGCGTTCTGCGCAGGACTCGTTTAAAGAAAAATTTTCTTCTAAGACCACTTGGAAGCTACTGCGCTGTACTGTCAGGTTTAAGGAGGAAATACCTTGTTGCTCGTTCATCACCTGGTTGGCTGTGCAGCAGCGCCTACCAACTAAGGATAGGCTCCTCCGGTGGGGGATGCAGGTTCCGTCTCAGTGTGATCTTTGTTTCCAGGAGCCGGAAACAAACATACATCTATTCTTTCAATGTAGGTTCTCTTCGGGGCTTTGGAATCACCTTCCTACGAGTCTGTCTCTCCCTGTCCCTTTGGAGCTTGGAGCTGTGGCAGGTGATATTGCATCGGCAAATCCCCTTTCGGGTACAAATCTTGGAGCTGTGGTCAAGCTTTGGCTTCTTCAAATATGCATTTACCTCATTTGGAAGGAAAGGAATCAGCGGATCTTCTGTTCGGTTTCAACCCCCGTTTCTGTGGTGCGTGCTTCGGCGGATCGTCTAATGCGGGACCATCTCATCTCGTTCCCTGCTATGAACGTAAGTACTCCCTCTCTTCTTGAGGTGTATTTTCGGTTATCTGCAGGCCCCTTGTAATCTTCGTTTGTTCCTTTTTTCCCTTCTTTGTAACCTTCTTCGTTGCTTTCTTTTTTTCTCTCTTATTGTAATAAGTTTCTTACGCAACTTTGTAAACTTTCAGAAAATGGTATCAATCTTAACATTTGTACCCAAAAAAAAAAAACATACAAACAATGACATGGAGTTTTTCAGACATCTGAATTCGTATTAATACTGTCTTTGCGTGTAGTCAACGTTCTGGCCTTTGCAATTTAATTGTTTATTTCTTAATCCATTTAAACAGATAATATCCTGAATTAATTAAATTATATCTACTAAAAATAAGTTTTGTCTAATTGTTCAATTTTTATGCTTTAACTATTTGGTTAATAATTTTTATTATTGGATAAGAAAAAAATATGATTAAGATTACATGTTAATTCATAAATTATTTCAAAAATAATAAGTGATAATTATATTTATGTTACCATTTGTATACATTAATATTCCTTCAAAAAAAGTATACATTAATATTCTTATAGATGATTTTGATTTTTTATGAATTTCTCTTTTAATTAAAAAAATATTTGAAAGTTTATTTTAGTTGAAAAATAAAAGGAAAGAATTATGAAAAAATCTAAAAATAAATCAAAATTGATAAAATAGGCCGTATCTTTTAAAATTAATTATATACACTTATTTTGACATAATTACCCCTAAATTGCATAATTAAGCTATATTAAAAACATAAGTATATCAATAAGTTTATATATATAAAAAAGCAATTGTTTAAATTTTTAAAAAGATTAATAAGTTTCTGATGAAGTATATCAGATAATTAATAAAAAATTATTGATTTCCTAAACCTAATTTTTCCTAATAAATACGTAGTGATGACTTTTCAAATAGTATATGGGACAATGACAATAATACACTTTTTATACACGTTTTCAGAAATACACTTTTGGAGATGACATTTTCAGTTTTACACTTTAGTTTGATGTTTAACGACTAAACTAACCTTGTTTATATTGTTTTTATAAAGCCTTATAAAAAAGTTTATAAAGCCTTTATAAAATTGTTTTATAACGCCTTTATAAAATTGTTTTATAACGCCTTTATAAAATTGTTTATAAAACATTTATAAATGAATTTATAAAGCCTCGATCGTTGATAAGCATCATTTATTAATTATTTTATGAGAGATTTTTAAAGGTTTATAAAATCTTTTATAAGGGTTTATAAATCTCTTATAAAGGTGTATAAATCTCTTATAAAAGTGTATAAATATTTTTTAAAGGTTAAAAAATCTTTTATAAGGGTTTATAAAAATATAAAGTCTTTTCTATTATAAAGACTTTATAAAAATTTATAAGAGTTGATCGAGTAAGATTGATGAGACTAGCGTCCATTTTTATAAGGCTTTATAAAATAATATAAAACCAAAACGATAAATCCTTACAACCCCATTTATCTTATAAACCTAAGCTTTATAAAACAAGAACTATATGCTTTCTAAAATCATTTATAATGCTTTATAAACATTTATAAGGCTTTATAAATTTATTTATAAGGCTTTATAAATTTATTTATAAGGCTTTATAAAATTATTTATAAGATTTTATAAAATCATTTATAAGGCTTTATAAAATCTTTATAATATCCTAGAAACAAATTATATTTTTTTTTATAAAGACTATAAATCTGGTTCTATTTATTGATCTTGTCATATTCTTTATCTTTTATCAATTGCAGAAGCAACCACAGGCTCCAAGCAGTCATGGACCTTATTGTATGGCGAGCTAAGAAGTCTCACTAGTATTGCAACAACGCCATGATCAATCACCACTTCAGTATCTCTCAGATGTTCCGGATACAATATTTGTTAAATCCCAAGCTGCTTCAAAAATTTTAAATTGTTACATGAAACGAAAAAAAAACATGGAGTGTGTGAAGCTTGTGAGAAAACTAGATTGAACGCACATGTGACTTGAAACTAACCTGAAGCTGGGGAAAGTCATCCCACGTAAGGAACTCCATAAAGCTTGGAACCAAGCCAGCTGAGTGTTTGTCATCTATGGATCAAAAGCGAACAACCAAAAGTACACAATCAATCCCAATTCAATCACACATAAACATATTCACAGGGGGAGGAGGCGCATCTTCTCTCTTTGAATCAACTAATTCCCACAGATGGCTGAAAATGATTGGGTAACCAGTTATCTGGAGGCAACTCTCGACGATCAGCTTCTCGACGACGCTCGCCCTTTGCTTTGCTCGACACAAGGCAAGGAGAAAAGGTAAATTCCCTAGATAATCAAACAACAAATCAACCAAATAATCCTTGGAGATATATATATATATATATATATATATATAGAGAGAGAGAGAGAGAGAGAGAGAGAGAACGGGAACACGGAGAAGAAAGAGGCGTGTCGAGGCAGAGAGGATTTGGGAAGAAAGAGTAATAGAATAACTAAGGGTAAAAAAGTAATTTTACACTCTAAACGTAAATGTATTTTTGTGAGTGTATTGTTGAAAAATGGTATGTTCAATGTGGTATTTCTAACAATTTCTCATAGAATATAGAGAGTATCAAATTTTTTTATAATTAGTACTGCCAAAAAGTTTACAAAAAATATATATGGTTATATTTAGATTATGATGTAGGCTTGTTTAGAAAAGTTTTTGAGTAAAGTTCTTTTGCAAAACTTTACCAAACGAGTTATTAAATTTTTTTATCCTCACAATTTCTATGTAAAACTAGATTTATTGTAATTTAAAATTTTACTAGCAATTTGTTAATTATCGGTAAGAAGTGAATATCAAAGGCTAAAGAATGATGTAAAATCCGTAGCCAATGAGGATTACATAAACAGACATGTTCACTAGACCTGATCAATGGCACCAAAACTGTTGCAGGAACAAGATCAATCGGAATTGCATAATCCTATAATAACACTAGTCACTAAGTTCCAACTTCCAAGTGATCAATGCGGCCAAAAAATTCAAACAGGAATAAAACATGTCGCAAAAAAATGAAGAGCAACTTTGTCTTCTTCTTCAGGAGAATTTTGGACTTACTTTTTATGACGGTGGCTTCTCTTAGGTCTCCAGCCTTCGAGTTTAGCAATGGGATAACCACACCTTGACCAAAAAGAAAAACAGTTCGGCCATTAGAGGGAGCCATCTTCCTCAGCTCATCTCTCAAACACTCGTTATCAGCATTGCTCTCGCTGCCTCCTTTCCATGGCAATCGATCAATCTCCTTCATTGATTCCGACAGGAGATCTTTGCTTTCTGCTGGAGATCTTAGCAGTCTGCTGGAGATCTTCGCCGTCTGCTGGAGATCGAGAGGGACGAGGCGGAGAGGATTTGGGGAAGAGATAGAGAGAATAACTAAGGGTAAGAACGTAATTGTACCACTATAAAAATAAAGGTATTTTTGTAAAGTGTATTATTGAAAAAGGTATATTGAATGTGGTATTTCTAACAATTTTTGAAGTTTAAATAATATTTTTAGAAGGTATAATTATATTACAGAGGTTTCAAATACCTATTTGATTTCCGGTTTGGTTTAATTCAGGTTTGGTTCTTCAAATCAAAAAATCTAAGACGTCTTCGGGTATTTTGTAGATTATGGATTTGAGATTGGATATAATTTTCTGGTTCAGGTATGATTTGGATCTTCGAATCTTAACCGAGATCTAATAGTCTAAGTTCTAGATGCATCAATTACTTTTTAAAAAAAAAAACTTTCGACATAGAACAGATAAACCTGACCCAAAAAAATACAATAATCACATAAATTTCAGTCTTTCAGAGAATATCCAACTTTAATTTAAGAACTCATCTAAGACTTGGAAAGACTAATCTACTAATATATAAAAGTTGAAGCTATAAGTCATTAAACGTCTCCACATGAGATTTAATTGCACCAATAAACTTATGACATATCAGCATTTTAATGAAATATTTTTAAATATATTGAGATTTAAAAAATATCTAATAAGTTAAATTTAACAAAGGAAAAAATCATTAAAAAAGGGAATTTAACTTGAATTATTGAATATATTTTTGAATAATTAATATAAAAAATAACAAAGGAAAAAATCATTGAAAATAAAACTATTTTTATATATTGAATATGCTTTTGAAAAATTAACATAAAATTTTTAACTAACAAGAAAGAAAAAGAAATTATCTATTACTATATAATTTTATTAAATTATATTGTTCATACAAAAATACCTAAGATAAGAAAATAATACATAAGTTTTTACTAACACAAATTAATTATTTAATATTAAATTAGTAGCATTTTTAAATTAATATAATTTTCTCTGTTATTTAATTAACTATAAATAGCATAGAATAAATTTATATATGAACATTACGAGATTATGGAATATAAAGAGACCAATTATTTATTCAACAACCAAATGTTGTGACATGTATGTGAGATTCATTCATCAATCTAAGTCGTTCTTTTACTTGTTTGATTCCTTAATTTGAATAATAAACTTTATTACAAGTAGATGAAATACTTGAAGATTTTGTAATCAATTGACTGAAAAAAGAAAGAAATGGGAACATTATTATTATTAGATCACCACTTCTTCCGGTAACTAATTTTTTTAATCCTACTATGTCGTTGGAGGACCGGCGGAGCATTGTTGCTTCAAAATAGGAGGAAAAAATGGTGTGGATGGAAGATTTTGTGTGCAGTTGGCTTCAGCATCTAGAAAAGTTTTACAACAAGCAGGACCCTATGTTTCCAAATTTGCCGGTCATAATGGATTGTCTGATCTCTACAATACATCATGGAATATCCATTAATGTAAACCAACATTTGTTCATATCGGACATTCCTAGCTTACTAGAACTTGATTGAAATGGAAGCAGAAACGGAAGTCCTGGAATACCAGGAGTTGGCTGAAATGGAAGCGAAAACGGGAATTTTGGCATACCAGGACTTGGTTGAAATGGTAATGGAAACGGAAATTTTGGCATACGAGGACTTGGTTGAAATGGAAGTAGAAAGGGAAATAGAAATGGAAAGTGAGGTAATTGAGCATTAGCGTAGGCTGCAATGCATATAGTCACTAAGAGAAAACATACATTCTTAATCCACATGATGAATAAATTTGGGATTATGCAATGAGATTAAGAGAAGACTTAGATGTTCAAGAGATTGTTGTAAGTTGTTTTTGTTTAATTAAATAATCTAATATGATCCAATTGATAAGAAAAACGGTATAGGGCTCCAAAATAATTATAGAAAATAAAACCAGTTAAATTCATTGTGTATATGAAAAAGATTTTCTACCACTTTTGTATTTGGTCAATATTGTAATATTTTATTATCTGAATACCTGATCACTAAAAGTTGGCCATATGATAGAAACAACTAGATAAAAGAAGAAAATCAGAAACCAAATTTTGAAAATTTGATTTGTATCATGCCAAAATAGTTATTTTCTTATAAATTAATAAGATTAGGATTCATTCTTGCTTGGGAATTTTAATAAACGTTCTAAACAAATTTCAACCATTTATTTTTATGAAAATAAATATCACAATGAATAATAAAACAGACAAGACTAATTCATCTAGTTAATATAATTCACATTGGTCGAAAATAATTTGCATGATTATATACATCCATTGAAAATCACAATCTTAAAAGAATCAATCCTAACCCATCCTATTAGATGACTGAATAATACCAATATATATTTATTTGTTATATTTTAAAGTTTTTTCAACTTAAAATATTTGTTATAATGCACTATTTATATTTTAGTAGAAATTTTCAAAGAATATAAAATTTGAAAATTATAATTTTTTTTGCTAAAAATTTAAGATGTCGAAACCTAGACTTAAGGTGCTGTTAAGTGACGTCTGAAACCGTATTTTTCATAGTATTCTTGAAACTCTTCGGAGGTGAACTCCCCACCTCTGTCCGTGCGCAGAGTCATGATCTTATTGTCGATATCCTTTTCGACTTGTGTTTTAAAAGTTCTGAACTTCTCAAACGCATTTCCTTTTTCCATTAACACAATAGTCCACATATATCTCGTGTCATCAATGATCACAATATATTTGTTTCTCAAAGGAGTAGACGGTGTTATTGGCCCACGGATTTTGACTCGCCTTTGGAAATACTTGTCGTGTTTTCATACCAACTGGGCATGACTCACAGAGCTCGTATTCGCATTCTATCCTAGGTATGACACGGACCATCTCTAGTAGTGACATAGATTTGATTGTTTTGAAGCTTGTGACCAAATCATGTCGTTGAAATTATGTTTGTACGAACATTACGAGATTATGGAACATAAAGAGACCAATGATTTATTCATCAACCAAATGTTGTGACATGGATGTGAGATCCATTCATCAATCTAAGTCGTTGTTCTACTTGTTTGATTCTTTAACTTAAATAATAAGCTTTATTACAAGTAGATGAAATACTTGAAGATTTTATAATCAATTGACTGAATAAAAAAGAAATGGGAACATTATTATTATTAGATCACCACTTCTTCATGTAACTAATTTTTCAATCTTATAATGTCGTTGGAGGACCGGCGGATCGGGTGCATTGTTGCTTCAGCATAGGAGGAAAAAATGGTGTGGATGGAAGATTTTGTGTGCAGTTGGCTTCAGTATCTAGAAAAGCTTTACAACAAGCGGGACCTATGTTTCCAAATTTGCCGGTCATGATGGATTGTCTGATCTCTACAAGACATCCTGGAATTTCCATTAATGTAGACCAACATTTGTTCATACCGGACATTCCTAGCTTACCAGGACTTGGTTGAAACGGAAGCGGAAATGGGAATTTTGGCATACCAGGACTTGGCTGAAATGGTAGCGGAAACGGGAATTTTGGCATACCAGGACTTGGTTGAAATGGTAGCGGAAACGGAAATTTTGGCATACCAGGACTTGGTTGAAACGGAAGCGGGAATGGGAATTTTGGCATACCAGGACTTGGTTGAAATGGTAGCGGAAACGGAAATTTTGGCATACCAGGACTTGGTTGAAATGGAAGCGGAAATGGAAATGGAAATGAAAAGGGAGGTGATTGAGCATTAGCGGAGAATGCAATGCATATAGTTACTAGGAGAAAACACACATGCTTAATCGACATGATGAATATATTTGGGATTATGCAATGTGTTTAAGAGAAGACTTAGATGTCCAAGAGATGATTGTTGTAAGTTGCTTGTGTTTGATAAAATAAACTAATATGATCCAATTTATAAGAAAATGGTATATGGCTTCAAATTAATTATAGAAAATAAAACCTGTCAAATTCATTATGTATATGAAAAAGATTTTCTACCACTTTTGTTTGGTCAATATTGTAATATTTTCTTTCCTAATATTATATGAATACCTGATCACTAAAAGTTGGCCATATGACAGAAAGAACTAGATAAAATAAGAAAATCAGAAACCAAATTTGAAAAATTTGATTTGTATCATGCCGAAATAGTTATTTTCTTATGAAGAATAAGATTAGGATTCATTCTTGGGTGGGAATTTTAATAAAAGTTCTAAGAAAATTTCAACCATTTATTTTTATGAAAATAAATATCACAATGAATAATAAAATAAACAAGACTAATTCATCTAGTTGATATAATTCACATTGGTCGAAAATAATTTGCAAGATTATATACATCCATAGAAAATCACAGTCTTAAAAGAATCAATCCTAACCCGTCCTATTAGATGACCGAGTAATACCAATATTTTCTAATTTGTTATTTGTTAAAGCTTTATCAAGGTAAAAAATTTATCAAGTTAAAATATTGTTATAATGCACAATTTATATTTTAATAGAATTTCTCAAAGAATATAAAATTTGAAAAGTATAACTTTTTGCTACAAATTTAAGATGTCGAAAACTAGATTGTAATATCTATATGTAATAGTATTTATATTTTTATTAAATTAATTTATTAATTATAGAGTCTATAATTTATGATGTAAATCTAGCGTTATATTTTAGGTAAATAATCTCGTAAATAATGTTAAAACCTATTTTTGTAAAATTAAATTGAATTTAAGTTTTGAATGTTATTAATTAGAAAATTGAAATTAAATGTTATTTGTAGAACATAAAATTAATTATAATATGCATAGCTAATAATAAAAATTTACGTAGATTTGTTTTGTTTAAGTTATGTAGAATTTTGTTTTGATTTATCGTTAGAAAAATTATTAAAATTGGTCTAAGTTTAATGACATTTTTAAAATAACACCACAACTAAAATTTATTTGAAAATAATGACCGTAATTTAATAGTATAGTGTGATAGTAGAACGTAGAACAGTTTGGAGTGTGGGGATTATCTTGGGACATAGAGAAAAACGAATGACTTCAAATCAAATATTCAAGAGATTGTATTGAACAAAGTGAAATGGTAAAATAAGAACATTGCATAGGTGAGGCAGCCAAAAACTCTGAGATGATCCACGTTTGGTTTCGTGTTTCTCAAGCTTTCATATATTTGATTTTTCAGTGCTCTTGTAGGAACACGATTAATCACATATGTTGAATGCCTAGTAGCTATATATGTCTTGAGAATACTTCTCGTCATCTCCGTAAGAGTGTGGTTTCTGCGTTCCACTACACCATTCTGCTGCGGGATGTAAGGTGCTGTTAAGTGACGTCTGGTACAGTATTTCTCACAGTATTCTTGAAACTCTTCTGAGGTGAACTCCCCACCTCTGTCCGTGCGCAGAGTCATGATCTTATTGTCCATATCCTTTTTGACTAGTGTTTTAAAAGTTCTGAACTTCTCAAACGCATTTCCTTTTCCCTTTAACACAATAGTCCACATATATCTCGTGTCATCAATGATCACAAAAATATATATGTTTCTCAAAGGAGTAGAACGGTGTGGCCCACACAAATCCGCATGTAGAAGCTCTCTAGTACTCGAGAATATCTGTATTGAGTCGCCTTTGGAAATACTTGTCGCGTTTGCTTTCGAACTGGGCATGACTTACCTAGTTCCTTTTCGCATTCTATTCTAGGTATGACACGATCTCTAGTAGTGACATAGATTTGATTGTTTTGAAACTGGTCCAAATCTTACATGACATCTCCATGTTTCTTCCTCGATCCTTGAGAGCAAGCAAACTGGTTTACCAATCTTGAGATTTATTTTGTAAAGCGGATTTGGAGATCGTGTTACTTTAGCTAAAAGTCAACCAGATGGATCTTGTAAAGTTAGACAGTTGAACCTCATTAGTTCTAACATCGCAGCCATACTCCGTTGCTTGTACAAGGCTTGGAATGTTACTTTTTAGCTGAGGAATGAATCTATCTGTTACGATTCTTTGTTCACCGGTTTTTCCTTGGGAGAGTATTGATCATTTTCCAACGATGTGGACACATGATCAATCACCAAACCGGTTTGTTCCTTTCATTTTCTCATTCAATTCTGAGAAATATGATTTTTCTCCGGTCATATGATTGCTTGCACCTTTGTGAAAGTACCAGATTCCATCCTCCTTTTGGTTGTCTCGTACTTTTTAGATATCACTTTTTCTTCGCTTAGAAACACAATTTCATGCATGTAAAGTGCAACATCAGCTTCCTGTCTGCTATCTAGCCATTTATTTATTAATTTCTTCACCGTGATGTGGAGTTTATGAAACACCATACAGGGCAAAACCTAGATTGTTGCTTACGCAGGAATAAACCCGAGCCACCTCCTCTGATCTGCCTTCACTGTCCCCATCATGCCAATCCTCCTCTGCTTTTCCCAATCCATTGTTAATTCTGATCCGATTGTTATCACCATACCATGCAATTTATTTATTAGTTTCTTCACCATTTAAAAAAGCATTCATGCTTCCTGTTTGACCTCTCTTCCGTGTCTCTTCAAGATTGTTGCACATGAAGCAACTTGAGCTACTTCCTTTCCTGCTAATGTCATCCTTATCATCTTCTGTTTTTCTTTGATCGCCCATTCCAATCTGATACTGACTCACCCTCACACCACTTCTCTTTGATCCGTCTCTGTGCTTCGTGTTTGACCTCCGTCCATGTTTCTTTGTTATCGATGCATCATCTCATTATGGTCGTCACCACTGCACCATTTTCTCTGGTATGAAAGCCAATTTCTCCGTCCAGACAGAATACATGCATATTTGGTTGTATCCAGAGAAATCCATGACACTGAGTTATTGTTTGGCCGTCGTGTCTACTAATTTGTCAATGTGGAGAATTGTACAGATTTTCCATTTTCTGTTCTTTTTATAAACAACGACCACATTGGCCAGCTATTATGGGTACTCTACTTCCTTGACAAAACTGGCATCAAGCAGTTTTTTAACTTTCTCATTTGTAATATTGTCTTCTTGTACCATGAATTTTCACCACTTTTGCTTGATTGGCGGGAAGTTTGGTTGACGTATAAGTGGTGTGTAATGATGGCTAGATTCTATACTAAACAAGTGTTCGTGTGATTAGACAAAGCAGTCCATAGGGTTTCACTATGCGCCAACAGGGCTTTTAGGAAGAGTAGTAACAGCGCCAGTAACCGCTTTCTTTATTGACTGGTGCCGGTTGGTCCAACCAAGAAAAAAGAGATAGGAAATGCAACCATCGTGGTAGTTCGTGTTGACGGTGACATTCTCGACAGCTTCATGTGAGCCTGTTGTAGATCGTAATTTTGCTTGCACTTTAATTACTACAAAGGGTTGGTCTGGGGTTGGGAGATTGGGCTGGGCAAAATATCCGAACCCGAAAATCCGAACCGAACCCGATCCGAAAAAATAGAACCGAACCGAACCCGGAACCGATAAAATACCCGAACGGGACTTAAATTTTGGTATTTTAAAACCCGAATCCGAACCCGGACCGAACCGAAAACCGAACAGGTACCCAAAATATCTGATATATAATTATATTTCTAAAAATATTAATTATATATACACGTAAAATATCTCAAAATACTCAAAGTACAATTCATATTTCAGCTTATAATTGATTTTAGCATTTTTCTTAGAATTATTGTTCACAATATAAGTTTTTAAGTTTAATTTTAGCCTTGTAAGTTCGATAAAATAAGTACTTTTTAGTATGAAACAAGTACTTTGGGTCCCAAAACCCGAAATAGAACCAAAACAGAAATTATTTCGGGTGTTACTGGGATTTATATGTGTTACTAAACCCGAACCGAACCCGAAAAAACCCGAACCGAGTCCGAACCGATAATTCATAATATCCGAATGGGGCTAAAATTTTGGTATTTCAAAATCCGAACCCGAATTGCCCCCGAACCGAACCCGAACGGGTACCCGAACGCCCAGGCCTAGGAGATTCTGTCCTCTTTTCTCAAAAGGCATAAGTTTCGGTTCCGCGTATTTCGGTTCCTATAATTTACAATCAGGTACTTATATTTTTTTCGGTTCGGTTCCGCTTCGGTTCCAGTTCGGTTCTGGTTCGGTTCGGTTCAATAATTTGAGGAACCGTAAAGTACCCAAAATTTTCGGTTCTCATACGGTTCCGGGTACTATATATACTCGAAATAACATTTTGTACCCGAAATACTATTTTTTACCCGAAATCAACTAAAATTTTCCGAAATAAAATTTAAATACCCGAATTAATTCAAGTCCAACAACCAAAATCCAAATAAAACCACAATAAAAATTTAAAAACTAAAATGAAAGCCACATAGTTCTTCAATTTTGATAAACTTATATATTAATATGCTTATATAGTTATATATTTTTTGTTCTTTGGTTCTTCATTTCGGGTTTAGAGTAGGAATCGGAAACTTTCTCAACTCAAGATCCAATAGGTACTTTAACCGAAACCGAACCAAATTTTTTCGATTCTTCGGTTCCGGTTCTTCGGTTCCAGTTCTTTATGCCCAGGTCTAGTCACTAGACCATTATTAACGAGGGGTATTATAATTTTTTTATATGTTTATGGTACTGCTGCCATCACCATGATCCATAATTCACACATAATTGCACTGTGAGAGGACACCATGTCTAGATCCAGGAATATGGTGTTTTTCAACACTCCTCCAGAGATTACGAGAAGTGTGATCTCTTCCAACGATCTTAAAGACTTTCCAATAAAACCAACTAGATATTTAATCTTATGTTGTTGGACTTTCGCGCTCACGACATGGTCAAGATCATCTTCCCACTGGATTTGGTGATTAACATAGTTAATGGCATCTTCCATTGTTATTCAGCCATAATGGTTCATATCTTCGTATAGCTTTGAGGTAACGATCAAGCAACACTTTCTTGAAGGCTGCCACGCCATAGGCTCGTGAAAGTGTCATCTTCCCTGCTGATATTGAAGCAGGATACATACTCATTACATTTCTCTTTTTTTTTTTCTTAATTTGTATTCAGCTTATTTTTGTAAATGTTGTGAGATCATCAATACTAAAGAGTAAAGACTATTTAATGCAGCATTTCTTTTTTCTTATGTCACTCCCCACTTTTTTTTTTTTTTGTATTGAATGTTAAATTTCAAACCAAAAAAGACTGAAAATGACAAATCTTGATGGTTCCTAAGGGAAAGAATTGAACCAGAAGACCAAGCTTTCATTAAGTCTTCCTTCACCATCTGCTCTAGCTGTGGAGAGACGGTTCCTTACAGTCTTGTCGATGAGTTTGATTATTTTCGAAGGGGGGGGAATGGTTTTCACCATGTTTCCTGAGATTCCTCTCTCTCCAAAGTTCATAAAGAACAGCCTGGAAAACGTACCATGTGATGAATTGCTGCATGTAGTCCTGTGTGGAGGACTGCAAAAAGAATACAACGTCCGACCATGTTGTGGAATTTTGGTTTTGGAAAAGGTTCCGAGTGAGAGCATTCCATATCTCTGCTGCGTAGGGGCATGTGAAGAATAGGTGGTCGCGGGTTTCAAGTGGATGTGTGCATAGCACACACTGAGCGTCGTGAGCCGGATTCCAGCGCTGCAACCTATCTCCAGTGGGTAGGCGATTCTGAATGGCTAGCCAGGCGAGGAAGGAGTGTTTTGGTGTTGCTTTCGGGAACCATATAATCTTTGCCCATGGTTGTGTTGCTTTGGCTGAACGGATTTGATTCCAAGTGTGATGTGATGTGAAAACTGGTTTGAAAACGTTTTCTTTCTTAGACCAGAGTACAGTGTCGGCTCCCTCTGCATCTCTCGTGTTGTGAAGGGATTCCATTGAATCTTCGACTTGATTAAGGATTAAATTCCTGTGCCTCCTCCTGTGGTGCGTCTGAAGAACTTTTGCTACCGAGGCATTTTTTGAAATTCCCATATCAATGAATCTGCGGTCACCCACAAGCTGATGAAGGCGTCCATGGTTAGACCAGTGATCGAACCAAAATGATGTATTCAAACCGTTATGAATCTCCACGCGTTGCAACGGTGCAGCCAATGTTCTTAGTTTCAGAATTTTTCGCCACATCCAGGACCCAGATTGACTGGTGTTGTTAATCGACCAGAAGCTGCCTTTACGTATGAGGTATGTGTTCAGCCATCTGACCCAAAGAGATGATGTAGAAGATGTGATTCGCCAGATCAGCTTTAATCCAGTTACAGTATTTATCTCTTTCAACTTTCTTATTCCCAGACCTCCTTCTTCTTTTGGTTTACATACATCATCCCATGAAACCTTTGCTTTTTTGTGTGTAAATCCGGCCCTCACCAGAGAAAGGCAGAGCAAAGTTTTTCCACTTCCTTAATACATTCACCAGGTAGCCGGAAAGCGCTCATCCAGAAATTGGAGATACTCATTATAACTGAGGAAATTAGTTGTAGACGGCCTGCATATGAAAGATGACGTGTTGTCCAGGAGGTGATTTTTGCTCGAATTTTCTTAATCAACGGCTTGTAGTCATTGGTTGACATACGCTTAGTGAGGAGATGTAGTCCTAGATATCGGACTGGAAGTTGTCCCGATTCAAAAGGGAAATGTGCTAAGATATCAGCTCTAGTAGATTCTGAGATACCAGCCATGTAGAGTGTTGACTTCTCCAAACTGATGGTAAGCCCCGATTCTCGAGAGAGCTCATCAAACACACGCAGAACTCCCTCCACGGATGTTTTTTTCCATCTGAAAACATAATAAGATCGTCTGCAAAACACAAATGAGTGAGAGCGATGTTCTTACATTTTGGATGATATCCAATCTCATTGGCCTTTGCTGCAGCATCCAGCTTGTGGGATAGAAAGTTCATGCAGATGACGAACAGATACGGGGATAACGAGCACCCTTGGCGTAGTCCTCGAGAGCTCTGAAAATAGCCTGCTAGTTCACCATTCACTTATCTCAAACTTTTAGATATTTATCCAAACGCTATTTTTTTCCACTATGTCCTGAGATGAATTAGGTCTCCAATCTATTTATATTTACAAATTTAAAGAGCTGTAGCTTCTGCTTCAAACATCACCAACTAACTTTAAGTTGTTATATTATTGTGACTTTTTAAACAAGAAACACCAAAGAGAAGGCGGATCACATTAATGATCATATATGTACTATTTATCAAAGTTTCAACAACATCTCAACAAATATTGTATTTATACGATAAGAAACATTAAATACTAAGCACTAATTAGTGATTAGATATCTACATCGATGTAGATATGATTACGATAAGAAACTGAAATAATAGCTAAGCTAACAAAGTAGGCTTAGGAGTAAAGAGAAGTGAGAGAGAGGTGTCTTCAGGTGAATGCATGAACTTGCAATTAGGACAGGCCGGTGAAACTTTACACAACATCACCAACATATGACACTTCATGCACACTCTTGCCACCATCTCCTCCTCCTCCCCGTTATCGCCTTGACCGCCGCTTCTGCGGCGGCAACCATCGTCATCGAGGTCAGAAGCAACCAATTTCATGCTTTTCCGTGTCTCTAGCCCCAACACCGAACCCTTCTCCGCCGTCTTCTTCTTCCTTTTATCTTCCTCATAATTTTTATTGTAATAACTCAAATCATGATCGTGATGATGATTTAGATCGATGAGAGATGGAGACAAATTGAGTTCAAGATCAAGGCCCACGTGGTGGTGATAATATCCTTCTTCGATATTATCATTCATATTTGTGGAATCTTCACTGAATCTTCTTTTCTGCAACATAAGATCCCATTATAACATAGTCTTTTACAAAGAGCTTTGACTATGTATACATACTAAAACTCCTGATCTTTCTAAAATTTTCTTACATTACTACATAATATGTTTGACATAAAACAACTCCACATAATCTTCAAATATTTTCAATTTACCTTTTGACCAGAGGAAGATGTTTCGGATCTTTTAACGAGCTCATCATCTAGTAAAAACTCTCGACCCTTTCTTTTTCTGGAAGGTTCCTCAGGTTCCATGCGAAAAGAAACATCAAGCTCTCGCTTCTTCAGCAACCAGCTTATTTTTCCTTTGTCTGGAAATTCTAACATCACGTAGATATAGTTGAACGTACAATATGCTTAAATTTGTGTAGGCCAAACTGGTTCGAAGACATTTTATATAGGCTGTTGAAAATTTACATTTCATTTTTAAAAAGAATCAATAAGGCGAAAAATTGTTTGAAAAAGGAAAAAAAAAAAAAAAAGAGAAACATTTATGGGCCTACGTTGCCCATGCATGACGTCCATTCATAGTTTCGCCTCTTCAATTACTGCAGCCAGTGAATTTATTTAAACCTCTCAGATGTATATAAATAAATATTTCCAACGCTCTATTCCTACTTGCTTTAATAAAAGGCTAATTTAATTTGAAGAAGCTATTGGATGTGAGAGCGGGTCACAATTTATTACCGTTATTTAATAATCTTCTGTTGTCTTTGGACAGTATGTAATTAATTTGGCCGCACTTGCACAATATATCTGACATATACGCTTAGAAAAACATGGCAAAACCGACGAATTTGTAACGTAATATTTTTCGTTGAAATTGACGAACTTTTCAGAAAAATTATTGAAAAAATGGGAAGTTTTTCCGACCAATTTCTTTTGGTTAAATATCTGGATTTTAGCGAAAACATACCTAATATATATCACCATTACAATTCTATAATGGAACTCTGATGATTTCGAAAAAGATCAGTTAAAAATATGTAAGAATAACTAAGTAGTGGTTCCTCTTTGGAGAAGAATTTTCTTGTTAATTTAGGTTAGTAACCAATTCCCCTCAAACCTCAAATTATATTCCCTCTTTAGACCTCATTAAAAAATCGGGATTGGATTAATCATTAATACTGTGCCCGTGAGAATTGGGCTTCGGCTCAGATAGCCTCCTAATAAATCAAAAGAAAAAAATCTATCAGAAAATGTAATTGTTAATATACTCATTATTATAGCAGTTGGAAATTTAAATTTGTCTAAAATCCATTGAATATATTCCAAATTTCACTATAAATATCATCCTATTCTCATTCACAAACTGCAAACACACAAAAAGAATACACAACAAATACTTTTTAAAATGTCTTTTGATTATTTTAGGTGTTGGATGGAGGGATAATATGATTTAATCATGGAAAAAGTTACCGAAACATTAGTAGAAGGTGTTTAACATTTTATGGAATTTGCATCAACTAAAACATAACCATAGAAGCATGTAAAACGTATTATTTTTATCCTAAATGTTTAAATTATAGATTTTTGCCTATATCTATTGTTGAATGCATTTGTTTAGAAGATAATTTATGACAGATATAAAATTCGGTATTCATATAGAGAAAAATGATACAATGATTGATTTGGCTAATACTAATACTAATTCTTACTATACTGTGAATAAACTAAGGAAATGATCAGTGGAATAAAAGGAACATGTAAGTACAGTATATGATATATGATGCATTTGGAGAAAATGTAACAGCGATTCGTGAGATTTAAAATAGAAGATAGAAATTTAATTTAGAAGTACGTACGTAAACAGTTACTGTACAAAATTGTAGAAAAAGACATTCACCTTTAACAACTAAACTTCCTTTTTTATATAGATATCGTCTAATGATACGAGTTACATAAGTTGAGAAAAAAATAACTTAGATTTCGTAAGCTACCTCATAATATCAATGCTTATGTAAATTAATTTTGTCTTTTCATATATAAAATGTCTATAGGTATTATAATAAGACACTTCTTCTCCAATGCCTGATTACGGTACATAAAATGTGGGCTATATAAGAACAATTAGTACATAATATACATAATTATTATTGTTATTACATTTATATACTACAAAAGCAGACGAGAAGATCTAGTGAAAACAACTACTAGAGTTAGACAAGAGATCTTAAAAAAAAAAAAAATCTGAAATTTACAACCATAGATTTGCAGAAGTAGATAGACAGGTGCAACAATAAAACGTTTTTCATAGTAATATCATTAAATGAGGGATTGCATTACATTGTACCAGTTTTCGGGTGTCCCTTAAATGGAGGCGGTGAAGGTTCCATTTAATGTCAAAGAGTCATATCAAAATACAGTTGACAGTGAAGTTGAATTGGAGAAGAAGAAGTAGAAGGAACCGAAACTTCAATGCCTTTGTACTTGTACACTTCAAAAGGAGAGAAAATCTAGTATAGGTGTTAAATTTGTACTCAAAACTGTTTTAGGATAATTTGTTTTTAAATCTCTTTTAACGATTGATGATGTATATGTAACTTCTAACTTCTTACATATTGTATATTTGTGTGATCTTATTGGGATATGTTCTATGTCCCAACCATATATTTTCATAGAAGTGTATATACTCTTTTTAGATTTGGGGTTACGAAGGCACTTTTCCTGCAGACCCTAAAATACAGTTCAATTTGATGCAGCGACATCATGCTTTGACAGCAAGAAATGGAGTGCTACGATTAGCTTTCGGTTTTTAGTAATTCTTTTAATTTTATTAAATTTTTATTTATACTTCTAGATCGTAGAAAATCCTAAAATAGAAATCCTATTTATAGTCTTATATTTCTTTCACTATACGGGGGCTTTGATATGTAAGTAAAATTTAACTTATTTCTGATTTGAATCAATTCATCAAAATGAGATTAGAACATTTTGATTTCTGGTATATGGTAATGCTTGTGGAGAGACTTGAAAGAATTGATTTGGGTAGTTATATTACTAAAATGCACTTATATTTTCTATAATTTGTTTTGTGAAAATCTCAGAGTTAAGCGTGCTTAAGCTGGATAAATCTTAGAATGAATGATCTATTGGAAAGTGATATCCAATAATGTATGAGTAAGGACAAAACACGGGAAAAATGATGTGGTAAATCCAGGGTCAGAACAAATCGTTCAAGCCTCTAAAAACTAACTCATCGGCCGTTGGACGAGGATAGGCTCAAGGGCCAAAAGCGTACGTGGAGGGCCCACATACAATATCGGTTGGGACAATGACGCTTCATTCTAGGGTTTTCTAAAAGAAAATGACGGAATAGGTAAATACACTTTGGTGACATAAGTAGTTAACTCAATTATTTTAAGGTTTTCCACACGCATCACTATATACCAGAAATCAATGATATTATAACCACTCCCACTCATAGAGCTGTGTAACATCTTTGTCGCGCACCAGGTTCGTCACCCCCGATGGTGTACTCATGACTCTACACTCATCTAGTTTGACTATGATATCACTTCTAACACCCTGACTGTGGCAGTTTATGGGCCCTCTATGCCCACTTTCAGCTTGTAGACCCCACCTTCTTCTAGTGACCAGTACGTACATTATTTATGGGAGGCTTGAAAGACTTATTTACTGACCTTGCATTCACGTTATGATCTTTACTCGTATTTTATCCTAACTCAAATGGTACCAGAAATCACACTTCCCAATATATCACTCATCATGAGATTTTCCCAGCTCCACATGAACCACCACATACAAAAATCAGAATGTTACACAGTTATGTCTATTGTCTTTCATGCTTCATTATACTTTTATAACTTGAAATCATTTTTATGTCCCTAATAATCTGATAGCATTGGCATTTATGATTTTTATTTCGGTAGATTCAACCTTTACGGGTCAAATCGCATTATTGTTTTTTTTAAATAACTCGTCGGCTCATTTCAATGTTTACAACTGGTTTGACCACATAGGTTTAACCGTGTCTTCACTTCGTTTGAATCTAAATTTGCTTCGCTTTGTTTTGTACCTCTACACTTCATTAATATATTTCAATCTGTTAGTTTCCAAAAATCACTATTTATTCCCTCTGTTTTGTTTTTTAGTTGTCATGTTGAAATTATGCCCACAAGTAGAGCTGCTAACCCCGCACACGCGTGGGGTAGAGTTTCATTGGTTATATATTTACTTTCTTCGTATTATGTTTATTTTCAATAAAATTAAAGTAGTCCATAATATTTATATATTTATTTGTCCGTTGTATTATATTTTAAGAATTGGGATATAATTATTATATATATTCCTCCTCAACCCCCCAATCAAACATAATAGTTGTGAAAAACGAAGCAAAATGTTTAACGAATAAATGAAAACAGTCTGTTTATGGTTTTTTTTAGAAGGGATGGTATTGCAAATGTTTGATTCCTTGTTTTTGTCTTCTACCGGGTGGTTGCCTTTTGTTCCATTGAGGTTCATGTATGAAGTATGTAATTTATCAGTAAAACACATATATGTTTTATGTTCGTTACGTTTAAACTTTTTTATTATAATTTAATAACTCCTTACCTTTTTGCTTTTTTATACTCATTGGTTACGTTTCATTCATCCATGTTGATAGCTCATTCTCTTCTTCGTTATATGTAGGTAAAGATTTATAGTTATGAAGAATAGTTGGTCTAACTTATAATAAGTAAATATATTATGGAGATAGATAGTTACTTTCAGCTGAAAGCAGTCTACATAAAGCTTCTTTGTACACAATATTTGTGACATATTGTTTTCTCTGGTGCGTTTTGGAAGTGCATTTCTTTTATATGGCGTTTCGTTGGTTATATATTTATTTTATTTATATTATATTTATTTTCAATAAAATGAAAACAATCCATAATATTTATATATTTATTTGTCTGATGTATTATATTTTAAGAATTGGGATATAATTATTATATGTACATTACTCAAAACCCCCAGTTAAACATAATTGTTGTGAAAATCGAAGCAAAATATTTAACGAATAAATAAAAACAGTATATTAATGGTTTTTTAAAAGGGATGGGATTGCAAATGCTTGATTCTTTGTTTTTGTCTTCTGTTGGGCGGTTGTCTTTTGTTCCATTGAGGTTTCTGTGTGAAGTGTGTAATTTATCAGTAAGAACCATGTATGTTTTATGTTCCTTACGTTTAAATGTTTTTATTGCAACTTAATAACTTTTTACCTTCTTTTGTCTTTTTATACCCATTGGTTACGCTTCATGCATCTGTTCTCTTCTTCGTTATTTTTAGGTGAAGATTTATAGTTATGAAGAATAATTGGTTTAATTTATAATATAGTAAAAATATTATGGAGATATATACTTACTTTCAGCTAAAGGCAGTCCACGGAAAGCTTCTTTGTACACAATATTTGTGACGTACTGTTTTCCCTGGTGGTGGTGGGTTTTCAAAGTGCTTTTTTTTGTTCTTGCTGATTTCACATCTTGAAAGCATTTACCCATTAGTTACGCTTCATTCATCCGTGTTGATAGTTCATTCTCTTCTTCGTAATCTATAGGTGAAGATTTATAGTTATGAAGAAAATTTTGTTTAGTTTATAATAAATAAATATATTATGGAGATAGATACTTACTTTCAGCTGAAGGAAGTCCACTAAAAGCTTCTTTGTACACAATATTTGTGACATACTATTTTCTCTGGTGGGTTTTCGAAGTGCATTTCTTTTATGAAGGAATGGTGGTACATGAGTCATTTTGAGACTTTAATCACAAAATGACCTTGTGCTTTCAAACTGAGGACGCCCAAATACAAAGGAGAGTGTCATTTTGACAATTAAAGTTTCAAAATGAGCCACTGTAACAACTGCCCCTTCTTTTATCTCGCTGATTTCACATCTTCAAAGACTTCCGACAACATGCTTTTATGACCAAACTAAATAAGTCATCTATTTTGAAAACAAAGGTGGGCCGAGATAAAAATTAAAATAAAAAAACATAATGTGAATTTTGTTTACTAATGGGCTTCATTAAATTTTTTTTTTTTGAAATATACATTTCATTGTCATACCAAGAGAAGGAAAACAAAGGAAAAACAGAATTTTCAAATGGGTTTTATAAAGTATTGGTTTGAGATATAATAACTATTATAGGGGTAACAATTTCAATTAAATTCTTTAGTGCAGTGGTTAGATCTCTTTCCTAATGGCTAAGATGTGAGAGGTTCAAAGTCTGTTTTTCTCAAATAAAATCCATTTTTTAATTAAGTTTTAGGTGTCATAATTATTCGAGGACCGGCGGTAGCATAGGAGGAGAGTAAGTTGGCTAATTATATATAAGATACTAGGGCTTTTCCCGGGCTACGCCCGAGTTTTTTCCATAAAATTTGTAAATTGAAATTTATTTTAACATTGTCATTTCTATATGTTTCGTATTATTGTTTTCTGTTGTAGTATATCGTGTTTTTCTCTCTTTAATTTCTAAGTTTAGAAAAGTCACTAATATTGTATTTTTTATATTGATAAATAATATTGTTTTTAGAAAGCTTATTTGTTAACAAATTAAATAATATTTATTTAGAATAATTTGAATGTAATTGTTTCCAATGTGTCTGCCCTTTTTTATTTCTCCATAAACTTTTGATTCTTCAATCACTTTGTGCCAAAAGCTAAAAGTTCTAAGTAATATATTTTCAGGTTTTCTTTACTGTAGATGTGTTTTAAATAATAGCCAAAATGTTTATTTAACGATAAATTACAGTATTAGAATTTGATGACATAAAAATCTACTACTCGGACTTTAAACACAAAAATTGAATTGCTTCAGAAACATGAAGTAAGGAGAGTCTGGCTCGTTGAATTGCTTCAGTAAAAAGCCCTCTTTGATCCGTCTTTGTGGTGCCATCGAGCCTGAGGCAGTTGAAATCATTAAGTGTCAAATAAATCTCAAGAATATCAATGAGACGGGTCATTTGGGAGAAGAGCAGAAAACTATTCCTGGCCTTGCGCAGTTTTGGAAGGAGACGATCAAGGAGTTCAAATTTCCCTGAAGCTCTCACAATCTCAGGTTTCTTCCATATGTTGTAGTCTCCTCCAACAAATAGATATGGATGGTTACAACACTTCGTCAGATTTTGCAGACTCTTTGATTTCCCAGATCCTGCACATGACAATTACGTTTGCATTGGATCAGCTTAACTTTCTGATTCCTATTTTTACATTAAAGATGAGTGCAAACATTTGGAGAGACTATTAAGTGAGTTAAGATACAAACCTGTTTGAAGGCCTACCCTGCCCATGTATGTAACTTGTTTGTAATACACTTTCGGCCACGCTGACATATCACACTTCAGTATCACCAATGTCTTTCCAAGAAGAAATTTTTCTACTTCGTCCTTTTTCCTTGTCAGTATAAACGGCCTTATAACCTGAAAGTGACAGAGTGAATCACACTGAAACATTGCATAAAGAATCTGGTAAGAATTTGAAGGAAAAATAGGGTGTCGAACTCACATGATGCAGACGGTGGATAATTAACAGTTCTTCTTCATCCGTAAGACTGACATTAGCACGATCACCAAAAGGAGCATTAAACCATTCCTCAAAGTTCTGAACCGAGTTAAAGATGTGAGGGAGGAGAAAATTAAGCAATGACCATAGCTCTTGAAAACTATTCTGTATGGGTGTCCCGGTTAACAGAAGTCTGTGTTTTATCCGGTAGCTGCATGCATGATAAATTGTGGTTAGAGAATATACTCACGTTCCTCAGAGCATTCTTGAGAAGATAAATCAGAGTAGCTGTAAACATAACAGTCAACTAACATCATTCACTTCAGAAAAACTATTAAAGATATGTACCATGTAAGTAAAGTCTTTGCGAGAGCAGATTCATGGTTTTTCAGCCGATGTCCTTTGTCAACAATCATGCAGTACCAATCAATTTTCTTCAAAAATGCTTTTTTATCTCTCATGATAAGATCATAGTGGGTTATCAACACGTTAAACTTTCCTTCTCCTGCGATTTTTTCCCTTATTGCTTTCTTCCCTCTAAACGGCCATCATAAAGAAAAGCTGCAACGCTGTCCAAAAATAGAATGGATTATATTCAGACTCATACCAATGGAAGTGGCTAGTACCATGAGTAAAAGTGTTTGCCACATACCTTGGTACCCATGTAGCAAACTCGTTTACCTAGTTTTGTAGCACAGCTTTTAGAGCCACTATCAGATACGGCCCAGGCACATTTTTATTCTCCAGAAGATACGCAATCAACGAAATTGTTTGGATAGTTTTTTCCAGACCCATCTCATCAACTAAAATTCCATTCAGGTTATTGTTGAATAAGAAAACGATCCATTGGAGTCCTTGTTATTGGTAGGATCGTAGTTCCCCACCTTGTAGAAGGAAAGGCTGCTCCGTCACCTGTTAAACATACATGATTATGCTTCGATGGATTATGTACACAAGACTAAGTTTTCTGGTTTTGATATTCCTCAAAGAAACTTCTAATCGTAATCCCGAGAAGCAGCAACCTACAGCTTCTTCCATTTATATGCAGCTTCAATAAGATTCATAGTCTGTGGTTCTTCTGGAAACAAATAATCAAAGTATTCTTCATACCTGCAAAAAATTCAAACAAATTTTTCATGTTAAGCTTTAGCATTCGATTCTCAACATTCCAATGATAGAAAATTGAAAAATTATACATATGCAATACGTACTCTGTATAGCTGATTGGCTTGCTCTTCTTTATCTTCTTAGGAAGCTTTGATTGAACGATACCAACATCACCGAGACTACCAGAGCCCGTCTCCATGTTAAGCCACTCATCCAAAAGAGCAGGACGCTCTTCTTCCGGCTCTGGTGTGGACTTTGTGTAGTATGCGTTGGCCCTATTAAAGGTCGCTGAGTAGAAGAAAAAAATTAGAGAAAAAGATACAGTTGAAACGTGTCGCAGGGAATCATCAAAACTGATAATTTAACATGTAGCTTTAAAACCTCTGGCGCGGCTGATGCATTCCTTTTTTTTGCTCAATAGCATCTGTTTCTTCCTCCTCTTCTTTGTCTTCCGCAGAAGAAGCTTCAAACTTTGGAAAGTCAACCCACACCTTGTAGTGCTTAGTACGCTCCAAGAGTCTCTCATATAAAGCCCGTGTCCTCTCTGATTCCCCTTCTGATGTCTCATAATCAATGTAAGTCTGCGACAAAAAATATAGAGAGTTTGTAATGATCCAATTGGTTCAAAAGTCTGAGAAACCTTCAATCACAGAAAAAAAAGTACCTTCCATAGCAGTTCGGGGATGTCTAGAGCAGGCTGAGATATTGCAAGTTCAAGAATAGATCTAGCTCGTTCGGTTTCAGCAAGAGATCTCACAATTCTTAGTACTTGCTCCAAGCATAGGAATTCTGAGGAGACCATTCAAGACACCGCTCGTATACATCTATCTATGTTTCCCAACTTGAGTTTGATCTCAATGTAGTTCTTAGATATCTGTTTTGCAGCAAAAAAATCACCACAGTAAGCAATGAGAAATAATGTAAACCATTTCCAGAGTAACCGTCATAAGGCTTACCTTATCTTTTGGAGGTTTCTCAATCGCATTACCTAAGCTTGAGGCATTCTCTGCAACGTTTGGTAAGACAAATACAGACAGTTAGTCCAAAACGCGAGCAATGAAGTGAAACGTAGATGAATGTAACTTCACAAGTTTCAGAATACCAGTAAACAGCTCGTGTACTTTCCACATATGTTGTTTTAATCTCTTCATATAATGCATAATTAATCCTACAACAATGAGTCTACACCACTAAAGACACTGAGAGTGAAAGTAATATCGTAAGAGCAAATACCTTTTCATCGATCAACAGGAGTTCCAGGCCAATTAACATCAGGCTGAGCAGCTTTAGTGTTCCTCTTCGCCATTTCTCCGGTCGTGTAAGTGCTAGAAGCTTGGGATGGGAAGAAACGGGGAATCTCGGCTGCGTATTTAACATCGAAGCCAAAGAAATTGAAGAGTCGCTCTTTACTATGCTCTTAATGGGATCAATCAATAAATCGAGGGTTGAGTTTGTAAAGATCTTATTAGGAACGGATGACCCTGAAGGTAACGCCGGCGACATTGAATGCGAAGAGAACAGCGTGCCTGGAAAAGTTGGTCTTCACAATGGGCCCAAAAGGTTATTTTTGGCCCAAACAGATTCATCCGAGTGTTTAACTTGAAAGGAGTGTTTTAATTGGTTGTGTAATTATGACGTGGAATTAATCGGACGTGTACCCCTTAATTAGTCTGGGATTCTATCCCTTTTAATGTATAGTAGATTAGGGTTTGTCCCGCGTTAGGCGCGGATTGTATCGTTAAATTTTTGGTGTTTAAATTTTGATGGAAAAAAACTAAATCAGAGAAATAAATAGACCTATTACTTAAGGTGTTACATTTTTTTTGTTTTGGTCGTAAGAATACTCTATGCTTAAATAGAGACTTATTATTGTAGGTTTTAAGATTAACTCTTCTTTCATAAGAATACTTGAAAGTAAAACAAAACAAATTTACAATGAACCGATGAAGTAATATATATGCTCTCAGCTTTCTTTCTCCAGGCTTATGCTTGAGCCATATCCTTTCTTATCTTCTTTCTTTTGCTAGTCTCTCTATTGGTTCATCTATGTACTGATTGATGGTCCTCTTTACCTTTGCTCCTTATATTGGACCATGGAGATTGAAATTTTTTACAATATGGATATGTAAAAGAGTGGATAGGTTCTTCGTTCTTTCGAGCTTTATTTTTTAAATGATTCTTTTTTAGTTTTAGTTTTAAACTTGAAGATTTATACTCATTTCCGACTTATTAATTATGCATATGAAAGAAATCACATTAACCTTCGTTTTAAAAAAAAAGAATAATATCAATTGTCCTTCAATGGATGAAGGGAAGTCGTTTCTTCACAAGGTTGGTGCAGGCATCTCTTGCCAAATTGCTATAATAATGTTGTTCTTTATCTTCAAAACAGTTTCAATTGCAAGAAGCTCATTTAATATATAATAAATTGTGACCAGACCGGTTTTCCTTCCTACTTAGCTCCTCTCTGTCATTATTCTCGTATTAATTTTATGCGTAAGGTTTGTCAACGGCATACATTGTATGTTGTTCATCTATGCAACTTACTTGATTTAAAGGGGTAGGATAAAAATGAAAAAACCATAAATGTAAAACCACAGCTCATTTATTTGGATTCAAGATAAAATAATCATTACTTGTTCTATGTATAACTTGCACTCATTGAGCAGCAAAATGGTTTTCCTTGACATTTCGTGCTGGAAAAAAAGGATTAAATATTAGTATAGATTTATGGCAGTGATATAATGACCTTGTCGGGATCGTTTTAACTTCGAGCATCTCTGTTCCTTTTAGAGTTGTATCGACATACCTTTCTCAGTCTTATCTGCCATTTATGAATAACAAAACACAATATAATAGCTTTTAGGCCTATGATGGAAAGAAATTAAATCTTTATTGATTGTCGGATGACAAATCATGGAGTGGATGGTTAAAAAAAGATAAAGATGGATGGTAAGAATCTATAACTTTCTCTCTGGACTCTTGTTTGATAAGAAAGTGCTATCTACTTGGTTATGGTCATGGCTTTAGGCTAGAAAAAAGGAAGGGTCAAAGTTTTTTCAAGACTATTTCACGACTATGGAATGATAGCTAATTAACTCTGAACTAAAATTACCAATCATAATCTCACAAGATTTCTAAAATTATCTAGATGTTAGAATCTGTAAAGCTTTCTTGTTCACCAAGATGTCGACTTTCACAATGAACAAGAAACTGTAAGCGAGGGAAAGAGTTGCAGAGAAATGAGAGAAGGAAGAAAACAGAGAACAAGAAACAGAGAAGAGAAGGAACACACACAATTTATCCAGTTCACGCCCTATAACAGGAACGCTACGTCTGGCCGAGCCTTGCTCGGAATCCACTAAATCAGTTGTGTTTACACAACTAAGAATTACAAGTATCCACACCAATGCCCTTCACTAGCACTTGATGCACACTCTGTAATCTAAGCCTAGAGAATGAGCTGTATACAAAGTTTACTCTTTCTAGCTATTCTCTCATCACCACTCACAATCACTTACGATGTATGATTGTATGTTTTCTTATGTTGATACTCTCTCTTAACACCAATACAATTATTTATACAAGTCTTGTATTGGAGTCTCCACTGTGCAACATGCTGATAATGCATATCTATGAACCTCCATTAAACCAAACTCCACCACTTCAAGACTACACGTTAAACCTTCCATTAACGTGTTCGGTGCAGCAACAACTTCTTCTTTGTTTATGCAATTTATTTGTTCTGCTTTAGTGGTCCCAAATGGCTTTTGCTTAAATATAATTTGAATTTATATCCACCATAATTAAGCTAGAGTAGGCTGAGTTGGCAGATTCAAATAACTTGCTTCTGCTCCAAGTTAATAATCTCCACAAATCTCCACCTATTAACATGAGAGACAGAAGCGTTTATTACACTGATATAAGAGAGAGTGTTTTAACCTTGATTTAGTGTACTGGATTCCAGGCTCGGTTTTCCTGAGTTTTATTACTCAGTCTTGACTCGTAGCAAGTTCAAAGCAGATTGAAACTTGCTCACAGTCAATACTTTGGTGAAGATATCCGCTGGGTTTTTCTTTGTTGATATCTTCTGCACTTCAACTGTTCCTTCAGCGATGATTTCTCAGATGTAATGGTGCCTCACGTCGATGTGTTTGGTCCTCTCGTGGTGCACATTGTTTTTTGACAAGGCAATGGCACTTTGAGAGTCGCAATGAATCTCAACATTGTTCTGATCATAACCAAACTCCTTCATTATACCACGCAACCATACAGCCTCTTTCACAGCTTCAGTGAGTGCCATGTACTCCGATTCAGTAGTGGAGAGAGCCACCACTCTTTTCAGACCAGACTTCCAACTTATAGTGTTTCCTCCTAGAGTGAACACTAACCCTGTGATTGATCTTCTCCGATCGGGGTCTGCTGCGAAATCTGCATCACAGAAGCCAACTACTTTGAATTCTTGACTTCTCTCGTAACATAACTTGATCTGTGTAGACCCTCTGATGTAACGGAGTACCCATTTAACTGCTTGCCAGTGTTCTTTGATGGGACTGCTCATGTAGCGGCTGATGATTCCAACAGGATATGCAAGATCAGGTCTAGTGCCTATCATGGCATACATGATGCTTCCGACGGCATTAGAATAGGGAACTGTCTTTATGTATTCTTTATCTCGATCCAGCTGTTCAGTTGAGGCTGCTTTCAAACGAAAGTGTGATCCCAAAGGAGTTATGGCATGTTTGGACTTTTCCATGTTGTATGTTTCAAGAATCTTCTCCAAATAGCCTTCCTGAGACAGCCAAAGTGTTCCTTCAATTCGGTTCCTTGTGATCTCCATACCCAATATCTTTTTAGCTGCACCAAGATCCTTCATATCAAAGCGCTTGTTGAGCTCTTGCTTTAGTTGGGAAATAGCATCCTTGTTGTTTGCAGCAACTAGCATATCATCAACATAGATCAAAAGATATATCTTTGATTCATCCTCCAATGTCTTGATGTATGCACAGTTGTCGTAGTAGCTTCTCTCAAAACCAATTTTCAGCATGTAGTTGTCAAACTTCTCATTCCATTGCCTTGGAGCTTGCTTTAGACCATACAAGGCCTTGTTCAAGAGACAGACTTCTCCTTCTTTAAACAATGATTCATAACCTTCAGGTGGTGTCATGTAGATCTTCTCCTTTAGATCACCATGGAGGAAGGCTGTCTTAACATCCAATTGCTCCAACTCCAGATCTTCTTGAGTGACAATATTCAGCAGAATTCTTATTGTCACATGTTTGACAACAGGTGCAAAGATTTCATGATAATCCACGCCTTCTCTTTGAGCATATCCCTTTGCTACCAATCTCGCTTTAAAGCGAGGTTCTTCAACACCAGGAGTGCCAACTTTGTACTTATAGATCCATCTGCTGCCAATGATCCTCTGTTTTTCTGGTCGCTTCACAATGGTCCAGGTATTGTTCTTGTTCTGCGACTCCATTTCTTCATCCATTGCTAGCTTCCATTTTTCACAGTCTTTATTTAGCTTGACCTCTCGGTAGTCATATGGCTCCAGTGATGTTCCATCTTCGCTTGTGTACAAAGCTTCAGCACAGTAGTCTTCATCATCAAAGCGAGTTGGTGCTTTGATTTGTCTTCTAGCTCTATCTCTTACAAGATGATAGCTTGGTGGCGTGTCAGTCACCTCTGTAATTTCTTCTTCAGCGATGACTGGTGGAGTCAATGGTGAACTTGTTTCACCGGATGAGCTTGCAGGTTCATCGTATACTCCACCCAAGGTAGTATCCTTCTCAGCTTCAAGGTCGAGATCCAGATATGCATTGTCTTGATCTTCTTCAGGTAATGGAGCTTCTCTCTTCTGAATAATGTCTTTATACACAGCATTCTCTTGAAACTGAACATTCCGGCTCACCACGCATTTCTGATCTTCCATTAGCCAAATTTTGTAACCCTTAACCCCTGTAGGATAACCCAGCAATACTCCCTTCTTTTCTCTTGGATTCAGCTTCCCATCATCAGTGTGGACAAAAGCGACACAACCAAACCTCCTCAAATAGCTGTAGACTGGTGCCTTTCTGAACCATCTCTTATCTGGAATGTCAAAATTCAAGGCAGAGGACGGTGTCTTGTTGATGGTGACAACTGCGGTTTGAGTAGCTTCTGCCCAAAACCTCTTTGGAAGACCGGAGTCACTCAACATGCATCTTACTTTCTCCATGAGAGTCCGGTTCATTCTCTCAGCAATGCCGTTTTGCTGTGGCGTGTAAGCACAGGTTCTGTGTCTCTGTATTCCCTTAGACTCACAAAAATGATCAAATACCATATTACAATATTCCAGACCATTGTCAGTTCTAAGAGTCTTAACCTTTCTATCACTTAAGTTCTCGACAAGATTAACCCACTCAACAAACTTATCAAAAGCTTCATCTTTAGTCTTAAGAAAATAGATCCATACCTTGCGAGTGTAGTCATCTATGAATGAGATGAAGTACTGGCATTTTCCAAGTGATAGAGGGACAGATGGTGCTCCCCAAAGGTCAGAATGAACATACTCCAGCTTCTCTTTGGTGTCGTGTTGAGTTAAGTTGAATCCCACTCTTTTTGCTTTTCCATATATGCAGTCTTCACATGAATCAAAAGAGGAAACCTTCTTCTTGTCTAGTAGTCCCTTCCTGAGTAAGATCGTCATGTTCTTCTGGCTCATATGCCCTAGCCTTCTATGCCAAAGGACTGTGTCGTCTTCTCTTCTGACCACTAGATTGGCTTCTTCCATAACAGGTTCCCACTTGAGCAAGTAAAGAGTATCATGTCTGTGTCCAGTAAGGAGATTTATATCCCCTATCTTGATACTTAGCTTCCCATTTCTTGATTCAAAATAGTAGCCTGCCTTCTCAAAAGTTCCCAAGGACAAAAGATTTCTGTCCATATCAGGGATATATCTCACATTTGTGAGTTCGACAGTAAGCCCTTCATCATTTTTGAGCTTGATAGTGCCCACGCCTCTGACTTTGGCTACTGTTTTGTTTCCCATTCTTACTGACCCACCAGCATCTTCATTCAGCTCCGAAAACCACTCTCTCTTGTGCGTCATATGATAACTACACCCAGTGTCCATTATCCACTCATCTTCAAGATGTATATCCACAGATGACAACGCTTCTGACACATAGAGCCCTGAAGCTTCAACGAGATTGCCTTTTCCTCCAGATGATTCGCCTTTGTTTTGTCCTGAATCTCTTCCTTTGTTGGACTTTCCTTTGTTAGGACAGGCGTTCTTGTAGTGTCCATCCTCTCCACAGATCCAACATCCCTTTTTGGACTTGGATTTGGACCTGGAGCGATTCAATTTGTTGCCTTTCTCCCTGGTCTCACTTCTTCCTCTGGACTCTCCTTTGTCTTTTGCATAGAGACCTTCAGCTTGACCTTTTATGCTCTTCTTGTTGGAACCCATCTCGAGTTCCTTTGAGTAGATAGCTCCTATCACTTCGTCAAGAGACAGCGTCGTTCTTCCAGACCCATACTTCAGTGTGTCTCTTAGCTGGTCAAAAGGTCTAGGTAGTGACATGAGGAGAAGAATGGCTTGGTCCTCATCAGATACGAGAACGTTGGTGTTCTCAAGGTCTGCTATTATGTGGAGAAACTCATCTATGTTGCCTTCGATAGACAGATTCTCCATCATCTTGAAGCTGTAAAGCTTCTGCTTGAGATAGATTCGATTTGGAAGAGCTTTGGACATATAGAGTTTGTCTAAAGCGTTCACCATAGAAGCTGCAGTCTTCTCTTTCTTGATCTTCCTTAGAACTCTATCTGTTACACTCAGTACCATGGTGCTCCGAGCTTTCCTTCTCTTTTCTTCGAGAGCTTCATGCTTTTCCTTCTCAACTTTGGCATCTACAGCTGGGTCAGCGGTCTTTAAGACGATCTCTTCTTCATCTACTAATGCAGAACTTAAGCCCAGGATGTCGAGATGAGCCAAAAGTTTCTCCTTCCACATGGTGTAGTCTCCACGACCATCAAATTTCTCCACTTCGATTCTCGCCGATGACATGATTCCGAGTTTGAGAACTTGAATCGAACAAAGAACCACGGCTCTGATACCAATCTGTAAAGCTTTCTTGTTCACCAAGATGTCGACTTTCACAATGAACAAGAAACTGTAAGCGAGGGAAAGAGTTGCAGAGAAATGAGAGAAGGAAGAAAACAGAGAACAAGAAACAGAGAAGAGAAGGAGCACACACAATTTATCCAGTTCACGCCCTATAACAGGAACGCTACGTCTGGCCGAGCCTTGCTCGGAATCCACTAAATCAGTTGTGTTTACACAACTAAGAATTACAAGTATCCACACCAATGCCCTTCACTAGCACTTGATGCACACTCTGTAATCTAAGCCTAGAGAATGAGCTGTATACAAAGTTTACTCTTTCTAGCTATTCTCTCATCACCACTCACAATCACTTACGATGTATGATTGTATGTTTTCTTATGTTGATACTCTCTCTTAACACCAATACAATTATTTATACAAGTCTTGTATTGGAGTCTCCACTGTGCAACATGCTGATAATGCATATCTATGAACCTCCATTAAACCAAACTCCACCACTTCAAGACTACACGTTAAACCTTCCATTAACGTGTTCGGTGCAGCAACAACTTCTTCTTTGTTTATGCAATTTATTTGTTCTGCTTTAGTGGTCCCAAATGGCTTTTGCTTCAATATAATTTGAATTTATATCCACCATAATTAAGCTAGAGTAGGCTGAGTTGGCAGATTCAAATAACTTGCTTCTGCTCCAAGTTAATAATCTCCACAGAATCGAATGGATCAGGGGGTTCAAACGAAAGCACAGAACAAAGAAATCGATTGGTACCTTGATCGGCTATTTTCATCTTCTTCACTCAATTTTCTCAGCTTTCCGCAAACTCCTAAACTGACACAAAGAAACCTGAAATTGAAATCAAGGACTTATTAATGTAGATGAGGAAGTATGCCAAGCCACCTTCAGGTTGAAAACGGGCTCCTCTGTTTAACAATCATGATGTTAAGGTATCGTGTTTTATGATAGTATCAACAATCAAATAAAAGACTCACAGTTTTAAAGTCACGATCAAATATGTTTTTTTGTAAGTGTTCCTTCTCGTTTTTTATGATAGTATCAACTTTCGTTGTGTTGTGGCTGTGTAATTTGTCTTTTCTTCTCTTTCTTTCTTCCTTTGTAATATGTTTCTCTGCAACAAACACACTTTTGTTTCGTTTCGTTGGTATAAATTTAACATGCGTACCAAATTTTTTTTTTTTTTTTAAAGAAATCAACTATGTTTCAACGGTTTATGTTTCATTTGATCGTTGAACGTACATAACAATCCCCTAGTAATAATAAAGGTTCAAACTACTCTCTGCATATCTATTGCGGTCGTAGAAATATTTATTTGCCTCTTTGCTGCGATCGAACAAAATGAAAACTTGTCAGAGAAAGTCTTTTCAAAACCTTGTACATGATATCTCAAGAAACGCTTCTCCTTTTAAGTCTTATTGGAATAAAATAAAGAGAAATTATATGGGAATAAACGATTTTTTTGTGTCTGAAACCTATTGTTAAAACATGATTATACATTTTAGTAAGATAAAGTAAGGGACAGTTTTACAGTAGTAAAAGGCCGTAAGAAAGAAAGAAAGAAAGAAAAAGCTCCTTTTAAGTCTCCTTGTGACCCAAGAAATCGAGTATAGCATCTTCTCCTTCTTGGAGTCTTCTGCTGCGGGTGGTCATGGCATCAGAGAGGAGGATGATCTTCTTCCTATCACTCCGCAGCTGCGCATTTGCAATCATCTCCTCACCTCCAAACGCAGCTCTTGCAGCTTCTCGTTCTCCATAACTCTCTTTCACTTCCTCTGCTCTTTGTTTATCCTTTCCCATAGCCCATGACCAATCCGCTTCTTTCTCCTCAGGAGGAGGAATATCTGGAAGACCAACAGCTTTGTAACCGTGCTGTTGCAGAGATTCTTAGTCAAAAGCTTTCTTCTCTTTCTTTGCAAACCTCGCTGCATAAAACGATATAAAAACGATAGTAAAGGGAACTCAAGAATTTGATTTCACCACCTGCATATTAGAGTAAAATATTAAGAATTCCAATTAGCATATGAACGTCTCACATTCAATTTTTTTTTTCTTCAAACCTTAGGCAATTTATATAAAATCAAATTTGATAGGATCCATCAGACGTGAGTGTGATTGTTGTTTGTTTCTGTATCCTGAAATAAAACGAAATGGATCCATCAGATGTTAAACGATTCAACTTAACACAGATAACAATCACACATAGTTGAAGAGCTAAAGTAAACTCACCTTTTGATAACTAACATTAGATCGTTCTGCATCCTTACGACTCTGTTTGGAACCAAAAAAAAAAAAAAAGATAGATCAGTCCGTAGAAAAGTAAACATCAAACTATATATACACATGTCTCCAAGTAGATAAGATATATGTGATGATTGATTGAAACTTACCCATTAAATGATCTCAATCTTATATTCATAGAAAGATTTTCCCGGGTTATTAATATATCTTCTTGCCTTTTCCTCGTTTTCGAAAGAAGATAAAGCATTCCTCGTTGGAGGATGTTCCATATGCCAGACTCAGTAACTAACCACAGCCGTTGTTTTTCTAAGGGTACGACGAATCCGTCAACTCACAGGGAAAAAAAAAGTTCTTATTATACAATTGCATAGAGAAAAAAAGTTTAAGCGTGTGGGTAAATATTCTAAAGAGATTTTCCGCATTGAAATTCTCTATGAAAACACCTTTATTTCTTTTATGGGAAACAAACTTGTCATGAATGGCATAGAAAAGAGTCAAAAGACAGCAACCAAATTGATGAAAAAATGCCAACTTTCTTGAGGAAATCATAACCACCCATGCTAAGGATTCAGTAATCTGTAATTATGAGATTGATTTCAACGTCCTGCTCAAATATATACACAAACAAACAAAACTTAAAAAAAAATAAAGAAACGACTTGTGAATTTTAAACAAACTTGATGGGAAAAATAACTGAACCAATGAGAGCGACGACCCAAATGCACCGTCTTCATCACCTGAATCCATCCCATCAGGTTCAGTTACTGAGTTCATTTAGAATGGGTTTAACTGGGCCAGGACCGTTTCATCTCTCACACGATTTTACAATGGGTCGGCAAGGAAATTTTTTTTTGCTCGAAGCTGACGTGGGACGCATAAGAAATTTGATTGGAGATGAATTATGACTTGGCTTTAAATCTGACGTGGATGCTCTGAGAAAACCAGGATTCAATCCCTTTTAATATATAGTAGATATTAAGAAAATATTTAATTTCTTAGTTTTTCAATATAAAAGCATCATTTAATTATCTACCTAACCATAATTCAACCAATAGTAGAATAAATTTTAGAATATAAATGATTATAAAAATTAAAAAACCAATAAATTTTACATTGAAAAATGAGAATGACAACTAAATTTGAAACAAAAAATTAGACTCAAAATGACAACTAAATCAAAACTGAGGGAGTATTGAACATAATTTAATGGGTAGAGATTTATCTCCAACATTTGATCTAAGTCAATTTCAAATGTTCTTAATTTCTTATATGAATTTCTTAATTGAAGTTTGTAAAATATATTTTTGGATAATTAAATGCAAATCTTGAATCTTTGATATAAGATTATATATGAAAACTGTTATATAAATCCTCAATTATCTCACTTGGCAAAAAAATATCAAAATTTTCATCAATGGAAAAAAATTTCAAATTTTTTTTACTAAACTTTTTTTAACCAAGTGTTTTTTTTTGTCAACATTGACTAAGTGTTTTAATCTTCAGTTTTTGTTGACCTAACTGTTTTAATCTCTGACTTTTTCTTTGATTAAGCTGTTTTTGCCTCATGAGACTAAAATGACAAGTAAACAAAAGTTGGTTATTTTATTTGGCTTTTGATCTTTTGAATTAAAGTAGTTGAAATACATATACGCAAAATTATGGGGTGTAAAAATGATTGTAGATAGAGATAATATACAAAAATAAAAATTTAATTCATTAACTTTAAGAAAAACTAGTGATATCAAAAGATGAATCATATTATTATTTTTCACCGAAAATTATTTTTAAAGATTTTTTCAATCAAAAGAAAAATTCCTAAAATTTGTGAATCCTCTATAATAACAATAATGTTTACAAATGATAACCTAAATATGATTTTTATTTACTAGTAAGATTCATTAAATATTGGTTCATAATTATGTTGTAAAAACTCAAAGAGTTTATGTTTAAGATGCTATCTTAATCATACTTTTTGTTATCCATAATTAAACCATAAAATTGAATAATTAGCCATCACTTATTATTATATATAATTTTATTACTTTAAGATAATGATCTATTTAAATGGTTTAAGAAAACAAACTATTAAATCGATCTAATAGCTTATATTAATTATTATTTATTTATCAAACAAATAATTTATATAGTTTTATGTTAATAAATTAATTATATAAAATAACTAAAACCATTCAAAATAGTCGAAATTTATCTATTTTAAATTATTTTGCTAAAAGAGAGAGTCAGTATTTTTCAGATAAGAAAAAAACCTCAATTTGTTTTGTTTTTTTTTTTTTGGTGTGAACACGGAAGAAATCCCTCCAACTTATAAATTAAACAAAATTAGGCCAAAGGAACTCGTCGTAGACGAGCCTGACCAGCAATGTCCTCCATAACTATAGAGTCAACCTCCAAAGGAGCAAAAGAAAACAAATGAAAGCCCAAAGACAAAGAGAAGGCATAGTTCGCTAACTCGTCCGCGAGACAATTAGCCTCCCTATACACATGAGTAACCCGGACTATCCAGTCCCTCGATAAAAAGTCATAGCACAGTCGTACTAGGAAAGACAGCGGATGAGCATCACCAATTCCTGTCGTAAGAAACTCAACCACAACCTTCGAGTCAACCTCCAACTCAACTCTCGGACATCCAAACTGATATGCTCAAATTAACCCTTTGAACTACTCTCTCAAATTAAGAGATCAGTTGTAATACTTAGGAGTCGAATTCCACAGAGATTCAAGATTCGCACAATAGAATAAAGGTTTTCGAATTAAACTAAACGAGAGATATTGTAATTTAAAGACAACAACGAAATCAAACAAGTTTGTAGATTGATGGAGAAAGCGTTGAACTTAGGGAAATTCTTTCGGTGATGCAGAATTGCAAACCAGACAAGATGTTAAGGGTTTAATGAAGAATCGTTCTTGAACTCGAAACACAATATTCAAATCAATCAACTCTCGTTGCAGAGATTTCTATGTCTAGATCCTAGAATTCCAAATCTCTTTGCAAATTCAAAGGCTCAGACATGCATTAAAATCAAGTTCGATATGTTCACAAAACACCTAAACCAAATCTCTTTGCGAATAGTTAATTTGCTCATCTAAGATTATTTTCAGGAAATCAATAACACTATCGTACGTGTCTACTTATTATCCTATGATCTAAATTCCAGGTGATCAATTCAGAACTAGCATTAGATTCAATCCAAATGAAAAAACCATATGATAACCCTAACAATTTTATCCAATTCAATAATTCATCATCAACTTAGAAAAACTCTAAATCTAACAAGTAGATTACTCAGACATGGTTGATAAAACACAAATCATAATCTGAATAAATTGCATTAAGATATTAAAAAGAGTATTAAGGGAGTTCGAAATCTTCTCTCTAACAAGGTGAGTTCTGATTTGTCTCTCCAAAGCTCTATTGCCAAAATCCCAAAGCACAAAGTAAAAACTAAGATAAAAACTTACAAAAGACTCTTAAAAACCTAAATATAGTCTAAAACACGAAAATGGCTTGTTTTGCAAATATGTAAAACTTCTGGGCAATTTCATTTCTTCAAAACTCGGCAGAACGTGAAATCCATCGGTGTCGATCGACACTCAGGAGTGGTGTCGATCGACACCAACTTCAAAAACGGGTTCCAAGTTGCTCTTTTCAGCTGTTTCAAACTAATTGCTCCAAAAGGCTCCAATATCTTCAATCAAGCCTAATATGTACATGAACCTGCAAAAGACTCGAAAAGACTCCAAAAACAAATAAAAGACTCTATAAAAGGACTTATATCATGGTAGAAAAACCCGAAAAACCATGATACATCAACTCCTCCAAACTTAGCTTTTCCTTGCCCTCAAGCAAAACAGAAGACTAAACTGTGAAAGAGGTTTGAAAACATAGGAACTCACTTATACTTTAGAACACTGAATCAACCAACACCAGAGTAGAGCCACATCAAACAGTACCAACTTAAGTTAAGACTTCTAGTAATTTTCCGCAGACTCACTAACTATCCAGATTCCAAACCACAATCCATAAGAGTAATCTAGAATCCCCATTGCTGACCTTATTTAAGTTAAAAGTGCAGTCTCATCGAGGGAATATTTTTTTGAGTACTTACCCAAGTACTGGTTTATTGAACAGTCTGCTTCTAGTTTCCTTTCTCCCTCTTTTCTCGCTTCCAATCAGTCGATTTTTCCCTACTAGGGTATCATTTTTTTTTTTATCGACTGACTGTTCTCTTTCTTTTTTTTTTCTTTCTAGAAGTATCGAATGATTCAACTTCTCAAATTAAATCTTTTCAAAGCTAGACTCTTTTTCATTCCTTTTTTTAGAGACAACGAAGGGAAGAGAAAGGGAAACCATAATCACAGACTAATCCTATCAGACCTAAGCAAGGAATCCGATTCTAAGTATACCAAGCCCTAAGATGAGAAAAATTAAGTTCATTATGTCTAAGCCAGCTCTGGATCATCTAAATACTCAAACAATATGGGGATAATGGAAGATCAATTTACCTTTGGAATTTCCTGTTGGTAGAAACTGCTGTCAATGTCTGTAAGAATGGTCACTAAAGAAGTAGCTAAGACAGTTTGTTTCAAGTAAAGTTCATTGTTCCTAACTAAATTTTGACTCAATAAAAACAAATTTTTGACAAAAGACTCTCAAAAGAAAAAGAAAACTAATATTAGTAACCACCTCCCCCCAGACTTGAATAACACTATCCTCAGTGTTAACAGGCCTGAGATTGGTAAAAGAAAGCAAAGAGAACAATGTCAGAGTTAGAATTATGGTTGTTTACCTGCAGTCGCGTAGGGTGTTGATCGACACTCATGTGGTGTCGATCGACACCACGTCCGAATTCAGACGGTGACTTTGTTGAACTTGTGTTTATCCCAATGTTAGAAATCCAAAACGTGATTCCTATTGTTGTCAGCACTGTTAGAACACTGAAAACACAAGTAATAATAAAGATCAAGCATACCATAATATCATAATCCAACAGAGTTCAAAGTAAAAATAAAAATAAAAGACTGACTCAAACAAAAACAGAAAAATGACTCAAGTGCATGAAGAGATAATAAAAGAAAAGATAGAAAGACAAAACCGCAGAAAGAGGACTAATCATCATCGGACTCGTCGGCGGCATGAGATGGTGGTGAATGAGAGTGGGAGCGATGGCGGCGAACTGGTGAAGTAGCCTGAACACCGCTGCAGCGAGGATGGGTGATCGCGTCCCACACGGCTTGAAAAGCAGAGATCACATACTTCTGGAATGTCGCCTTGTCAGCAGGGACGGTAGGTGGAGTAAGTAGGGATGGAAATGGACGATCCCCAGCAGGATCCGGGAAGACGTCATCCTCAGCGGCGGAAGCGGCAGCAGTAGAAGTGGCTCCTCTACGTCGACGAGAAGTGGGGGCAGTCCGAACCTCGGTATGAGCAGCCTAAAGCGAAACTTCTCAGGATCCTCTCCTATCGTGGTGAGGGCAGGATGTGGGAGCAAAATCAGCTGCTCTCCCTGATCGTCTCTGTAGGACCAATGTATCTGATGCCTAAGCTAGAGAGCACTCTTCATGTGAGCCTCGTCCATCAAAGAGCGCGGGAAAAAACGGAGCAACTATTGGTCTGAATCCCGAGATGGCAGAAGATGGGAGTGAGAAGACTCCTGACACTCTCGTGCTTCTTACGTTGTCCGCCAGAGAAGGGTTTGGTCTTCAAAGAGATTAAGTGATGGGCAAAAACAGCACCAAGACTAACTGTGCTCTCAGGAACCGGGCTCTCAAGCTCAGGGGCGATGCAGTCGCGAAGGCTGTAGTAGAGAAGGTTCAGCTCTGAGACACGCATCTTGCCTGGCTCCATCTTGCACAAGATGGTGTTCGCGACGATGCGAGCAACGTAGCAGACAGCAGGTTGACGGATGTCTGACTGCACATACGTCTTGGAGTCGTAAGGGCCCTGTCCAAGGTAGGACCAGAATTTCTGCACGTCCGAGAAATGCTCTGGCAATGTGGAGTGTTTGAAACTCGGATCAAACCCGTAAATGGTGCGCAGCTCAGGTAAAGGAAGGCGGTGGTGGACTCCTCGAATCAGAAACGTGAGAACGCCTTCTCGGGCATCTTGGGCTGTCTCGTTTGGGTAATAGACCCGAACCGTCGCAAGCAACTGGCGAACATGCTCAGGATAACAATCGTGCATCTGTGTCGCCATCGTACCCAGCCCCATCTGGTCTAGCAACTGGAGAACCTCATCTTGAATACCCATCCGCCGAAGTGTAGCGGGATCGGGGCACCGAGTAGGACGAATATCAACTTCGCACCACGCATTATAGAAGAGTGTGTCATAGTCGTCCCAACGCTCTGCAATCGAGCGAGAAAGGCACTCCTCGGAAGTAGCAATCTCCTTGTCCGACTGACTCCAAACCGGAGCTGGGACAAACTTCTGAGTTTCTCTTCTTGGCCATGGTGCAAGTTCTGTGGGAAGGTCGGCATAAGCAGAACTGGAGGCTTGTGCCTGTTCTGTGCGTTGGCGTTTACCAGTTCTTGTCATCTGCACACGAAAAGAAAAAAAGATAATGCAGAAATCAGCAATCGACGCATGTCCAAAACAACACGAAGGGTGTCGATCGACACCAGGTTGGTGTCGGTCGACACTTACTAGTGTCGATCCCTTCAAAGTAGTGTCGACCGGGCTGGTCGACAAACGTCCGTCATGAGTCGAAACTTCGGGATTTTTGGGTGGTGTCGATCGACACCCAAGGTTGGTGTCGGTCGACACCGTGTCTGGAACGTCAAAATCATCATCATCCAAGTCTTCAACCTCCATGATTTCATCTGTATTGAGGCCTTTCTTCACAATTGAGTCAAGCTGTTTTCCACTCCTTAGCATGATAGCATTACAGGGATGTTTTGGATTGGCATATGTCCTTCCAGGAAGGAATCCATCTTGCCTTTTCATTGATGAGGCTGTTTGTGCAACCTGAGTATCCAACTTCTTGACATGAGTGCCTAGAGCTTCAAACTTCCCATTCAAATCAGTATACATGGAGTGAAGCTTTCCATTAAAGTCTACAGTCAGTTTTGTCTGTCCAGCAAGAATCTGCTCCAGCATACTCTCCATCTTGCTCTCTGCATTTGGTGGAGGAATTGGTTGATAAGAAGAAGAACCATAAGACCTTTGAAAGTTGTTGTTGTTGTTCTGAAAGTTGTTATTGATGTTGTTGTTGCCCTGAAAAGCAGGCTTCTAGAATTGAGGTTTCTGAGTAAAACCAGAGGAGTTTTGATTGCCTGTGAAAACACTCCTCTGACCATAACCATTGTAAGATCTGTTCCCTTGTTGATTCTCAAACCTCTGATTCTGGAAACCTGTTCCACCAACATAATTCACATCCTCTTCTTGACATTCATCAGCTTGTTCAATAATTTCAACCTCTGCAGCAAATTGAACATGTTTTTGGCCCACAAGAATGCTGTGAACAGAATCCAACTTTGCCTTCACTTCAGCCATTTGGCTTCCATCCATTCCTCCAGCTGCTTTCTTCCTTTCAAAGTCTGCATTCTTGGTACTATTGCTAGATGCCAAGTTCTCAATAAGCTTTCTGGCTTCAGCTGGACTCTTAGTGTTGAAGTTTCCTTCACTTGCAGCATCCAAAGCCATTTGATACCTCCAGTCAATTCATCTGAAGTAGATGCCCAATAGCTGAACATCACTGAACCCATGATGAGGAAAGTCTCTCTGGTATGACCTGAACCTCAACCAAGAAGCTTTGAAGGCTTCAGTAGGCTCTTGTTTGAATGTAGAGATTTTAGTTCTCAGATCTTCAGACCTTGCACAATCAAAAAAGTTGGTGAGGAAGGCAGTCTTGGTATCAGACCAAGTGGTTAGAGAACCTGGACTCTCATTCTTGAGCCAGTAAGCTGCATCCCTAGCAAGAGAATATGGGAATAACTTGCACAGAAGATAGTCCTGAGTGACTCCATTCAGTTTGATGCTTGTCACCAAGTCCTCAAACTTCTCAATGTGATCCATAGGGTGCTCATGAGGAAGACCATGGAAAGGATGTTGACCCACAAGAGTGAAGTAGACAGGCTTCAACTCAAAATCATTCCTTGGGAAAGTAGGAGGGCGAATCGCAGACCTGTTTGCATAGAAAAGATCAGGCCTGGTAAAATCAGCAGGAGTCATCCCTCTAGCAGCGTTCGCGTCATCTTATACAATGATTTCTTGGATGACATTTCCCTGGTCATCAATCTGGTCGTCATTCTCGTTGTAGGCTTGACCCTGTTGGTCTCGTAAGACTCCAGTAGTATCAGGTCGAATGATAACTCTCCGATTCATTGCTATTAATCTCTTTGATTTTAGGTTCGTTCATTCTAACTCTAACAACTCCTGATTCATGAGATTCAAAAGCTGAACTTGTTTGTTGCTTCGGGTATTGCGAGAATGCATACACCTGAAACACAAGAAAAGAGAAAGAACAAATGTGAGTAAACAAGAAATAAATTGTTTAGTCTAAATTCTATTCCTAATCTAATGGCGAATTCAAAGAATCCCCGGCAACGGCGCCAAAATTTGATATTCTCAAATTAACCCTTTCAACTACTCTCTCAAATTAAGAGATCAGTTGTAATACTTTTGGGTCGAATTCCACAGAGATTCAAGATTCGCACAATAGAATAAAGGTTTTCGAATTAAGCTAAACGAGAGATATTGTAATTAAAAGATAGCAACAAAATCAAACAAGTTTGTAGATTGATGGAGAAAGCGTTGGACTTAGGGAAATTCTTTCGGTGATTCAGAATTGCAAACCAGACAAGATGTTAAGGGTTTAATGAAGAATCGTTCTTGAACTCGAAACACAATATTCAAATCAATCAACTCTCGTTGCAGAGATTTCTATGTATAGATCCTAGAATTCCAAATCTCTTTGCAAATTCAAAGGCTCAGATATGCATTAAAATCAAGTTCGATATGTTCACAAAATACCTAAACCAAATCTCTTTGCGAATAGTTATTTTGCTTATCTAAGGTTATTTTCAGGAAATCAATAACACTTTCGTGTCTACTTATTATCCTATGATCTAAATTCCAGGTGATCAATCCAGAACTAGTATTAGATTCAATTCAGATGAAGAAACCATATGATAACCCTAACAATTCTATCCAATTCAACAATTCATCATCAACTTAGAAAAACCCTAAATCTAACAAGTAGATTACTCAGACATGGTTGATGAAACACAAATCATAATATTAAAAAGAGTATTAAGGGAGTTCGAAATCTTTTCTCTAACAAGGTGAGTTCTGATTTGTCTCTTCAAAGCTCTATTGCCAAAATCCCAAAGCACAAAGTAAAAACTAAGATAAAAACTTACAGAAGACTCTTAAGAACCTAAATATAGTCTAAAACACGAAAATGGCTTGTTTTGCAAATATGTAAAACTTCTGGGCAATTTCTTTTCTTCAAAACTCGGCAGAATGTGAAATCCCGATCGGTGTCAATCGACACTCAGGAGTGGTGTTGTTCGACACTCAGGAGTGGTGTCGATCGACACTATCTTAAAAAACGGGTTCCAAGTTGCTCTTTTCAGCTGCTTCAAACTAATTGTTCCAAAAGGCTTCAATATCTTCAATCAAGCCTAATATGTACATGAACCTGCAAAAGACTCGAAAAGACTCCAAAAACAAATAAAAGACTCTATAAAAGGACTTATATCATGGTAGAAAAACCCGGAAAAACATGTTATATCACAAACTCCCAAGCGATGCATAAACCGTAATACACTCCCCATAGTTCAGCCAGTGGTGCAGTGCATCTCCCGATATTTAAAGCGAAACCCCTGCACCAATCTCCTCTTTCGTTACACAGCCTGCTGTAGCCAAGCCTGGATTTCCTTTTGACGCGCCATCGGTGTTTAATATTACCCATCATGTACTCGGCGGCTTCCATTATACCATGCACTCAATCCTTGGTACTGTTCCTCGCAGTTCCTTAACTCTAACATTCGCTTTCACTATCTCCTCCACTTTCTCCTACAAAAAGCGAACTCTATCTCTGCAGAGTCTGTTGTCTCCAAAAATATTATTGCATCTCCATTTCCATGCCCACCAACAACTCACCGCAAATCTCACATTCCATGGTACTGCATCAGTTTCCTCTGTTTCCCGTAAGTTATGATAAACCCAGGTAAGAATCGGTTCCCAGGAGAAGAGTTTCTGCCTCCTTACCGGAACGACGCGAAGCCAGATGCCCCTCATCGCAGGACAATCACGCAGGACATGACTGATTGTCTCTATTCCCCCACGGCAGACCTGACACGTCTCTGTCTCGCTCATATGTCGCCTAAAGCGTTCGGCATTTGTCATTAGTGCTTGGTTCCCAACCAGCCACAGGAAAACACGGATTCTCTCAGGTACCATTACTTTCCAAACGAGTGAGAAGAACTTACTCATACTCTGTTTAGGGGAAGTGTCATGTGTAATGATCTCATACGCAGAAGCTACAGTAAATTTCTCATCAACATTTCCACTCCAACATAACCGATCACGAGCTCCCGTAACTGTGTCTAACACAAACGCCTCAATTTGTTTTGTTAAGTACGTCATTTTAGTCTTAAAATTAATTAAGAGTTATTATTGACTACTTCTACGATCAAAATAGCTTGGTAAAATATATGATTAAAATATATAGTCAATAAAAATTGAAATTTTTTTCCGATAAATTAAAATATTCCAGATATTTTTGGCGAAATGTGGATAATTGAGACTTTTTGTAATTTATTATATACTAGAGTGTTCCCGCGCGCGCTTCGCACGAGTTATTGTTTATTTTTCTTTACTAATTTATATCTTTATATATGACTGTTTTATGTTAATATTATCGTTTTGTTTTACCCTCTTTTTGATGAATTTTTTCGTAAATTCTATCATTATCCAATCTTTCCCATTTATTCCGTACTCGTTTCTAATTTTTTTATCTCATATATTTTCAATATTTTGATATGAGTCAATTTTTTAATAAAAGATATTAATATAATTTTTTAATATTTTCTTCGTTTCATTTAATTTTACTTTTTTTTCTGTTTTTTTTACCTTTATGAATTATATTATATTGTTTATTTTGCGGTAAAAAATTATATTCTTTATTTCTTTCTGTTATTTTAGCATATGCTATGATTCAGGATAAGTTGTTTAAATTAATATTTGGACCTTCTTTAATGATTACTGGGTTTTGGGGTATGCACTAATAATAATGCTCTTAGGAGAGGATGGTCATGTTCGTTTGCAGATCGCACTACCTGCAACCTACGACTGCGTCAGGTATTTTTGAAAATGTTTAGTTTATATCTTTTAGCGATAGATGATGTGTCAATTTCTAAAGAAGCACTTAGTGACATGGCAGTGACTCCATTTAACTTTTTATATATAGATGTCATAATTTGTTGATGGACAGTTGCTAACTTTGAAATATGGAACTCTCAACTTTATATATTAAAACCTACTGCTAACTTTGAAATATGAAACTTTATATAATAAAATCTGAGCATGACAATAGATGTTAGACATTTGGGAAAGTATTTAGTTTTCCATTTAAAGTTTCTCCTGCAATAGTGTAATAAGCATTCTTATTCATCTATATTAGTACGGACCTACGGGGCCATACTCAAACACAGAAACAACACGAGTACCATTCTGATTCACTTTGAGATTTTTGCTGCTAGTTCTCTAACAAGCTTAGCAGCGACCATTGCTGTCATGCCGTCGACAGTATCACGCTGCGGGTTGAACTCGACAACATCAGCCCCGACCACATCTCCCTGGAGGTTATGTAATATATTAAGAACATCTCGGAACGAGAGACCTCCTGGTTCGATGTGTGACACTCCTGGTGCAAACGCTGGATCAAGACAGTCAACATCGATCGAGACGTACACTCCCTTCACTCCTTCCCCTAGTTTCTGTACAAAACCAACTCAATATATTAACTTAAACTGTTCCTCAAACTAAAGGTAAACTCAAACTTTATCTCACAACCAAAACAAACTCTTCTCTGAACTTAGAGAGAGACTGAGATACCAGATTTTCCAAAACTTGGCGGTCTCTTGAGAAGGTTCGCATCTCATACTGTTCTACTCCAAATCTCTTGCCCTGTTCACGTCCTTCTTGGTTTATTGATCTGATCCCAACCTACAATAAAGTGTAGGTTTCACCTTAGGATCACCTTTCATGTACATACAATTAAGACACTTGACGTACCTGTAAAAGACGCCGAGCATAGCCACCTTCCATGATCCGAGCAAAGGAAGATGCATGAGAGTACTTGTTTCCTTCGAAACAGTCATATATATCAGGATGTGCATCAAGATGAAGAATGTCCACAGGTCCTCCAAGCTTCTCAGAGACTGCTCTAATAACGGGATATGATATGGAATGGTCTCCACCTAAGACCAGAGGACGCAATGGTTCCTAACATAGCAAACGTAATCTCAATCACTTTGGAATTTTAGCTTCATTCACCTTTAAAACTGGTGTATGAATATTGAATAGAGGTAATGGTAAAATAGCTTACCTCTTCCATAACAAGCTTCACAGATTCACTAATTACATTCATTAGTCTGTCATCATCAACCCCACAATCTCTAATCTCTTGTACTGGAACATCCCCAACATCAGTTAGAACCCGTGGATCCTTGAGCTCCTTCCCTGCAATATATTCAACAATTTAACCTTAACCACAAACATATATACCACACACAACTCGTGATCTGAAACTAAAACATGAAAGCTTCCAACACTGGAAACACAAGTTTGAACTAAAATCGTAACGAAGAAACAGAGAATATTTTGATATTCTTACAACAAAAGACCTTATAGTAAAACACTCTTACAGCATCAGACGCGAGAAACACCTCCACAAAGTCATGTTCAGAATCTAGAATCTATACGAAACATGAGTGCTTCCAACACTGCAAACACAAGTTTGAAACTAAAAGATTTTAACAAGGAAACAGAGAATATTTTGATATTCTTGCAACAAAACACCTCCACAAAGTCATGTTCAGAATCTAGAATCTATACGAAACATGAAAGCTTCCAACACTCCAAAACACAAGTTTGTAACGAAACTCGTAACAAAGAGACAGAGAACATTTTGGTATTCTTACAACAAAACACCTCACAGTTAACACTCTTACAACATCAAATGCGAGAAACACCTCCACAAGCCATGCTCAGAATCTAGACTCTATACGAAACATGAAAGCTTCCAACACTCTAAAACACAAGTTTGTAAGTTTGAAACTAAAATCTTAACGAAGAAACAGAGAATATTTTGATACTCTTACAACAAAACACCTCATAGTTAACACTCTTACAACATCAAACACGAGAAACAACTCCCAAACCATGTTCAGAATCTAGAATCTAGACAAAACATGAAAGTTTCCAACACTCTAAACACACGAGTTTGTATTTTGATACCTTCTTCAGTGGAGGAGTTCGTGCTACCACACCAAATAGCTTCTCTAATTCTTGGAGGAGCAAAGGCAGGACCTTGAAGGAAAGAAGAGTTGTGACCAAGTGGTACACCAAGAAGAGATGTTGCAGCTTTAGCTCCACCTAAGAGACGAACTAACTCTCCCTTACACAACAACAACAAGAAGAACATAAACAATGGTCCAATTTAATTTCTTTCATATTTAAGAAACAGAGAAAAAAAAAAACATAAAAATGTATACTTTGAGTTTTGCCCTTTCACGAATGAGAGTTAAGGAAGCGTTGATGACACGATTCTGCCCTTTCTCAATCGAAGAAGCAGACACGGTTGTGAACGACGCGGAATTGAGTCTCTGCAAGTAGTGAATCCCTCTCTGCCCAATCTTCGACATTTTCTGAAAATTGTGGAGATTTTAGAAGCAAAAGATAAAGAGAAGACATAAAGGCGTCAAAATTACGATCTTTATTAAAGAGATAAGGTGGAAAGAGCTGGAAAGTTAAACAAAATAGTTAAGACTTTGGTTTAGTGTAATACACTGCTAATTTTGACATCTTATCAGCTTTGAATGTGCCAAAAATATTGTAAGTGCGTAATTATCTAATATCTACTAAAACAGTGCTTGTCTGCCTAATTATCTCTAACAACTATTGTTAAGAGGTTGTTTGATTTTTCTGCAGATGCAGAGCTTACGAATAATAGAATTTGTTAGCTTTTTGTTAATAATCATAATAAAAGTGCCACTACAGATCTCTGGAATTTTTAAAAAAGAAATTCGAGTGTTTACGGTTGCACATTGATATTAAAAAAATGAAAGTAAATGATTAAATTTAAAAGTATTTAAAAAGAAAATTTATTTAGAATTAAACTATATTCTTAAGAAAATTCGAAATTTTGAATATTTCATTTATAAAAAAATTGTATAGTATTTAAAAATACGCTTAAATGAATATGACTGGTTTATTTTAATTTCATTAGTTAGAAAATGTGACATGTATTGAAAGAGGTTAAATGTGACTTAAATGTGATTAGGATTATTTTTGGTGAATAATAGAATTTGTTAGCTTTTTGTTAATAATCATAATAAAAGTGCCACTTCAGAGAATAAAAATTCTTCTCTCTCTTCTTCTCTGTTCATTTCTCTCTCTAGAACCCAGATCCAGTTTTCTTCTTAGCGTGCTTGCTTTTCTTCTACCGTCCGTCTCCGACGGCGGTTTTTTGTCCGGCTTGTCCGGTTGTAATTATCGAGATCTTCGGCTTTTATTTTGTTATGTTTGGTTTAAGTTTTCTTCCTTCTTTGTGTCAAATTTAATCCCGAGAGTATAATATGTTTCTTGAAGCGGTGGTTGAAATTGTTTCACTTGGTTCTTGCTTTGTTTGAAGTTATCTTCAACGTTGTAGGCCTTGACTGCCATAGAAGACGGTTCTCTCCTTTTGGAGAGCGAAGCTGAGAGGAGTAAACAAGATTAAATCAATGGCTGAGGAATCATCTTATGCATCGGCGAAGAAAGAAGGAAGATCTCAAGCGGTGGTGTTTATTGAAGTCCGGCGACGGAGCTGTGTTAGATCGTGGATCTGCCGGTGCCGCTCGTTTCTTTGCTCCTTCTCATGTGTTCTTGTTTTACACGTGGCAATTTTTGTTCTTATCCTTATCTTTAGATTGGGTGGGATAAGCTGCTTTAAATTTTAATCAAATTGCAAATGTGGGAGTTTTGGGCTTCTTAGCATCATCTCTGTAATGCCCATCTGGGCCTTTTCATTATGAAATGAAAAGTTGTCGAAAAAAAAAAAAATTGCCACTTCAGATCTCTGGAAATTTTTTTAAAAGAAATTCGAGTGTTTACTGTTGCACATCTATAATAATACTAAAGTTGAGTTGTGTCTCTCCTTTTGGAAAAAAAAGACACCTGGCACTCCTTCTTTTTGGGCTCTGAATATGTTTGTAAATGCAAACTCCTTAACGGCCCATTGATGGTCCATCGGCAAACAAATTTCGAAGCCCAAATAAAGAGTAAAGACTGCGCTTCACCTTCTTCTCGCCGTTTCAATATCTTTCTCACTTTGTTCCTCGAACCAATTCCATATGAGCTTACCAGACCCCTCCATCTCCATCCTCCCATCCGATCACCAAATCGACAACCTGTCCTCCGAAAACAACAACTCAGTCTCTTCGAAACGACGACCCAGTACATTTCGATTTCACCAGGCCAGCGGAGTAATAATAACTGCACGAGCTTCGGAACTTACATCGGAGAAAGATATTCAGATGGATTCCGAACTACATCGGAGATTGATATTCAGACGGAAGATGATTGGATACTCCTTTGTGGAACTCTCTTTCTCTCTTTATCTCTCTCAACTTTTGTTATCTTATTTTCCGATAAAGGCTTTTGAAGATTAAGCTTTGAAGGTGTTATGTATCCTCCGTATTGGGATCCACTCAACTTGGCTTACGGTCACGTTAATTTATCGGCTTTTGGTCTCACACCCAGTGATTTGATTCACATGCTTTAGGGTACTGGCGCTGAGATTCTACGAAGAAATAAGAGGATGGAAATCAAGACTACTCTTTAGTTCAACCGTAGAGGATCAGATTCAGAGTATTCAAAACTTTCTGACAATAAAGAATATATTTTCACCGCACGTCTCTTTTGGAAAGAGAAGGATGCTCTTTCTTACCCAAACATGTTTTCTCTTAATTCTAACACAATTAAAGATGTAAGATGGAAAGTCCTCTCAATTTTTCTGCATAGTCTTTTCCGAATTCGGGGATTTTAAACAGGTATCCGTATGTTGTTAGTCCTGAGTTTGTTTTTTTAAAATGAATCTTTGCTATACATGTCTCTCCTATTTGTCTTTTCTGAGTTGGAAGAGAATTTATGTCTCCAAAACAGATTCTGTAATTTTGATGATTTCGGAGGCAAAGTGAGATTCCACTGCAAAGTGGCGTCCAACCTCTCTCAAACGGCTGATTTATTTTAAATCATTAGAAAAGGAAGGTAAGATTGGTTTGGTAATCATCGTTGATTAGACATTGGTCTTGAAGATATCTATTGTTTATGCTACCTCTATATTTGTTTCTTATATAGCTTCATTTGGTTCTTGTGCCTAAGTGATACTCCCTAACTGTTTTTTTATCGAAGTGGTGTTTCCTGTATTGGCCCGCCCATTAAAATCAGCCTCTCAGATTGCGTAGATTCTCAAGAGGTGGCAGATACACATATTGCTATTGTGAGTCAAGACCATTGCAATGAAAATAAATTTGGCCATCCTGCAAGAAAAGCTGTCCGGTGGTCAACACAGGTGCATCTTCATATTCTAAAAATTGAATTTCTGGTCTTCCATATGGATTCCCTGTTGCTGTATTGTGATTAATTGGTTTTCACATTAATCATTGCATATGTTATATGGGATCACACCTGTGTAGGGAAGAGGAGACCGGACAAAGACTCGAAGCTGTGAACCAACATGGGAAAACAAGAAGAGGTATGGCTACAGATTTCATTGTACTTAGTTTTCCATCATCTGTTTTCGCTTTATTGTTGTCCCTACAATTCATGATCTAAGAGAAGCAGCTGAGTGTTTTACATCGTATACAACATGATTTATCAGTCAGATTCAAATCCATCGCTGTAAGGTTTATGTAACTGTTTCATGAGATTGAATATGGCTCATGATCGGTATTTCTTCAACTTTCATAGGTCTGTGTGATGATAGAATCTTCGGAATATTTTCCACCAATCTTCCGAGGTTCTCTTAAGCGAAGTTTTATAACACTTTCAACGTTTTTAGTTTGAATCAGTTTATGATGTGCGCTTGAGCTTTTGTTCTTGCCATTACATCAATTTCTACCATTTCATCACCACGCTTTGCAAAGTGATGAAGAAGACTTTGGATGTTAGGGAGAGAGAAGATTGTGTGAAGCAAAGTAGTTGAGGATTCAAAAAGTAGGATTTGGAACAAAGCCGAAGTTCATCTGTGGAAGACGTTAGACAAGTCAATCCAGTCAAATTTTACACTGCATGGTCGATCAACACAAATAATTTTTTTAGTGTCTTTGGGTTTTAGGTGAGAGTTATGAACGACTTTGTCAGTCTCAAGAGTGTCTCCACTCAGATGGGTTTAGGTTGGCTAACCCAAGCGAGCATTCAAATATCTGTCCTACATTCATGCGTGAGAAGGAAGGAAAGAATAGAAACAGGATCGGAAAAGGTCAAACTCTGGGCGGTCATCGATTCTACAAGAGTTCACAATTACCGCGGGCAAGCATATCAATTTAATGACTTAATGATGAGGAGTTATGTTATGAACGATTTTCATTATTGTTATTTGTTAAAAGTGCATATAGAGGCATAATTAAAGACAAAAGTATATGTAATTGGTATCTTTGTATAATTGTATTACATTTGGTTCTATATATCACCATTTATTGATTTTGTTGGAGTAAGAAAATAAAAAACCAAGACTACTTTTATATAACGAGAAAAAGAAAGAAACCTATAACGAATTAAAAAACACATTGTCAGCATTGAAAATTACCAAGACGTGGTGGGCTATAGGCCTGGAATTATTATCCGGGATCCGGGATCCGATCCGGGATCCGCTCCGCTCCGCTCCGAAAATCCGGATATCCGGGGGTCCCGGATCCGGATCCGGATAACAAAACTATGGATCCGGCGGATCCGGATCCGGATCCGGATAATAAGTTTTTTGAACCCCGGATATCCGGATCCGTGTATATATATATATGTATAATAGATATCAGCCCATTAGCTTTGATTATTCATGCAATCATATTTAGATAAGCCCAATAAATTTAAGAAATAAAACAAGATAAGCCCAAGAAAACGACACCTTCCTTTTGTCGTCATTTTTCACTAAAACCCTGAATCACTAAATTGCTTTATGTGGAAATTCGAAATTTGTGCTGCAATCTAAGTAATTATCAATTATCTCCTCGCTACTTTCTTTGTGTTCATAGGCAGATACGATTGCTGAATTCAAAAGTAAAAGAAGAATCTGAATCACGTGAATCTTGTAAACACGTTTATGAGTTTTTTTTTTAATTGTTTTTTAGACTTGTTATTTGAAACATTTTGTTATTTGATATTTTGAGGTATCAAACATATTAAAAACTTTTTTTATATTTAATTTGTCTTTTATTCTTAAATTTTTGATATAACTTTTTTTTTGGATCCGGATCCTTGTAAACACGTTTATGAGTTTTTTTACTGTTTTTTAGACTTTTTATTTGAAACATTTTGTTATTTGATATTTTGAGGTATCAAACATATTAAAAACTTTTTTTTTAATTTAATTTGTCTTTTATTCTTAAATTTTTGATATAATTTTTTTTTGAATCCGGATCCGGATATCCGCGGATATCCGCGGATATCTCAATATTTAGGCGGATATCCGAAATCCGGATATCCGAAAACTCCGGTTCCGGATCCGGATAGTGAAAACACGGATCCGGGCGGATCCGGATCCGGATCCGGATACCTTAAAAAATCCGGATATCCGGATCCGTCCCAGGGCTAGTGGGCTACGTAACAAAAACTTAATTCGAGGTCCGACTGCTGCTTCGAAATTGTAGTTAGAATGGAAAGCTTCAAGCTGCTTCGATATTGCTTTTAGAAGCTTCTGTTTCTATTTAAAAACATGTCATAAATAAATTAGAAAGATTGAATTATTTAATACATTTTTAAATTTATTAAAAAAGTATAAGAAATAATTGTAATAGAACGAATAAAATCATGTGGATATTGTAATTACTTACAAATTTTATAATGGTTCATGATAATTTTATATAAAAATAATTTTGTTTAGCAAAATTGTGTTAATTATATATGAGATGCTATAAGTGATTAATTTGATTAATTATTTATATTTTCTTTAAAATTTTGAGTTTATTGGTCTTATTGGTCTTTTTAACATGATAGAGTTAATCATAAATGAGATGCTATGGGTGATTAATTTGATTAATTATTTATTTTTGGTTGGAAATTTTGAGTTCATTGGTCATTTTAACATGAGATCATTTTAAATCCAAAGTTATTATTAATGTTGAATTAATCATTTTGGTTATGCACGAGATCATAAAAGATTAATCATTTTGGTTATGCATGAGATCATAAAAAGTTTAAAATAATACTTTTAGAACTAATAATTTATCTATCAAATTAAAAAATAAAGTTTCACATATTTTATTCTAAATAAAAAACAAATTTCAATGAACAATCATGTGTTTTCAAGTCATATATAAATAAGGTTAATATATATACCTAAAAAATTACATATATATATATATATAAATACAGTTAAATTCTTTTTTAACTTTATTAATTATATTAATTTCACAGTGGTCAACTATAATGATTTTCCCTACATATTCTAATTTTACCTAATTGGGAAAAACACCTCATAACAAACCTGCCCATAATTTGTTTTGCAAATTTATTGTGCTTTTGATAATTTAAAAATTACTATAAAAGTTAAAAATTAAATTAAAATTATTTAAATAAACCCTGCGCGTAGCGCGGGTACATCCCTAGTTGATATTAAAAAAATGAAAGTAAATGATTAAATTTAAAAGTATGTAAAAAGAAAATTTATTTAGAATTAAACTATATTCTTAAGAAAATTCGAAATTTTGAATATTTCATTTATAAAAAAAATTGTATAGTATTTAAAAATAAGCTTAAATGAATATGACTGGTTTATTTTAATCTCTATATATAATTAGAAAGTGACTTTCCTCACTTTGCACCATCTAATGCCACGTGGCGTCTTTATTTTGAGTCTAAGAAAAAAATGAAATGAGAAAATGGTATCTGGTGGACTCGAACTCGGGTAAAGAAAGTATTAAACATACACCTATAACCACTGGACCATGTTGTTTTATTGACAATATTTACCGAAACAAATATCTAAACAATATTATGGCTCCCACCAAGGAATATTTAACAAAACATATTTGATAGATCGCTAGGCCCAGACCCACCGCCCGACTAACGCCTAGCGAGTTCCCAAACCTGGATAAACACTAACAAAAAATACATTTGTTAAACAAACTAATGAAAAATGAATAAAGAATTCAAGCAATAATACATTCCGATAACACTAATAAAAAACTATTCGATTACAAATCAAGGTTTACTTTAATTTTAGATTTATCAACTTTTTTATATATAAATATAATAAGTGTGTAGTATTTAATAATGATCTTTAATCCGAATAAAAAGATAGAATTGATCCATTTTAAACTGATTAAAATGTCATACAATAATAATTATAATATCCAAATGTTTTCAATGGAGAAGTATTTTCCATCAAGAGACAATTCATGAGTTTTTTTATATAAAAAGAGAATTCATGAGAACGTCTATAATCACATAAACAGTTTCAATATTTGAATGTAAAATATAGTTTGTATGAGTAAAATTTGCAATAAATTTTTTATGAAATATATTTCTAGCCATGAAGAAGTGAAAAACTATATCTTGCAATCCTCCACAGTTAATCTTATATTGACACAAAAATGTGAAAAAATGAAAGAAAATTAATATTAGTATATTGATACAAATAAACACATAAAATAACAATAATTATTACCTAACTATATAAATTAGATTATATATTCAACAAAAAAACAAAAAAAAAACAAACATATACTCCATGCAAAAAAGAAGAAAAGAGAAGTCATTATGATTAGACATTGAGAGGTGTTCGAATACTAGATAAGGAACTATCACCTACAGATTACAAATAAGATAGTAAGATATCAACACGAAAAAATGACGCGTAACCAATGGATGTGAAAACGCAAAAGAAGGTAAAAAGAATATCAAGGATTAATTCGCCGGTTTGTCTGAGACAAATAATGTATTCTTAAAATATACATAAACAGACAAATAAATATTAAAATATTCTGCATTGCGTAATTTTATTGAAACTATATATAATACGAAAGAAATAAATATATAACCAACATAATACCACTCCGCGTATGCGCGGGATTAGCAGCTCTACTAGTTTCATTAGTTAGAAAATGTGACATGTATTGAAAGAGGTTAAATGTGACTTAAATGTGATTAGGATTATTTTTGGTGATTAGGACTCGTGACTTGACAATACTTAATTTTTTATTTTTTAAAAAGAAATTATCAATTAAATATTCACAAAAAATCATATACTAACCTATTAAAACTTTGATAATATCTAATAATTACAATGTAGCTTTTGATATCATATAAACAATATAATTTTAGGACAAATAATATAAGATTTGGTAAATATACTATGTTTACATAACATAATACTTTCATTTGATAAATATACGACTTTCATATACATAAAATATATAAAATATTTTCTATTCATTATACCCTATTTGTTTGCTTTCATGTAGCGACTTTATTCACAATCCTTTTTCCTGCTTGGGTTTACATACATTCTCCCACACAATTTTTGTTTTCCTTGGATTCAGTTTAGGGCCACACCATCAAAATGCAGAGCCGATTTTTTCAGTCTGTAATGCATTTTTGGTATATATGCAATCTTTTTGATTTGCTTACACTCTTGCTATATATCCAATCTTTTTTTTCCTCTTCAGCTCTGTCTATTAATCTTGAGAGAATATTCATGAAAGTTACAGACATATATTGGGAGAGAGAACAACCCTGTCTCATACCTCTTTTAACTTTTGAAAAATCTGACAAGCTCACCATTAACATAGATAGAAAAAAGCCACCGAAAAGTTAGATCTAGTAGATAAATTTAAGAATATAGATAACAATAAGTAAACCAAGTAAATTAGTAAGGACAGCACTGATATTTTAAAAATAGTGGGTCATTTCCAATATTTTCTTTTTGGGTAGGTTTCTTTTTACATTAGTGTTTGGAAATTGCTCATTTCCACTAACAATAGAGAACAATAACCATGGGATTTAAGTATAAAGTTTTAAATAATAGGATAAATAATATATTTTTTTTCTAAATGTAATAGACTATTATATATATCATGCAATATCAAAAAATAAAAATTCTTGATCTGAAATTTTTAATATGTGATACAATATATTGTTATTACCTAATAAGTTTAGAATATTAAATTACATTCAATTATTAAATTTATAAATATTAATAGACTCGGATCCGCGCGTAATCGCAGGATTATATTTAATTTTGTATTTAAATAAACAAATTTATAATATTCTTTAATGGTAATTTTTTTCTTATTTAAAATGTAATTAGTTAACAAAATCCGATCATATATCTTTTATTATTATTTTTTCTACGTAAATTTTTTATTATTTTATTATTGAAATATGTTCACAAATATATTTAATTATGTTGTTTTTTATGTATGTTTACTAAAAATTGATTTTACGATCTATTAAAGTAATTGATGTGCTATATTATTTACTTATATTTATCATTTGATTTAATAATTTAATATGTATGATTTTATTTTTATTCTCGTTTTTAATTAATTAGAAATGTGAAACCTATTATTATTGAGTTGTTTGGATACATGTTTAATAGTTGTATTGTTTGGAAACATGTTTAAAAGAGATAATATTTTTTTTCCATAACTACCATTAATGAATTGTGAGAAAATCATTATTCATTAATATCCAGTGGCACAAATCCTAATATAACACATGACTAAAGGTTTATTTCAATTTTGTTTCTGATTTTAATGTAGTAGATACTCTTAGATCCATATATACCAAAAAAAAAACTAAATATACAACACAAAATAAAATAATAAAAAAACTTTTCTAACAAATTCTCCGTGTGCGTAGGGGGGAGTCCATCTCTACTAATTATTGCGACAAGGACCTATAGAATTTATAACAAGCGCTAATCTAAATAAATTATCAAATATATGAACTAAAAAAAGAAAATATTAAACATTGAATATACAAGTAAGAAAGTCCATGTGATTGCATTGAGGGAGTTAGTTGTAGGGGGGCTTATTGGATTAAGGAATTGAGAGAATTTGAATATATGTAAATCCAAGGAGAATTTAAGAAATCTGGCATTTGAATTGAGATTTGATTAATAATCCAAGAGAATTTCAAAAAAATTTGGGATTTGACTTTTTCGAAACTAATTTAATAACAATTAATTAAAAATGATTATAAATCCGAAAATTTATTTGATTTATATCTCTTATTCATATAAAATGATATATAATATATTTTGTCAAATTGTGTATTCTATAAAATGAAAAAAATAATATTGAAAATTTCAATTAATGTTTTTTTCTCATTTTAAAAAGTTTTGATTTACTTTTTTCTTAAATTGAAACAAAAAGTTTAAAAAAAATCTTCAAATACCACCATAAGAGGTGGTATTTGTATTCATAAAATTTTAACTATAAATTGTCTTTCAATTCCCTTCAAATCCTATCTGATAGAATTCATTAATGAAATTCCAAATTTCCAATAAGCTGGAATTTTAAAAGAATTGTACAAATGATTAATCCAATAAGCTGAGATTTTAAAGAAATGTTACAAATGTTAAATCCAATAAGAGAGGATTTATGGAGAAAATGAATTCCTTTCAATTCATTGATTCAATAAGCCCCCTAGAAACCATTATTTCACGGTTTCACCAAGACTTTAAAAGTCAACCCTCTTTTGCGTAGATATCTCTTTACTAGAAACTTGATTTTTTTTTCTTTCTTTGACCAATACTAGAACTTAATTTTCTTTTTCTTTTTCTATGGCATAAGAATACAAACCTTTCCTGGTTTATCTGGAAACTGGAATTCTGGATGAAGGGAATATGAGATGCTTGGTTTTTAGTCGTTAGGTGCGTCCGTGCTTTACAAACTTTTACAGTTTACATTCCTGATTAATGGATACAAAATGTATATATATATATATATATATATATATTTATAAAAAGAAATAGAATTAAAAATGCATTAGTAGTTTAAGTACTAGGCCTGGACTTCGGATAGTTCGGATCAATTCGGATCGGATCCTCGGATACTCGGATATTTCGGAAATGATAAAAGCTACCGAAACAATCCGAAATAAAAAACGGTTCGGATCGGATCGGTTCTCGGATAATTCGGAAACAAAAAATTCTACCGACATAAACCGAAGTTATGATGTTTTCATGTAAATCCAAAATTTTGTATAAAAAATTGACTAATTTCGGATCATGTCGGATATATCGGATATATCGGAGCAACAAACTTGCATGAACCGAAATTGCATAGTCCATAATTTCACCGAACTTGCGTGATCCTAATGAAATGCACAACAAATTAAACAATTACATAGATAGCAAAAACAAGTTTACTAGAACTCAAACAAGCACAAGAACTAGTTTTGTTTTGGTTACAAATTACACACTAAATAGCTTGGTCTTACTTATTAAATTCGTTCGCAGAAGAAACCAGATAGTGTTCATACAAATTACATATATATAGTGGTGAAGACTTGAAGATTTGAAGACTTGACCATGATCCAATGCATCAAAGATCAAATATGACTATAGAGACATAAGTTTTCACAGAAAACACAAGCATAAATCACATATAATTCACCAAAAACGCATTAACTTAAATTCTTATCACTTCATAAATTTTGCAAATCACAGAAAATGCATAACAAAGCTAGTGACAAGTGTATAATAGCATCTATTCAAATGTGTAATATAGCATCTATTCAAATGTACTGTTTGGACTTTGGAGTTATCTCTAGCACGTTTGGAAAATAACAAAGCTAGTGACGAGTGTATTATTTCAGTTAACATGCAAACGAATTTTCACATAACTCAAAGAAAATTCAAATTCACGTGAAAGAAATCACTGATTTCAAATCACCTTTAGCTTACTATCTGTTTCAACATGAATTAAGTGAATATTTGAGAAAACAATAGACTAACCACTTATTACGATGGCAAAGAGGCGACTGAGCTCCGACTAAGCTTGCTTCCGTTTTGATAAGATTTCCGAGGAGCTTGATTCAAAGATGTCAAAGAAAAGTTTTGCAAAATATTAGATTTTTCTCTAAAAAAATGAGTTAATCATAGAGATTAAAGACTAGAGAGAATGTTACAGATAATGGGGTTGTGTTGGGCTTCTACATTGGGCCAGAACGAAATGAGGAGTTGGGCCTCGTCACAGTACAGCCCAGCTAAGAAGGAGAGTAAATAAAAGAAGAGAAGAAACGTGTTTTAGAAATCAATCAAAGAAATTGTTATCGTTTGTTTTGTTCATCGTTTCCCTTTCTGGGTTTTAGCTCTTCGTTCGACGAGAACTATGATTCTCGTGGTCTTTGAGTTGTAATCGGCGTTTGTTCATGAACGCTTGTTTACGTTATCGATCGTTATAATCAAGTATCGTATTTTCGTATCAAAGGTATCAGAGCCTAGGCCGTTTCTCGGATTCGTTCGACGAGGCGATCGTCACCGATCTGGAAAAACAAACGGAGGTTTCGCAGATGGAGCAGCAAGACACTCGTTTCACTCAACGATTGGATGATTGTCTCGTGAAGCTCGAAAGGATCTCATCCCAGATGAACCAAGGCTTTACCGAGATGAAGGAATCCATCCGTGGATTCAAATCAAACAACCCAGCCTCATGGAGTCATGGTCGATCATCGCTTACGTCTTCTCCGTCGTCGCATCACCTTGAGCCAGGTGGTGGAAGAAGATGTCCGATCCAAACCTTTTCCGGTTTCTCCAATCTCGCCAAGAAAGAAATTGTGGAGGTATTTCCTAATCCAATGGCTGAGTTAAAACAGTTGAAAGAAACTAATGAAATTGTCGAGTATCATGAAAAGTTCGAGCTCATTAGCAATGGTACCAATTTCTCGGAAGCTTACTTGGTGCGTGTGTTCTTAGCCGGGCTCAGATCAGATACTCAGTCGCATATTCGATGGTTTCAACCACAAACCGTCCATAAATGCTTGGCACTTGGCAGGTTCTATGAACGAGCTTATCCGGTTGTTTGTCGTGAAGAAAATGATACTCCTGCTGGATCTGTTGATGGGAAAGAGTTGGTAGAACCTGTTCTTGCTGCATCTTGTGCTTCGTTGATGAAAAAGGGTGTGGAAACTCTACAGCCTATGATTGATATTGAAGTAGAAGAGATGGACCCAAATTCATCTGTTAAAGAGATGGTATCTAGTGCTGTTAAAGATGTGCAAGTGATAGGTTTGAGTCATGAAGAAGGATCACTTCTAGAGAAGGAAAACAAGGTACCAATTTCTCTTTTGGAATCAGGCTATATTGATGATCAAGAGGTAAAAGTGCTTGCTTCTGAATCAGTTCAGGACATTGATCATTCCGTCTTTGAGCACAGTGTTGAGGCATATATGGTTAATAACTTGTTTGACAGAGCTGAGTTTTCTCAAAAACAACTGGGCAACGGGACTGTGTCTGTTGAGAATTCATTGAGTTTCCCAACTGTACTCTGTGCACACACACTGTTACAAGAAAGCAAAGAGGATGAGCAAGGGATTTTGCGCCAAAAGCTAAAATCGTGGCACTTCAAGTACAAACTTCAGGAACAACGATACATGAAGAGGCAGCTCATTTCCCGGAAGGTTTCAAGTCAAGCTATTGCCTTGTATATGTCACACTACAAGAAATGTGATTATTGATAGCATAATCACATAGCGTTTTTGATGTTTATGCTATCTTTGACTGAACTGCCAATTAAAGATAGCGTTTGGTTTTTTTTTAAGCGCTGTCAATGTATTAAGCGGGGCAAAAATAATTCACGCTGCGAAATTTATCTTTGCCGCTTCTGATTATCAGGAGAAACCGCTATGAAATATGAAGGGGGACTTAAAAATTTTGGCTCCCCGCGCCTAGTGAATTAGACAACAAATAAGAAATTTATTTTCATCATTTTTTATTTCTAAGGCAAAATTCATAGATCTAGTTTTTTCTCTCTCTATGTCACAGAGGCTTCGTGCATGTTCTTGAGCTCGAAATCTCAGTCTCTCTCTCGATTTCGCACTCTCTCACTCGATCTCGCACTCTCTCACTCGATTCATCAGTATTCATGTCCAACCGAAAACCCTAATCTGATGCTGTTCCTCCGGATCTATGTGGGTTTGAGTAACGAGAGGAAGGAGAAAGGCGATGTATTCTGCGGCGGCGCTTGGGAGTTTTGCTTGTGGGTTTGAAGCCGGAGTTCAAGCCGCTCTCGCCGCCAGAGTTTTCACCGAAGGTGAACCTTCCAAAACCCTAGATGAGACTCATTTCTAGTTTATGCGGTGGATAATTTTTTGATTCTGACTTTTTTCTGTCGTTTGTAACTTGGTTTAAGTTCTGTAGAGGTTTCACTAGAAGCCAATGGCTCTGATTAAGAAATTAGGCAAAGCGGTATTCGTTTTAAACTCACAGTTTCTGATACTGTAGTCATATGGTTTCATCTTCTTCTGGCTCAGGGCTCCAACAAGTTAATGGAACAGAAAGTGGACAGAAACCCACTGTAAGTTTTGTCCACGGTAAGCTCTGGGCTCTTATTGTTAAGTTCTATGGGCTTCCAACTCAAAACCAATTGGCAATGAGTGGATTGGCCCATATCCTTATATACTAGTTAAGATCCTTTCCAACTTCCGATGTAGGACATTATGTCCTAATATGCTCCCTCGAGATGATGGCTCTTTGGCCATTAATCTCGGAATGTTCGGGCTTGGATCGACGGCACCGGTTACGGGCCTGGCTTGTCGATGGTTGGACCAACTATGGGTCGGATCGGGTTGGATAGCGTGGATCGGGCTCTGATACCATGTTAAGTTCTATGGGCTTCCAACTCAAAACCAATTGGCAATGAGTGGATTGGCCCATATCCCTTATATACTAGTTAAGATCCCTTCCAACTTCCGATGTGGGACATTATGTCCTAATACTTATGTGGGTAAATCGTTATTTTTGGTCATCATGTTTGCAGTTTTTTTTTTTTTATTTACACTGATTCTCTTATGCTTCGCTTTCAGTTTGCAGGCGGATCATGAAATCGTTTAACTTGATTAGTTCTGTGAATTCTGTGGCGAGGTAAAAAATCAAAATCCATTTTCTCTTTTCCATTATAATGGCTGTCTGGATTCACAAATTGATAAATGTTTGGTGGTTCTAACATTTGAGAAGCTGAAAAAAGAGAAACGCTAATTGTTACTTCTCTGTGTGTGTAGTCACGGCAGGATCCGCACTGAAAGGCACACAATTTGATGCACGTCAGTTTGACCAAAAGTAACGAAGTGTGAGTTTTCTAATTCTAATTCATAACTTATCTTTCTTGAGATTTATCTTCTAGTTGCTAATTGTATTGTATGGGTACAGACTTGAGGGAAAAGATGAGTTTTTTGCCTCGTAAGATTGGTTATGAGCTTGAGGAGATAGCCGAGCATGGTTTCAATAGTTTGTTTTCTCATATTGTAACTCATGGTTTCTCTGACTTCTTCTATTGCTAAGCCAATGACTCCAATAACTGCAGAAACTGCAAAAAAAAAATTGTGAGAAGATCCTTGAATCCTGAACCTTCAGATGTGAGTTTTTTAGACACTTGCTAATTTAGTTTTTCTCATGTCTTTTGATCTTGTTTTACAAAAAAGGCAACTGGAGAATTTGGACAGAAGAAGAAGGCTAATGCTGCGATGATGAATGTTAAAGCTAGGTCCTAACTCAGCAAGTAACTTCCATGGGTAAAATCTGATCATTTTTAACACCTTTGTGTTAATTTTCTGCATTGTGATATCTCTAATGTCTGTTTTTTTCAGCAAAAGAATCTGTTGCACCTGTAACAGTTCACTGGATAACCATGAAAACTTATTGTTATTTCTCTTTTGACTGCAGAAGCCACAAGACGAGGAATAGAATACCGAAGATAAGAGTCAAAAAAGGAAACGAGAGCAAGAACATAACAACTCAGAAACTGGTATATCTTTAAAAAATTGGCATTAGCTATATAATAAGTTTTTGTTCTCTTTGTTTCTTAAACATAATCTTTGTAATTCATTGAGCTAAGTTCAAGTTCCTTGTAAAGATTACTTTGTCTTTATTTTTTGTAAACTTCAATTGACATTATGTAATTTGTATTCATTTTTGTAAATAAATTGATTTTTTATTTAATGTATTCATAAATAACAAAATCTGCTAAACAAATTATAAAAACAAATAAAATTTAAAAAAATGCATGCTATATAGAGCTAAATAATAACACCAAATAAATGCTATTATACCTAAAACTATAGCAGAATAGAAAACGCTATCTTAAAAATACAAACCATAACATTCACAAAAAACGCTATCTAAACTTTCAGACTTTTTATCGCGGGCGATGACATAGCGTTTAGTTACACGCTATCGTATGATACGATAGCGTTTTTCGGCCGCTATTAATAGTCAAATTTCTTGTAGTGTCAACTGCAGAACCCACAGATCAAATTCAGGTGGAAGTGTTGAAACGCGGGTGGTTGCAGAGACGAACATGGTCGTTGGTCCCCAATTCCCAATCACAGCCCCATTCTCGCCTTGTTTTGCATGTTATATCTTCGGGAATTGGCAGTGATGTATGGGTGGCTCATCAAAACGAGAAACCGTACGTTTTACCTGTTGACAAAGTGAATGTTCTGCCTTTGACATCCACAGCTGCTATCGACAAGGAGATTGCATCTCAGTCGTTTGACAAGAAGGTTCCTCAGCCTGAATACCTCCCCACTAAGAAGAAGCAGATGGAGTGCCTCAAATCCTGGAGGTTTAAGTTCAAACACCATCCAAGGAAACACAAGTCGTGTTGTATGCGGAACCAACTGAAGTACAAGAACTGGAAATTCAAGTACAAAGAAAGGACACTGCTACTGCTTGAGGCTTATCTTCGAAAGCATCGTTTACATCAGAAAAGAAAGAAGCTTAAGGGTTCTCGGTCCTGGAAGTTCAAATCTATAACGACTTTTGTGCTTTTTGTGTTGCTGTGCTTTCCTGCAGTATGGAGAATAACATGGTGGAGTTACTCGGTTATGTATGGCGTTGGAGCTGATGCATCATCTGTTTGGCACCGTTGGAGATACAAATCGCCATTGCTTGTACTTTGAGGGAGTTAAGGGATGACGAGCTTCTGGGATTAATGCTTGACTGAGCTTTGGTCATGTAGCCTTGGCATCGAAGTTCTGCAGGAGTTTTTCTTTTTGCTTGGATGAAGCGCTATAGACCTTGAGGTCAAGGTCTTCTCAACGGGGGAGATTTGATACAGGATAATAGGGTAAACGGTTGTTGGGCTTCAATGTTGGGCTGGAACGGATATGAAGAGTTGGGCTTCGTCAACCCATTAAGCAAGTGAAGAAGAATAAATGAGGAGAAGAAACGCAGAAATCAATCATCGAAGAAAATTGTTGTTCATCGTTTGTTCATCCTTTTTCTGGGTTTTCCAGATTGTTCATCCTTGTGAGCTCTTCTCTCTTAGGAGAATCTCTTTGATGAATCTGTAATCGGTGTTCACTCTTGAATATTGGATTACTTATCGTTTCATTCATTATCTCAAATCACACTTTTCCTTTATCTTTGACGACGTCTTCTCCGTTACGTCTCGTTCGTTATCTCAATCATGTTCTTTCTGTATCAAAGGTATCAGTCGCCATCTCTTTCCTCGGAGTGACAGATGGAAACGCGAGCTCAATCGAAAGCGAAGGAGGTCGAAATGGAAGAATCTCGCTTGGCGGAGATGGAATCTCGCCTTACCCGACGTTTTTCGGCCGAGATTGAGAGGATAAGAGCTTCATCGTCGCAACGCTCATCAGGTACAATCAAACCCATTCGTCTTAGTCCTTTGAAGTACTCATGGGAAGAGGTAAACGAGAGAAGGGAAAAGGGATTGTGTATATTTTGTGAAGAAAATGAAACACCTGATCATCATTTGAAGCACAAGGGATTAGGGCTTGTATTCATGGACGTTGATGATCAATCTTTTGATGAAGAAGTTGTTGAGCTATCTAGTGCTTTGTTGACGCCAAAGGGAGATGATACCTCCTCGGTGGAGAAGAAGACTGAGATGGTTGTGACGGACAAGGAAGAAACCATGGAAGTGAAAGACGTCACAGACTCTGCAATGAAAGAACCACATGACGTTATTGCTGAGGGAGGTAGAGAGAAGAAGCCTGCAGAGAAAGAGCTTGAGAACTCGGTTCATTCATCTCCAGCGATCCATTCTTTTGTGGTAGAATCAATTCATGAGAAGGAGAGCATTAAGGCAGACTCGACTCAGACTGAAGCATTTGAAAACATTGATGTTGCTGTTACTGCTCTTGTTGCTGATATTGATGATGATGTTTTTTCCTTGGGAAAAGGCTTCAAGCTCTCTGACTGTGTTGCACTTCCCTTTGTCCAACCATCAAACTCACTGTCACAAGTATATTCTCACGCTAATAGAAGTGTGTGGGAACCTGGTGGCTTACGTTGTGTACAAGTTCAGGAGGCTCGGGTTCAACATCAGAGGAACAAGAAAGAAGTTGAGGAATTGGTTGTTCATAGGATTGGTGATGCTATTGAGATGAGAAACCAAACTTTTACGGCAGTGGGGGTTTATGGAAGGCAGGCAGATCGTGTATGGGAGCCAGGGGGATTAGTATATCTTCAGAGTCAGTTAAGCTAGGTAGAAAGAACTGATCATATTGAAAGTTTGAAGCAATCTGTTGCAGGATTTCATATCAGTTCTGCGTCTGGTATTCAAGCTTCTTTTGGAGCTGTATTATACGACTTGGCATGTAAGAAGCTGGACATTTCTCACTGCGTTGAGGTGCAAGAGTTTTCTAGTATTGTTGGGAGTATTGGTGGTCCTAGGAAAATAGTTTTTGATCCAGGAGGAATGAATTTTGATTACGTTCTGCAGTCAGGCTGTAGTAATAATGATTTGTTTCATGGCAAGGAATCTTGTGTCAAGACAGCTATAATGGTGGACGTGACAGAATTGGTTCACGAAGGAGAATCATATGCCGACAAGGAAACAAGGTCCACAATATTTCATCAGATTAAAATCTTCCAAAACAAGTATGCTCCGGCAGTTGATGTTTGGCTTACTCCAAAAGTGGAACAAGTATATGTTTTAGACATGGACTTGGTGGATCGATTAACTCTGCAATCAACAGCTTCTAATGTTGATCTTGTTATCCACCCCTTGTTATTTCTATTGTTCCAAAAGCTTATTGTACGAGAACACAACGGCAGTACAAGAGTTGGAAATACAAGTACAAAGGCGGGATGATGCTGCTGTTTGAGGCTTATCTTCAAAGACGTCGTTTCCGTCAAAGGAGAAAGAAGCAAAAAGGTTCTACGGCTTGGAAGCTCCACTCTAGAACAGCATTTGAGCTGTTCGTGTTGACGTGCTTTGCTTTTAACACGAGACCAGACGTATTGAGGATAACATTGTGGAGTTATGCGAGTTGGTATGGCACTGGAGCTGATTCATCATCGATCTGGCACCGTTGGAGATTCAAATGCAAACCTTGAGGTCAAGGTTTTCTCGAAGGGGAAGGATTTGTTACAGATAATGGGGTTGTGTTGGGCTTCTACATTGGGCCAGAACGAAATGAGGAGTTGGGCCACGTCACAGTACAGCCCAGCTAAGAAGGAGAGTAAATAAAAGAAGAGAAGAAACGTGTTTTAGAAATCAATCAAAGAAATTGTTATCGTTTGTTTTGTTCATCGTTTCCCTTTCTGGGTTTTAGCTCTTCGTTCGACGAGAACTATGATTCTCGTGGTCTTTGAGTTGTAATCGGCGTTTGTTCATGTACGCTTGTTTACGTTATCGATCGTTATAATCAAGTATCATATTTTTCGTATCAGAGAACAAGAGACTAACCACTATTTAGGATGACAAAGGCAAGCTTGATTAAGCTTCGGATGAGTTTGATGGTGAGAAGAGCTTTTCTCGACTGAAAGAGAGAAAGGGTGTCGACGGAGAAAACAAGAAGTGAAAAGTGAAGAATGAAAAACTCAAAATCGATATGAATGAAAATTAGGTTTAATTTTCGGAAAATACGGATAACCGAATTTTAGTTCTGACCGAACCGAACGATCCGATATCCGAAGAGAATATTTCAGCCTCCCGAACGGTTTCTTTCATGTAACCGAAGTGAATCCGAAACCCGACAAAATCGGTTCGGTTCGGGTCGGAAACTTCGGATCGGATATACCAGGCCTACTAATAAGTATTTCTAAAAACCGACAGGATTATTTGAACAAGATGACTGGAAAAAAAAACTAGTCAGTCAAACGAAAAGAAGTAAATTATTATTTTCTACAGAGTATTGATCAATGACCATCTTTGTTTATCCATATAATCCAATCCGGGAAAAATACCAAAAAAACCCTGAACTTTTTCGATCTGTCCAAACAAAATCTGGACTTTGCTGTTGGCCAAAAAATACCCAAACTTTACGTTGACTTTCCAAAAAATACCCAAAATTTGGGTTGACCTGGCCAAAAAAACACACCGTTAACAATCCGTTTAAAATACCATTAAAATGTTAAACGACGTCGTTTTGATAAATTGGAGAAAATGCAAAACTTGCTATAGAGAGTGTTCGAACCCAGGTCCGCATATGCAATATGTAAGGGGTACGCAACCATTTTGGCAATAGCATTTAATTGGTATATGCTATTCTTAAATTTTACTTAACCAATCCAATTCTAGTTTTATTAAAATAAAAATATGTTATACCTTGGGTTCGAACTCGGTGAATTCCAAAAAATTCGAAAAAATTCATAAAAGTTCAGAAAAAACATAAAAATTCATAAAATTTCAGAAAATTTCAAAAAAATTCAAAAAAAATCTGGCAAAACAAAAATCAAAGAAAATTCAAAAAATTCATAAAAATTCAAAAAAATCAAAAAATTCAATAAAAATTCAAAAAACTCAGAAAAATTAAAAAAATTTGTAAAAAAACGCAATTGTTTTAGAATTTTTATGATTTTTTTGAATTTTTGATATTTTTAGTTTTTTTGAATTTTCTGAGTTTTTTGAATTTTTATGATTTTTTTAAATTTTTCTGAATTCTTTGAATTTTATTTGAATTTTTTTATTTTTTGAATTTTTTTATTTGTTTTGAATTTTTCTGAAATTTTATGAATTTTTATGTATTTTCTGAATTTTTATGATTTTTTTCGAATTGTTTAGGTTTTTTCAAATGTGACAATAATAACCAATATATTTAATATAGGTTGAATAGATATCGATAATGTGCCACTGTCTCCGTGGTTCAAAAACCAAATTTTTGTAAAAAAAAACGCAATTGTTTTAGAATTTTTATGAATTTTTATTGAATTTTTTGATTTTTTTGAATTTTTCTGAATTTTTTGAATTTTCTTTAAATTTTGAAATTTTCTGAAATTTTATGAATTTTTTTCGAATTGTTTAGATTTTTTCCGAATTCACTGAGTTCGAACCCAAGGTATAACATATTTTTATTTTAATAAAACTCGAATTGGATTGGTTAAGTAAAATTTAAGAAGTGCATATAATAATTAAATGCTATTGCCAAAATGGTTGCGTACCCCTTACATATTGCATGCGAACCTGAGTTCGAACCCTCTCTATAGCACGTTTTGCATTTTCTCCAATTTATCAAAACGACGTCGTTTAACACTTTAACGGTATTTTAAATGGATTGTTAACGGTGTGTTTTTTTTGCCAGGACAACTCAAAGTTTGAGTATTTTTTGGAAAGTCAACGTAAAGTTTGGGTATTTTTTGGCCAACAGCAAAGTCCAGGTTTTTTTTTGCCGGATTGAAAAAGTTCAGGTTTTTTTTTTGGCATTTTTCCCAATCCAATCCACCAAATCATATTTTCTTTTATAATGCTTCAATGATCAAACTTTCAAAGAATTGACTAACTATACTTTTTGTGTGTGCACAATCATATCTTTCTCTTACATATCTTAAAAAAAAAAACAATGACTAAACTCGATTGGATGAGTAGAATATGAAAATAAGAAGTTAGCAAGTGCTTTTCATAAACTTTCCTTATGTAAACCGAGAATGTGAATTCCAAATTAGATGGCCAATAGTTAAGCTGAATAAAATAAAAAACTGTTGACTTATTTGTCCTCCCATATGAAGTGATAGACAGCCCATTGTCAACTCTCTCAAGCCCGTCAAGTCGTCAACGAAATGATTTTTTTGCAGATTATTATATAAATACAAACACTTCAGATAAAGCGTGTATTATGGTATGAACACAAACCCAGAAACCCCCAGTTTTTGTAATCTCATTTCAAGATCAATAGAGAGAGATAGAGAGAGAGAATGGCTTGTAAAAACAAGCCTCGTGGTGGTGATGATCTCCAAATCCTTTTGATCATTTTCACAATCTTGACCTCTTCACTTACAGCTTCGGCAACAGTCTCAGAAGCAAATGCTCTTTTGAGATGGAAGTCAACATTCACAAACCAGACAAGTAACTCAAAGCTGTCCTCTTGGGTCAACCCAAACACAAGCTTCTGTAACAGTTGGTACGGTGTTTCTTGCGTACGCGACAGCATCGTACGGTTGAATCTCACAAATACGGGCATCGAAGGTACTTTCAAAGACTTCCCATTCTCTTCTCTCCCCAATCTCACTTATTTTGATCTCAGCATGAACCGTTTCTCTGGAACCATCCCCCCTCAGTTCGGACAAATGTCTAAACTCGTCTACTTTGATTTGTCTATTAACCAGTTAGTCGGTGAAATCCCACCTGAGCTTGGCAATTTAAGAAACTTAGAAACTCTCCATCTTGTCGAAAACCAGTTAAACGGATCGATTCCTTCTGAACTCGGTCGGTTAACTAATGCTATAGAAATAGCCTTGAACGACAATTTATTGACCGGGCCAATACCTTCCTCTTTTGGAAACTTAACCAAACTAGAAAACCTTTACCTCTTTATCAATACTCTCTCTGGTCCAATTCCTCCTGAAATCGGAAACCTAACCAACCTTGTTGCGTTATGCCTTGATAGAAACCACCTCACCGGTCAGATCCCTTCCTCTTTTGGAAAGTTGACGAATGTAACACTTCTCAACATGTTTGAAAATAGGCTCACTGGTGAAATCCCTCCTGAGATTGGTGATATGACCGCTCTAGATACACTTAGCCTCCACACAAACAACCTTACCGGTTCGATTCCTTCTACTTTAGGAAACCTCAAAAGCCTAGCTGTTCTTCATCTTTACCTGAATAAGCTTAATGGTTCGATTCCTGAGGAGTTAGGAGACATGGAAACAATGTTTGATTTGGAGATAAGTGAGAACAGACTCACTGGTCCTGTTCCTAATTCATTTGGCAAGTTGTCAAACTTGGAATGGCTATTCCTGCGTGATAACCAGCTTTCAGGTCCGATCCCACCGGGAATTGCAAACTCTTCATTCCTCACCGTCCTGCAACTCGACACCAACAACTTCACTGGTGTCTTGCCTGATACAATCTGTAAAAGTGGCAAGCTGGAGAATCTCACGCTAGATGATAATCACTTCGAAGGTCCAATTCCTAAAGGCTTGACAAACTGCAAGAGCTTGATCAGAGCAAGGTTCAAAGGGAACAGTTTCTCCGGAGATATCTCTGAGTCTTTCGGAGAGTACCCTAAGCTCAACTTCATTGATCTCAGCAACAACAAGTTCCACGGACAGATTTCACCAAAGTGGGAAAAAAGTGGAAAGCTTGTTGCGTTCATCGCAATGAACAACAGCATCACTGGACCAATCCCACATGAGATTTGGAACATGACACAGCTAAGTCAGCTCGATCTATCTTCCAACAACATCACCGGCGAGATCCCGGAATCAATCAGCAAACTCAACCGTTTGTCAAAACTCCAACTCAATGGAAACAAGTTATCAGGCAAAATCCCTTCAGGAATCAGACTCTTAGCCAATCTTGAGTATCTTGATCTGTCCTCAAACAGATTCAGCTTCGAGATCCCTGCGACACTCGACTCCTTACCAAGGCTTTACTACATGAACTTGAGCAGAAACGAGCTGGATCACAACATCCCCATGGGACTAGCAAAGCTATCACAGTTACAAACTCTTGACCTCAGCCACAATCAGCTCGACGGAGAAATCCCATCGCAGTTAAGCTCCTTACAGAACCTAGAGAGACTCGACCTCTCACACAACAGTCTCTCAGGTCCAATCCCACCAAGCTTCAGAGAAATGATGTCACTAACACACGTCGACATATCACACAACAACCTCTCAGGCCCGGTTCCAGATAACGCAGCGTTTCGAAACGCACCTCCAGATTCATTAGAAGGAAACAAAGACTTATGTGGTAGTAACACAACACAAGGCTTGAACCCATGTCCGATCACTTCCTTGGAGAAGAAGAAATCAAACAAAGACAGAAACCTACTCATCTACATACTCGTCCCAATCATCGGAGCCATCATAATCCTCTCAGTCTGCGCGGGAATATTCGTTTGTTTCCGTAAGCGAAAGCCACAACAAATCGAAGAGACATCAGATCAAGAATCAGGAGAAACGTTATCGATCTTTAGCTTCGATGGCAAAGTAAGATACCAAGAAATCATCAAAGCTACAGGAGAATTCGACTCAAAGTACCTAATCGGAACAGGAGGACAAGGCAAAGTATACAAAGCGAAGCTTCCAGGGACAACAATGGCGGTGAAGAAACTCAACGAGACAACAGACGAAGAAATCTCGAAACCTACGGTGAAACAAGAGTTCCTCAACGAGATCAGAGCACTTACAGAGATCCGTCATCGGAACGTGGTGAAGCTGTTCGGATTCTGCTCGCATCGGCGTAACACTTTTCTCGTCTACGAGTACATGGAGAGAGGGAGCTTGAAGAAAGTGTTGACGAACGATGAAGAAGCGGAGAAGTTAGATTGGAGGAGAAGGATCAATGTGGTGAAAGGTGTCGCTCATGCTTTGTCGTATATGCATCATGATCGGTCTCCGCCGATTGTTCACCGTGATATTAAGAGTGGTAACATTCTTCTTGATGATGATTACGAAGCTAAGATCTCTGATTTTGGTACTGCGAAGCTTCTCCAGGCGGATTCTTCGAATTGGTCCGCCGTTGCCGGAACCTACGGCTATGTTGCTCCAGGTACTTCTTCGTTTTCACCCGTTAAGAATAAATGGATCTCGGTTTTGGAAAAAGTCGGATCGGTTCGGGTCGGTTTGCTTCAGGTGAAATAAATCGAGTGTTTTATACTTTATAACGGTTTTCTGTTTAACAAGTTTACAATAACCAGATAAAACCGATTGGTTCACTTTTAATTGACTCTAATTTGCTCTAAAATGGGTCGGGTCGAGTCGGGTTTTGTCGGATTGGTCATGTTGGTTCGGGTTTGGTTTGGGTAAAATTACTAGAGTGTTATATTTTGTAGGAATGGGTCGGTTTTCTATTTTATTAATTTACAATAACCTGATAAAACCGACTGGTTAATGTTTTATTTAACTCTAATTTGCCTTAAAATCGGTTGGGTCAGGTTGGTTGGGTCAAAATCACTAGTCTGATTACAAGAGTATTCGGGTTGATTTTTTATTTTATTTGGTTTTGAAAAATGGTAACAAAGTATACAAATCAAAATATTTCTGTTTTGGTTTGGATTTTATCCACAATCAAAAAATTATTATACTTTTATAAAAAAACTAATATTTTTTTATAGCAATAATTATTATTTTTATTACGTAATTTCATTACATTTACTTATAATATTAAATTCCAAAATGTAAATCATTAATGAACTTCAGTTTATTAGTTAAATCGATTTGGTTTCAGTTTAAAAAAGCCGATTTGGATACAAACAAATTGTGGTAAAATCTAAATTTTGAATTTAGTTTTTTTTTTTATATAAAGATATTTAAAATCATGATGTCTAACATTAATATGTTTTATGAAATTGGATGTTACAGAACTAGCTTACGCAATGAAAGTGACTGAGAAATGCGATGTGTATAGTTTCGGAGTTCTAACGCTTGAAGTGATCAAAGGAGAGCATCCTGGAGATCTTGTTTCAACTCTTTCATCATCTCCTCCGAGGGACAATACTCTGTCGTTGAAAGGAATCTCCGACCATCGGTTACCGGAGCCGACGCCGGAGATCAAAGATGAGATCTTAGCGATAGTCAGAATTGCACTTCTGTGCTTACATTCTGATCCAAACGCTCGTCCAACAATGCTCTCTATCTCCACTGCGTTTGCTTAGTAATTGCCCCCTTTGGTGACTCTCCCAAGCAGAAAGTGATGCCAATTGCCAAGTACTATATAGTTTTTATACATTAATTATTGTATTTTCATGATTGTAAATGTTTTTACATTATGGAATGTTAGTTTTTGTGGCACTACTGCTTTATGGTAGAGAAATTATATAATAATCTTAATTTTGTTGTGAATACATGTGTTCTTTTTTTTTATATCCGTAAGAGAAACCAAACGCATGTCGCTTTCATTAAATTTAACTAGGTGAGTTTGTATAGTATTATATACCATTTTGTAACACATTAATCTATTTTGAACGGAGGGAATATTATTTATTTCAATTACCAATCATATGCTAATGGTCTGGATGTAGAAACATTAGCAGGTGCACGTTTTAAGTTCTACCTTCATGTATCTTTTACAGAAATCATACAATCTTCAACAAGTCATGCAATTGTTAAATTTGATTTTGATTGAAGTGTTTGGTGACTGTGACTTTTACTTTCAAGTGGCACAAATATTGACTGATGAAGTAATTCAAAGCTCACTTCGTGGATGACGTGTCGGATTTGAAAGTGGATTAATGTTGGCCTGTTGGGTTAAGTATTTGGTGAAAAAAAAGTGTCGGTAAGAGGAAGATAAGGGCTTGTTTGGCCGATAACAACGTTTGTCCTAAACTCACCCAACAGTTTTCAATTTTTTTTAAACGCAGGTACTAAAAGGCACACCAAAATAGTTGAGGCTATTAAATTGCTACACTTCTTCCAGTAGTGCAGATATTAATTGACCCTTTTCCCTCTTGCCAAACTACCTATAAATAAATACCAAATAGTACCATATAAAAAAGTATGTAATCAACTTGATGCGAGGTACTACTACTCTTCTCTCTCCCCCGATATTTAATTGAAATTACAACATTTCTAGTATTGTCTATTTAAGTGACGAAGCTGTTGATGAAATCTGCAGTCTTTTTCCCACAAGAAGCAAGAGAAGCTCCTCGAGGGTTTCAATGAGATAGAGACGATCAACGAAACTGGTTTTTGTATCTGGAGCTCCAACTGGGGTTCCACTCTTGCTTTCTTCTTGAATCTTTCTCTCCACTCATTGAGATTTCGTCCATTTTTCATACCCACTTGTTTATTCGATTTCAACAGGAAGAACTGAAGAAGCTTGCGAAGAGCGAGAGGCTTGCAGTTCATATCTCAAAGGCAGGGAACCTTGTGCTTTTTGTTGCAAAGCTTTATGCTTCCGTGGAGAGTAGATCTATGACTGTGATTGTTTCAACTTTGGACTCTCTCTTGGATCTCTTGTCTAGATTTATTTTATGGTTTACTGCAAATGCCATGAGAAAACCAAACCATTATCCAATCGGGAACGACTGATGCAACATGTGGTATAGTCTCTCTGATTTCTCTTCTTCCAAAAATGTATAGATATTTGGAATGAATTACGGAAAACAGAGACTATACCACAGGTTGCATCCGTCGTTTCCCGATTGGATAGTGGTTTGGCTTTCTCATGACATTTGCAGTAAACCATAGAGTAAATCCAGAAAAAAGATCCAAGAGAGAGTCATAAGTTGAAGCAATTACGGTCATAGATCTACTCTCCACAGAAGCGTAAAGCTTTGCAACAAAAAACACAAGGTTTGCTGTGTTTGAGATCATGAAAAAAAAGCACAGCCATAGATCTAATCTTCACAGAAGCATAGAAGATATGTTTTTCATTAAAATAAAAGTCATGCAGGGTTCTTGAATTTGGCAGGGGATCATTGTGTTCGCATAAGTGATAGCAACTCTTGGGCTACAAGTGTTGCTACAGTCAACCTGGCTACTTGTTTCCAAGGTAAAATACAGCAGTGGCATCATCAATAATCTAATCTAATCTAATATTTTTCTCTGTACAGAATGGTCCCCATATGAGTAGCACCGAGGAAAAATGGATGATTGGAATAATGGCTTCTGCTACAATCGTCAAGTTTCTGCTCATACTTTACTACAACAGCTGTCTTGGCTGTAAAATTCTACTGGTGGATTGATCCCTCTGGTGCTATTCTAGTAAGTAAATCATCAACTTTTTAAAGAAGAGATTATTCAAGTGTTTGATTGAGAAAACGGGTTATCTTTCCTTGTTTCAGATTGCTCTGTACACAATCAGCACATGAGCAAGAACGGATATGGAGAATGTCCATTCACTGATTGGACGTTCTTGATATGGAACCATCACGAGAAGATCAAACACATCATACAGTGACAGCCTACACGTTTGGGTCACACTACTTTGTTGAAGTGGACATCGTTTTGCAAGAGGACATGAGGCTGCACGAAGCTCACAACATCGGAGAGACTCTTCAGGAGAAGCTCGAGAAACTCTCTGAGGTCGAGAGGGCTTTCGTCCATATTGACTTTGAGTTCACTCATCGTCCCGAACACAAGTACAAGGTTTGATTTATCCTCTGGACCCATTAATTAGAACCTACTAGATGAATTTGTTTCTAATTTTTTTTTGTATTTGATATAGACTTTGGAGGTCAACACAGTTTTGTTAAAGAAGGTTTTGGTATTAAAAAAAAAAATCAATTCATCTTTGGTCTCACCGAACATTGACCAAATATCCAACGTTCATGCTTTATGGTCTCACCGAACACTTCGGTGGATGTGTTTCCACCACTTCCCACCATTATATGTGTCCTGATTGTCTCCAACGGCGCCACCGCCGTTCTCGAGACCGCTCTGGCCACGGCTCCGCCTAATAGCCGCCGCGACGAAGGATTAGCTAAGGGTTTGATTGGTTTAAACGCAGCGGTTGCGGCTGCGGTTGCGGGAGTTTGCGGATGCGGATTGTTGCAGTTAATAGCGTTTTCTAGCGGTTTATACGACTGGTATAGCGGTTAAAAATTGTTGCGTTTGCGGATCATTTTTGACTGGTTCACCAGCTAGTGCAAAAGCAAATTTACTAAAAATATTATTAAAATAAGCAAATTTTATCAATATTAAAAAAATATTGTTATCATAATATTGAAATCATTAAAATAAGAAAATTTTATAATTATTAAAAACATAAAAATATTTATTATATTAAAAATATAAAATAACTCAGTCAACATAAATAATAAAACAACAAATTATAATTAAAAATAAATTAATAAATGATATATTAATTTAGAGGGTTTTAATATTAATTTAAAGTTTTTGTTGTGTTTGCAGATATTTTTAACTGGTTTGCCGAGTACAAAAGCAAATTAACAAAATATTATTAAAATAAACAAATTTTATAATTATTAGAAACATATGATTATAATAAAAATGTAAAAATAACTCAATCAACATAAATAAGAAAACAATAAATGATAATTAAAAACAAATAAATTTATGATATATGATGTAATCCCCAGAACTGACCCGGAACCCGCAGCCCCAATTCCGACCATTCCGGCTATGAGGGCCCGTCCAATGACTCGTTCCAGAGCTAAAACTCTACAACAAGACTTCAACCAAGCCGTGAAGAATCTTTTGTCCCACAACGAGTGCGAGGCTGATGAGCTAGCTGAACAACTTGGTCAAATGAGCATCACCAAAAGGAAAGCCCAATCCGGCCCAACTCAACAAAAGGAGCAAACCGAAGACATCAACTCGGACCGCAACCAAACCGGCGCAATTAAGGATTCAGCATTCATGAACATCAAGGACAGTCCAAATCATATACATGAAGGACTTAGGACAAGAGAAGTTACCGGACTTACCTTGTTTAGCATATCGGTCACTTAATGCTCGGTCTTCCCCCAAAGTACAAGAACAAGTCCACATTCACTCACGGTCAAAGTCTTCACTCTATCGCCACGAAATCAGCTCTGGTAAGTCTGATTTATTTCAATTATTTGATCAAGGACTAACTGATTTTCTTGTCTTTGAATTGTCTTTATGTTGATTTTCATTTCATAGATTAATGGCCTTATGTTTAGCCAATTTGTTTTTAATTTTCGTTTTTAATGGCATGTAGCCAAATTAGTGTGATTTTTCAATAAATTTGTAATCTACTTTAAAGTCCCTTGAAGGCACCAGCTGTTTGGAATATTATATAAAGTCCCCTCACTACCTTGTATTTTTCACACAATCAATAAACAACAGCCTTTTTGCTTAGAGAATTCTATCTAGTTCGATTTTCTTGTTTAGAACGGTTCTAACCAAGAACATCTCTTGTCTTATCAGAGCTTCCTTCCATAAAGCTTTGTGGCGACTTCGATTCACCATCTATCCGTCTAACCACCCACCGTCCAACAAGAGAGCAGCCGCACGGCCAGCCGTTTGGATCCGCACCACCACTTCTTTCCACCGTCCACCACTATCCAGGAACAAGGAGAGAAGCCGCACGGCCAGCCTTGCCACATTCATCCTCCACCGGCAAATATCAGTTCCTGAGTTTGTTTCATCTGGTATCAGAGCTTAAAAGCTCCTGAATCAGGTTCTATCAATCCTTGTTCATCTTTTCTTGTTTATTGTTCATTGTTCATCTTTCATTTCTGTTAAAAAACAAAAAAAAAATTTAGGATTGATAGTTGTTCATCATTCATAGTTTGCATCTAAATACAAAAAAAAAAGAGCATTGATCTTGTTTTGATTCTTTGTTTCAGGTTGTTGAAGTTTCAAAGGAGGAAGAAGGATTGAACTTGCCAAATATCCGGCCACTCATTCCACCTGAATTTTCCCTGAGCTTTCTTAACCTTTTTCTCTTTGCACTTCGTTCATCTTTGTTCTTAGTACTTTTTGCGTTTGATCTATTGATTCTCTTTGATAGTTTGAATTCTTGTTTGCATAATTTTAGCACTTTCATAAAATAAAAAGACAAAAAAAATTATTGTTTGACTCGTTTGCCTTATTTAGGATTTCTGTATCATCACATTCGTTTTGAATTTGAATCCGAATTGTGACAAGAGAAGTTTCCTTAATCAGGCTGATCAATCATTGATTCATTTAGTTCCGGTTTGAACATTGAATTGCATAAGTCATTCTCGATTTAAGTTATTGCGTTTCTTTGGTTATATTGAACACATTCTCACACTTAGTGATTTTATTGTTTCAGGTACTAACCGATGGGAGACATGCGTGTCTCGGACCAGCTAAACCAGATAATGAACCTTATCCAAGGTTTATCAAACCGCATGGACCAAATGGACCAGCGAAACCAAGACCGTGATGAGACCGCTTCCACAAATGAGAGTAGCCATGCAAATGACCACGGCCTCGAAAACAACCAACCGGTCAACGGCAACCAACAAGTCCAGAACCAGAACGGCCAGCACCAGAACCGTGGGAACCGACGCGAAAACGATGATGAGTTTGGGTTTAAGGGAAGAGGCCTTAAACTCACCTTGCCCACGTTCGCCGGCAAAGTAGACCCGGATGCGTACCTTGATTGGGAAAGGAGGATGGGTTTAAGGGAAGAGGCCTACTCACCCCAACGAAAGGCGACATTAGCTGCGGCAAAACTCACAGACAGTGCCCTGACTTGGTGGGATCGTGATGTAGCTGACCGAAGGAGGAGACGGCTGAACCCAATCAGCTGTTGGGAAGACATGACCTACCAGTTCCGGAAACGATATGTACCAGCCTACTACCACCGATAACTTCAGAAACGGTTCAGGCGCCTTACACAAGGCACTAAGTCTGTGGAAGAGTACTTTGAGGAGTTTGAGAAGCTCAAGAACCGGCTGGAGAGTGAGGAGTCTCAAGAGACCTTGATGGCTCAGTTTCTTGATGGTCTTCATGAACGTATTGCAAGAAAGGTGGAGCGCCAAACTTATGCTGATATAGAGGATCTGTTGCATGTGGCAACTCAGGCCGAGCAGCACATCAAAAGGAAGACCGCCTCCACCAACCGGTCGAGGAACAACTGGACCCCTTCAACCACACGGAACTCGGACAAAGGGAAATCCACCGAACCGGATTTCAAGAGCAAGAAGACAGCACCGGAGGCTAGCAAGGCCACTGGATCCGGAACCAACCCAGGCCAGACCCCACGAGCCAGGGATGTTTCATGCTTCAAGTGCAAAGGCAAGGGTCATTATGCCCGGGACTGTCCGAACCAACGAGCTATGGTCATCCGAGAGAATGGAGAATATGAGTACCAGGACGAAGTTGAGGATGAGCCGTTGGACTCTGAGGATGAAGTGACTGATTATCCAGATGTGGGAGAAATCTTAGTCACCCGGAGGTCCTTAAGTGCACTTTACGAACCCGAGACCATCCAAAGAGAAAACATCTTCCATACAAGATGTACCGTACAATCCAAGGTATGTAGTCTAATCATTGATGGTGGTTCATGTACTAATGTGGCTAGCAAGTACTTGGTTGACAGGTTAGGTCTCAAAACCACTAAGCACCCTCGGCCATATAGACTTAAATGGCTGGATGACAAAGTAGAACTCAAGATCGGTGAACAAGTGATACACGAGTTTTAAACCCTTTTTTCCTACTGCAAGTGCACAGCATACGAAGTAGTATTTAGGGGTCGATCCCATGAAGACCAGTTTTCACACTTTTATCTAATGAGCTAAATCAAAAGCTAAGACAATTCAAATATGTTTTTGGTTTTTGTAGATAGCAATAATAAAAGCGAAATCGGTTGTAAATATAATATTAAACAAGCGTTAGGTCAAGGAATATCGCAGGAGATTCAGAGCAACAGATCAAACAACTATTCAGGCAATGATTAAGCATAAGTCTAGAATCAAACACTAAGATAATATCAATCCACTCTCGTGGTATCAATATCTTTGTCTATCAACCTAGAAATCCTAACTCTCGCTGGAACTAGAAATCGTAGACAAGCTTTAGAATCAGGTTTAATATGTTCACAATTCTCCAATACATCTACTCTCGCAGGTAATGAATAAATTGCTCACCAATGTTCTTTCTAGCAACCTAGCAACTCTCGTTGTCTAAGTTAAACCCAATATCATAGAATCAAGTGATCAATTCGATCTAAGCATTAAGAATAACAAGGGTGAAGACATTGATTTGAATAGCCTATTTGTGTTTAACCCTAAAGCTCATGAATTCCTTTGACAAACCTTAACCTAACTAAGAGATCTACTCAGACATGATTAAAGAAGAAAACAAAGAGATTATAGAGTTCATCATAAAAGCTTGGATAGATAATGAAAGCTGAAAATAACTTAATAAGAACTTGAAACAAGCATAAATATAGATAATAAGAACTGAAAGTAAAACTTAATAGAACCTTAAAGCATAAATAAGAACTGAAAGTAAAACTTAATTAAAGCATAAATGTTAAAGCTTAAAAGAAACTAATAAGAACTTAATAAAAACATAAACATTAAAGCTAAAAACTGAAGAGGAGCAATGTTTAGAAGCTAGAGAAGAGAGGGAGGAGAAGATGGTGTGTTTGTAAACATCAAGAGTGAGTTCTATTTATAGGCCAAGGTGATACAAACTTGCCCACGATTTTAGCACTTGAATGAATGGTATTGACGATTTGGATATGGACCGGGATAAGCTACTAGCAAATCCGGAACTGGTGGATCGATGGGAGCGTTGAAGGATGCGGAAGGCCTTCAGTATACCCAACCCTTAGCCAACCTTGGATGTGACGCACCAAGACTCTGGACTCAGGGGCGTTGAATGGATGTGACGCACCAAACAACAATTTGCTCACGAAGAACAAAAGAGATAACAAGTTCTCAAAATAGAAAATTCTATAAAAATGATCAAAAAGTGTTTACAAAATGTGGAGAAGGAAGAATATATAGGAAATCAAGTCAAAGAGACTTGATTGTGGCACAGAAAACAACTGCATAAATTTTAGAAAAGTTTATGAAATAAATGTGGTCAAAGTGACCCTTCAAGTCCACGGCAACCCTTGGGCTACTCGGTCCGGCCATGCGTGGGTTCGATCGTCTGGACGATGGTCACGAGGTCGGGCTCGTCCGGAAGTATCAGCATGCGGGCATGGTCGAGGAGAAACTGGCCTAAGTCCGTTTGGAACTGATGGGCATGTGCCCGACTGAACGGCCCGTCCGGAAAAGTCACCATCCGGTCGAGAATTGGAACCTCACGTTCGTTTTCTGAATCCGCACGAAGTAAGCCCAATGTGTCCCGACTCAAATGCTCAGAATGGGATCTTGGTCGAAGTCCTTCACGGCCCGTTCGAGAAATTGTCACCGGAAGTTGAGATTCAGGCCTTACCATCTTCCGGGCTGGCATCGAGATCCTCATCCATGATCGCATCATCCTCTCCCCGTTGAAAAGGATTTGACCTCAAATCCGTTTCTTCTGCCACAAAAGGAATTAAGTCAGATATATTAAAACTGGAACTAACATTGTACTTACCTTGAAGATCAATTTGATACGCATTGTCATTGATCTTTTTGGTCACGGCAAAGGGTCCATCCACCCGAGGCATGAGCTTGGATTTCCTTTCTGCTGGAAACCGGTCTTTCCTCAAATAGATCCACACAAGGTCACCTTCCTCAAAGGTCTGCTCACGCCGGTGCTTATTAGCCTTGTCCGTGTACTGCTTGGTCCGTTTTTCAATGTTCTCCTTGGCCTTTTCATGGATTTTCTTAACCTGTTCAGCTTTCTTTTTCCCATCCAAACTGGCCCTTTCACTCAAAGGTAAAGAAATCAAATCCATGGGAGACAAAGGATTAAATCCATACACGATTTCAAAGGGTGAGAACTTAGTGGCCGAATGCATAATACTATTGTAAGCGAATTCAACATGAGGCAAACAATCTTCCCAAGTTCTCAAGTTCTTTTTCACAACAGTAGCAAAGTGGACAAAGTTCTATTCACTACTTCAGTTTGTCCATCAGTTTGCGGATGACAAGTAGTTGAAAACAAAAGCTTGGTTCCTAGTTTTGCCCAAAGCGTTTTCCAAAAATGACTCAAGAACTTAGTGTCCCTATCTGAAACAATGGACTTAGGCATTCCATGCAAGCGAACTATTTCCCTAAAGAACAACTCAGCAATATGCACGACATCATCAGTGGTGTGACAAGGTATAAAATGCGACATTTTCGAAAACCTATCAACGACCACAAAGATTGAATCCTTGCCGGTCCTAGTCCTAGGCAGTCCTAGCACAAAGTCCATTGACACATCAGTCCAAGGTTGGTCAGGAATGGGCAAAGCGAGGTACTTACCTGTCGTTTGAGCTTTGGCCTTGGAACGTTTGCAAGTTTCACAACGAGTGCAAACCTTGATCACGTCCTTCTTCAGTCCCGGCCAATAGAAATGATCCTGCAAGGTTTTAAGCGTCTTCTCTATGCCAAAATGACCCATTAGGCCCCCACCGTGTGCTTCTCTAACCAACAAGTTTCTCAGAGAACAGTTAGGAATACACAAACGATTGGCAAAGAACAAGAAATCATCATTTCTAAAGTATTTCCCAAAAGCGATCCTAGAGCTAGCTAGATACGGTTCCTTAAAGTCTAGGTCTGCTTCATACAATTCCTTAATCTGCTCAAACCCTAGCACCTTAGCATCCATAACCGTGATCAAAGCATACCTCCTAGACAAAGCATCAGCTACGACATTTTCTTTTCCTTTCTTATACTTAATGACGTAAGGAAAGGTTTCGATAAACTCTACCCATCTGGCATGTCGTTTGTTGAGCTTTTGCTGTCCCTTCAGATGTTTGAGAGTCTCATGGTCTGTGTGCACCACGAACTCCTTTGGCCAAAGATAGTGCTGCCAAGTTTGCAAAGCCCTCACCAATGCATATAGTTCCTTGTCGTAAGTGGGGTAGTTCAAGGTACCTCCTCCCAACTTTTCACTAAAGAACACAATTGGTCTCCCTTCCTGCATCAAAACAGCACCAATGCCAACTCCTGAAGCATCGCATTCGATCTCAAAAGTCTTAGAGAAATTTGGCAAAATAAGTAAAGGAGCGTTGGTTAACTTAGCTTTGAGTTCTTGGAATGAATCTTCTTGAGCTTGTTCCCATTTGAACCCAACGCTTTTCTTGATAATCTCAGTGAGTGGGGCAGCCAATGTGCTGAAGTCTTTCACGAACCTACGGTAGAAACCGGCTAGTCCATGGAAGCTACGAACTTCTCCAACGGTCTTGGGAGTGGGCCACTCACGGATGGCCTTGACCTTTTCCTCATCCACTCGGACGCCTTCAGCTCCTACAACAAACCCAAGAAACACGAGATTATCTGTTGCAAAGGTACATTTCTTGAAATTAGCAAAGAGTTGTTCTGTCCTAAGCACTTCAAGAACCGATTTCAAATGAGAAAGATGTTCCTGAAAACTCTTGCTATAAATCAAGATATCATCGAAATATACCACCACAAAACGCCTATGAATGGTCTAAGAACATGATTCATCAGCCTCATGAAGGTACTAGGCGCGTTAGTAAGCCCAAATGGCATTACTAACCATTCATACAATCCTAGTTTCGTTTTAAAGGCTGTTTTCCATTCATCACCTTCTTTCATTCGAATCTGATGATATCCACTTTTCAAATCAATTTTAGAAAAGACACAAAAACCGTAGAGTTCATCAAGCATATCATCAAGGCGAGGGATAGGGTGTCAGTACTTAACTGTTATTTGGTTAATTGCTCGGCAATCAACGCACATCCGCCAACTCCCATCTTTCTTTGGAACCAAAAGGACTGGTACAGCACAAGGACTCATGCTTTCGCGGATGTATCCTTTGTCCATGAGCTCCCCAATCTGTTTTTGTAACTCCTTGGTTTCCACGGGATTGGTTCGGTAAGCTGGCCGGTTTGGCAAGGACGCTCCCGGCACAAAATCGATTTGGTGTTCAATGCCGCGTATGGGAGGCAGTCCGCCCGGGTTCTCTTCGGGAAACACATCCTGAAAATCCTGCAAGAGCTGTTTAAGTTCACTCGGAAGCTCCGGTGTTTGGTCAGCTTGAGCCATTAGTGATTCTTTAAACAAAAGAAGGATCATGGACTGGTTGGAACAAAGAGTTTTTCGAACTTGACTAGCCTTAACAAGAAAATTGGACTTTTTACCCTTAGAATCGGTTTTGGCTCGGTCTTGTTTGCGGCTTTCCTTGAGTTGGAGCTGATCTTGGTACACTTCATGTGGAGTCAAAGGCGCAAGGACGATCTTTTTCCCTTGATGCTCAAAAGAATGACGGTTAGTGAATCCATCATGCATCACACGCTTGTCATATTGCCACGGCCGTCCAAGGAGTATGTGGCTCGCGTCCATGGGCAGGACATCACACAGAATGTTGTCCTCATATCGTCCAATGGTAAGAGAAACTTCCACTTGGTCCTTGACTTGCATTTCTCCATCATCGTTCAGCCATTCAAGCTTGTAAGGCCGTGGGTGCTTCTTGGTCTCCAAACCTAATTTCCTGACAAGAGACTCACTAGCCACGTTAGTACAGCTCCCACCATCAATGATTAAACTGCATACCTTGTTTTTGATATGGCAACGGGTGTGGAAGAGATTTTCTTGTTGGACCCGTTCATCAACCTTTGCTTGGACGTTCAAGGCTCGCCTTGTCCCAAGGAGTTGTCCTTTGACTGGTAGGTCCAGGTCCTCTTCTGTATCCGGTTCCTCATCAAAGATGGGTCCTGAGTCTTCCCAATCAGATGCGGACTCAATCTCTCCACTTTCTCGCATGATCATCACGCGACTGTTTGGACACTTGTTGGCATAGTGGCCAAGTCCGTGACCCTTGAAGCATTTGATCTCCCTAGCTCGGTTAGGAGTCGCTTCCTGCTTTGTTTTGTCCACAGCAACAACCGGATTAGTTTTAACATCTGTATTTGTTCGGAAAAGAGACTTACCTTTGTCTTGTGGACTCGGTTTTGAAGAAGACTGGTAAGTAGGCCGCGTGAAGCCTTTCCTCTTGACTTGTTGCTCTACCAAAATGGCTTTGTGCAACATCTCAGCAAGATCATCATAATCTTGAAGCTCCATGCGGTCTTGGATCTCACGGTTGAGTCCAGTAAGGAACCGTGCCATAGTAGCTTCGGGATCCTCGTCAACTTCTCCTCTAAGCATCAGGATTTCCATTTCTTGGTAGTAGTCTTCCACGCTTTTGGTGCCCTGAGTCAGTCTCCTTAGTTTCTGATGAAGATCTCTCAAGTAATGGGCTGGTATAAACTGCTTTCTCATAAGAGTGAGAAGTTCTTCCCAATCCTCCAAGGGTTCTTCTCCTCGTCTCCTCCTGTTTGACACAATTTGATCCCACCAGTTTAGTGCATAACCATTAAACTCAGTGGCAGCAAGCCTTACCTTTTTACGATCTGATAATTGTTGGCAGTCAAAGACAAGCTCAACTTTTCGTTCCATTCAAGGTAGGCATCCGGATCATTTTTCCCATGGAATGGGGGAATCTTAAGTTTCAAGCCTCCAAGATGGTTTTCTGACCGTCTAGACTCTCCAGCGAAAGGGTTATCTCTGCCCCTGTCCCGGATTGGCTGTCGCCTTTGTGACCTCCTCTGACTTTGATCGGAAGAAGATCCTCCATCATCTCTGGATCCTGTCCGGTTGTGGTTTCTCCTTCTGTTTCCGGATGTTTGTTGATCTTCCTGGATCCGGTCAAGTCTCACATGAATGTCCTCTATACCTGCATTCATCATACGCTTAAGTTCACTTGTCAGTGCGTTCATCTGAAAACTAGACAATCCAGTTCCCACTTGCCTCTTGTCCTTCCATGTTTTTCCTGAAATGCACTTAACAAACAATCAAATAACCAACTCTCTTCCTCACAGTTTTGGTGTCTCTCAAGTGTTTCACTCAATGGTTCTAAGCAAGCAATCCGATCAAATTTAGTGCTCCACAAAACCCAACACCCCAAGAAGAAGATAGAAAGTTTTAAGACTTCTTTTCTTTTATTAGAAATCCGCTTTAACCACTTCCAGGCCGGCTTTCTCTTCAGCCAACTGGATTTCTCCTCAGTCACCCCCAACTGGTTTTCTCCTCAGTTGTAAAACGATTAAACTCCTTTTTTTAAAAAAAAAAAAAAAATCGTTTCAAAACAAAAGGTAAGAAGTGGCCCGGATGGAGATAAGAGAAGTGTTTCAGAATTTTAGAAGATGAAAAGATGAGAAGATGAAATACCCCTTCAAGTGCGCTCTGATACCACCTGATACAAACTTGCCCACGATTTTAGCACTTGAATGAATGGTATTGACGATTTGGATATGGACCGGGATAAGCTACTAGCAAATCCGGAACTGGTGGATCGATGGGAGCGTTGAAGGATGCGGAGGGCCTTCAGTATACCCAACCCTTAGCCAACCTTGGATGTGACGCACCAAGACGCTGGACTCAGGGGCGTTGAATGGATGTGACGCACCAAACAACAATTTGCTCACGAATAACAAAAGAGAGAACAAGTTCTCAAAATAGAAAATTCTATAAAAATGATCAAAAAGTGTTTACAAAATGTGGAGAAGGAAGAATATATAGGAAATCAAGTCAAAGAGACTTGATTGTGGCACAGAAAACAACTGCATAAATTTTAGAAAAGTTTATGAAATAAATGTGGTCAAAGTGACCATTCAAGTCCACGGCAACCCTTGGGCTACTCGGTCCGGCCATGCGTGGGTTCGATCGTCTGGACGATGGTCACGAGGTCGGGCTCGTCCGGAAGTATCAGCATGCGGGCATGGTCGATGAGAAACTGGCCTAAGTCCGTTTGGAACTGATGGGCAAGTGCCCGGCTGAACGGCCCGTCCGGAAAAGTCACCATCCGGTCGAGAATTGGAACCTCACGTTCGTTTTCTGAATCTGCACGAAGTAAGCCCAATGTGTCCCGACTCAAATTCTCAGAATGGGATCTTGGTCGAAGTCCTTCATGGCCCGTTCGAGAAATTGTCACCAGAAGTTGAGATTCAGGCCTTAGGTCGTTTCCGGGTGTACGCGGGTCGATACGGTAGACGGTACGTTCGGTTGGCCCCGTCCTGCGGTCGTCCGGCTGGTCCTCGCGAGCAACCTCCCTTCTCGGTACGTTTGTCCTCGTCCGGCTGTCGATGCCCGTACCATCTTCCGGGCTGGCATCGAGATCCTCATCCATGATCGCATCACAAGGTGTAGGGGAGTAGGTAGGACGGGGAACGGTCGCTCTAGGTGGAAAACGATCGTTCCCAATGGTCGATCCGTAGTAGGTGAGATGCGGAGTCGGGGAACGATCGTTCTGATGGGGAGAACTGTCGTTCCTTAGTATTTTTGTCGGCAGGGTAGGTGAGTGTGGGAACGGGCACATGGGAGAGAACGATCGATCCATAGAACATTTGTCGGCAAGGTTGGTGAAGAGGGGAACGATCGTTCTAGGTGGAGAACAATCGTTCTTCATGGTCGTTCTAGTCCAAGAACGGTCGTTCCTTTGCTTGTCCAGAACGATCGTTCTTCTTCAGAACGGTCGTTCTCTTGTGTTTGGTCCTTCTCTCGTTTTTCCATCTTAACTTGACTCGAACATGTCCGTAAACGCCAAACTCCTTCGGAACTCCATAGAATCTGTAAAAAGACTCAAAACAAAAGAAAAGACTCGAAAAACTAACGAAAGATGCAAATCAAAACTCAAACCGAATACTAAAAACGAATCAAAATACGTTAAAAACACATAATATCAACAAGTCATGGTACCATTCAGCATAGGTTCGTATGCAGACCAGGCCCTTTGTGATGTCGTCCCAATGAAGGCATGCCACATTCTCTTAGGCAGGCCTTGGCAATATGACAAGGAGTCCATCCACAATGGCCGCACCAACTACTACAGCTTTGTGCACAACAACAAGAAGCACAACCTTGCACCTCTTACTCCACACGAAGTTTTTCAGCTTCAAAAGGCCATGGATAAGGGAGACAAAGCTGCCAAGCTAAGTAAAACCAACCTTTTTATTTCTCCCAATAAGGTTTTTAAATCTGCTAACTCCAAAACGCAGATGCTACTCATGGTCTTCAAGGAAAGTTATTTTTCAGGGAATGGAGAAACCAACTATCCAGAGGGCGTGCACAAGCTATTGACTGACTTCAAGGACGTTTTTTCCTGAAGACATCCCACCCGGTTTACCACCAATCCGAGGGATAGAGCACCAGATTGATTTGGTACCCGAAGCTCCTTTACCGAACCGGCCAGCCTATAGGGTCAACCCGGAGGAAGCTGCAGAGCTGGAACGCCAAGTGCAGGACCCAATGAAGCAAGGCTATGTCCGAGAAAGCCTTAGTCCTTGTGCAGTACCAGTTATCTTGGTGCCCAAGAAAGATGGGACATGGCGAATGTGTGTTGATTGACGGGCTATCAACAATATAACCATCAAGTACCGGCACCCCATCCCGAGGCTTGATGACATGTTGGACGAGCTAAGTGGAGCCACAATCTTTTCAAAGATCGACTTAAAGAGTGGCTATCACCAGGTCCGAATGAAAGAGGGCGACGAATGGAAAACCACATTCAAGACCAAACAAGGTTTGTATGAGTGGCTGGTCATGCCATTTGGACTCACCAATGCTCCCAGCACCTTCATGCGGCTCATGAACCATGTTCTAAGAGCCTACATCTGTAAGTTTGTGGTTGTATATTTTGATGATATCTTGGTATACAGCACTTGCTTAGAAGATCATATAGGACATCTTGATAAAGTACTTGAAACTTTGCGCTTGGAACAACTTTATGCCAACATTAAGAAATGTGTTTTCTGCACTGATCAATTGGTGTTTTCAGGCTTAGTTGTGAGTGCACAAGGTTTGAAAGTAGATGAGGAAAAGATCAAGGCCATCCAAGATTGGCCCACACCAATTAGTATTGGACATGTCCGGAGCTTCCATGGTTTGGCGAGTTTCTATAGGCGGTTCGTGAAGGATTTCAGCACCATAGCCTCCCCATTGATTGCTGTGATTAAGAAGGATGTGACCTTCTCATGGGGACCAAGCCAAGAAGAAACTTTCAAAAGGCTTAAGGACAGCCTTACCCATGCACTGGTTCTTGTTTTACCTGACTTTAACAAAACTTTTGAAGTTGAATGTGATGCTTCAGGTACAGGGATTGGAGCTGTGTTGACACAAGGAGGAAAACCAGTTGCCTGCTTCAGTGAAAAGTTATCCGGAGCAGCCTTGAACTATCCAACTTACGATAAAGAGTTATATGCTTTGGTGCGATCATTGGAGACTTGGCAGCACTATCTACTCAGCAAGGAGTTCGTAATCCACACTGACCACGAGACTCTTAAGTACTTGCGAGGCCAGAACACTCTCAAGAAGCGGCATGCAAGATGGCTCGAGTTTGTGGAAACTTTCCCCTACGTGATCAAGTATAAGAAGGGGCAAGAGAACATAGTTGCGGATGCCTTGTCCAGGAGACATGCACTGATATCAACCATGGAGGCCAAGATAATGGGATTTGATCATCTCAAGGGATAATATGAAGATGATCCAGACTTTGGCGAGCTCTACCAACAATGCAACCGAGGTGCCCTTGGTCCTTACTTTAAACATGATGATTTTCTTTTCAGGGACAAAAGGCTGTGCATACCTCAGAGTTCCATGCGTGAGCTGATAGTCGGAGAAGCCCACAGACGAGGGCTTATGGGACATTTCGGAATGGATAAGACCAAGGACATGTTGGCAGAACACTTTTTCTGGCCGCACCAAAAGAGGGATGTTGAACGATTTGTGTCCAAGTGCACTACCTGCCTTAGTGCAAAATCCAGGTCGCATCCTCATGGTCTTTATCTTCCTTTAGCTATTCCTGACATGCCTTGGGTGGATTTGTCTATGGATTTTGTTTTAGGATTGCCCAAAATCAGGAACAAGGACTCGGTATTTGTGGTGGTTGATCGGTTCAGTAAGATGGCTCATTTCATCGCTTGCAACAAAACCAATGATGCCTCCCAGACCGCGGATCTATTCTTCAAAGAGGTGGTCAGGCTTCATGGCATACCCCGGACCATTGTTTCAGACCATGACCCAAAGTTCCTCAGCCATTTTTGGAGAACATTGTGGAGAAAGCTCGGTACCAAGCTCCTCTTCTCCACCACGAGCCATCCACAGACTGATGGCCAAACTGAAGTCACTAACCGGACCTTGTCCACTCTTTTAAGAGCCACAGTCGGTAACAATTTGAAAAATTGGCTGGATTGTTTACCCTTAGTAGAATTTGCTTATAATCGCATAACCCATTCTTCTACTAAGCTGTGTCCTTTTGAGATTGTGTATGGGTTTAAGCCACAGACTCCTGGGATTTGGCACCTATTCCCTTGCCAAAGAAAGACCAGGTGAACGAAAATGGAGTGGCCAAAGCTGAGCTCATGAAAAAGTTGTACGAAAAGGCCAAACACACCATGGAGCAAAAGAATGAGAAGAACAAGGCAAAAGTTGACAAAAACCGCAAGGAAGTTCTGCTGGAACCAGGCGACTATGTATGGGTGCACATGCGACCGGACAGATTCTCAGCTGAGAGGAAGCAAAAACTGGCACCAAGAGGAATGGGACCATTCAAAATCCTCAAGAAGATCAACGACAATGCATATCAGCTTGATTTGCCGGGTGAGTTTAAAATTTCTTCCAATTTTAATGTTGCTGACTTGTTACCCTATGATGCAGATGATGTTCTGAGGACAGAACCTTTTCAAGGGGGAGAGGATGATGTAATCCCCAGAACTGACCCGGAACCCGCAGCCCCAATTCCGACCATTCCGGCTATGAGGGCCCGTCCAATGACTCGTTTCGGAGCTAAAACTCTACAACAAGACTTCAACCAAGCCGTGAAGAATCTTTTGGCCCACAACGAGTGCGAGGTTGATGAGCTAGCTGAACAACTTGGTCAAATGAGCATCACCAAAAGGAAAGCCCAATCCGGCCCAACTCAACAAAAGGAGCAAACCGAAGACATCAACTCGGACCGCAACCAAACCGGTGCAATTAAGGATTCAGCATTCATTAACATCAAGCACGGTCCAAATCATATACATGAAGGACTTAGGATAAGAGAAGTTACCGGACTTACCTTGTTTAGCATATCGGTCACTTAATGCTCGGTCTTCACCCAAAGTACAAGAACAAGTCCACATTCACCCACGGTCAAAGTCTTCACTCCATCACCACGAAATCAGCTCTGGTAAGTCTGATTTATTTCAATTATTTGATCCTGGACTAACTGATTTTCTTGTCTTTGAATTGTCTTTATGTTGATTTTCATTTCATAGATTAATGGCCTTATGTTTAGCCAATTTGTTTTTAATTTTCGTTTTTAATGGCATGTAGCCAAATTAGTGTGATTTTTCAATAAATTTGTAATCTCCTTTAAAGTCCCTTGAAGGTACCAGCTGTTTGGACTATTATATAAAGTCCCCTCACAGCCTTGTATTTTTCACACAATCAATAAACAACAACCTTTTTGCTTAGAGAATTCTCTCTAGTTCGATTTTCTTGTTTAGAACGGTTCTAACCAAGAACATCTCTTGTCTTATCAGAGCTTCCTTCCATAAAGCTTTGTGGCGACCTCGATTCACCATCTATCCGTCTAACCACCCACCGTCCAACCGGAGAGCAGCCGCACGGCCAGCAGTTTGGATCCGCACCACCACTTCTTTCCACCGTTCACCACTATCCGGGAACAAGGAGAGCAGCCGCACGGCCAGCCTTGCCCCATTCATCCTCCACCGGCAAATATCAGTTCCTGAGTTTGTTTCAATATATATATATATATATATATATATATATTAATGTGATATAGTTGGTAAATATATATATGGATATATTAATTTAGAGTTTTTTATATTAATTTACAATTTAATGATAAAATTTTTTTGTTGATAAAATTTGTTTTTTCCAGCCGCAAACGCCCGCAACCGCAAACGCTGGCTGGAAGGAGCTTCTCGGAACTTCTGATTTTTAGCGTTAGGAAATGGTAAAAAATGGTATAAAGCGTTTTGTATGATTGGTATCAACCGCTATGAACCGCTACTAGCCGCAAACGCAGCGTTTGCGGCTCACAGCGGCAAAACCAATCAAGCTCTAAATAAGACGAGTTTACGAGAAACAACAACCACTCAAGCTTAAAAAACAAGTATTTCTCGCTAAATATCTTTTTGTGAGTTGGGCATTAGTCTCTTTTGGTTAAGGCCCAAGTGAAGAAGTAACTTGTGTTTGTGTTGTTAACTAAGTTAAGTTAGAGTTTAAGTGAGTTGATGGAGTTGTTAGAGTCTAAGAAGAGTTGTTGGTAGAGTGGCTTGTGTAAGAGAGTCTAGTCAGTCAATGGTGTAAGTGTATGCTAAGTAGAAGTAGTATATGTATGTATGTGAGATGTAATAAGAAGCTATCCAATGTTAACAATGTAGAAGTTATGAGTAAAATGTGTTCTTGTGTCTCTTTCTAAACAAGAATAAAAACAGAAATAAAGAGAGAAGTGAGTACAAACCTGTGAAGTAAAGCTTGTTCCAATAAGAACAAGTTAGAAGTTCAACACCTCCTCTTTCATGTCTTTCAGAATTTTGGTGTATCGATTATTTATGTACATTTTTTGGATTTCAATTAAGCAAGTCTTTCATTGGAAAGAGAAGGATATTATACTTTGGAAGAGACTTTTCGGGAGAAACTATTTTTTTGTTGACTAAATTGATTTTCAAGAGGTTCATAAATTTATATTACGTATGAGAAAATGAAAAATTATGTAGCACCCGTCCCCTCGACACTCGAGAACGGCGTGCCACTAACCACGTCACATACATCAAATACCCCACTCTACAGCGTCTCATAACCCAACTACCTCAATGCTATATGTACATGATAAAATACGAGAAAACATAAAAAAATCCCAAAGAAGCACCGTATCGTCAAAGCATAAAATACTTGTCCGTCTCACCTGAAAAACTGGAAAGGGAAGAAGGAGGGGTGAGTAACAGGGGAGTCACTCAGTGAGGTATGGGATGCTAATCACAGAAACGTAAATCTGACCATAGCACGCCATACATAGAAAATAGACTAAACATGCACAATCACGGTACCTAAAGTACCCAAAGAACAACCACCATCCTATTACCGGATCCAGTGACCGGCGGCACCCTCCTACCCGGAGGACAACTTATGGGATAGTGCCCACTACACCGCCCGTAGACGATTATCGACCTCGAAGGTACTGGAACAGCAGGTCGACTAATTCTGCCCAGCACCATCTCCTCAAACAACACGCGACGCAAGTACAGAGATAACGTCTCTGTACCCCCGCAATCCCTAACAACCCACATGGTCAACTAATCCTAGCTCTAGCATGAATAAAATAATCAATTAACAATTTAATGCACAATCAATGGGTTGAATCATCTATTATCTCTAAGTCCGATTTACAAAAAATCCTAAAAAGACTCTAGCATAGAAACGGAACACATTTAATACTAAATCCTATCTACGGCGCATTTTGATGAAAAGTACGATATTCTGCAGAAAGCCCTCACCTTAGCTAAAACGGATGATTACTGCGGCTTCTGAACTCCGGATGCTAAAACGGACACTGAATCTGAAATCAGAACGAAATTTCGAGTCAGAACGGCTTTCGAACGGCGAGAAACGGTTAACAGGTCAAAACGGTCAAAGTCAACGGTCAACAGTCAGAAAGTCAACGGTCAACGGCGGTCAACCCGTCAAAGTCAACGGTCTGACCAGTCAAAATCAAACCGCGATTAACCGGATTAAACCGAACCAAACCAGACTAAACCGGACTCAATTGATTTAAACCAAAATTGAACCAAACCGAATTGAAATTGAAATTGAACCAGAAATTGGAATTAAACCGATCAAACCGAAATTGAACCGGCCGGTTAAGTCAAACCGGACTCAAACCGGTGGCAGATCGCCGGCGAGTCTCCGGCGACCGGCGACGGCGGAGCACGGCGGTTTCCGGCGACCGGCGACGGCGGAGCACGGTGGTTTCCGGCGACCGGCGACGGCGGAGCACGGTGGTTTCCCGCGACCGACGGCGGCGCGTGAACATACGCACGGATCTTCCATCGGCGATTGCGGGCGCGTCCGGTGGCGGTTCGGCACGATCTTGGTGTATACGGACTCGTCTCGTCGAGCTGAATCCGTTGGTGGCCTCAGATTTGCGAGATTCGAAACGGTTAGAAAGTTATGGCGGTTTAAAGATCCGGCCAATAAGAAAACTGATCGGAAAACGGTTTTTCCGGTACCTGAATTGCGGATGACGGTGGAGGACAGAGCAACAAGTGTTTTCTCTTCATCTTCTTCTTCATTTTCCTCTTCTTTTTCTTCTCCTTCTTCTTCTTCTCAAGCTCTCTCTCTCCTCTCTCTCTCTCTCTCTCTCTCTCTCTCTCTTTCACTTTGCTTCACGGTGGAGTTGAATAATGGGGGAAAGGGAATCAATAGATGGGAAGAAGAAAAATCAATTTATAAAACAAAAAGAAAGAAAAAGGAGGTGGGGATTTGTTTAAGTGGTGGTGGATGATGAGAGATGGAAGGTGGGAAGAAAAAAAAAAAGGGTCGTTACAATTCTCCCCCACTAACGAGGAATTCGTCCCCGAATTCTAGTCCTGAGCCGGCTGCTCGACATCCTCTAACAGGTCTGGATAATCAGATCTCAACTGAGACTCTAACTCCCAAGTCTCCTCCTGAATGCCGTCTCCCTCCCGACTAACTCTGACCATCGGAATCACTTTCCCCTGAACAACTCTATCTTGGCGCTCTAAGACTGACACTGGTTGGCTAACTGCAGTCAAATCTCTCTTGATGTCACTAGGCGGTTGCTGAAGGATGAGCTCTGGCTCCCGGACGACTTTCCTCAGAACTGACACATGAAACACATCGTGAAACCCAACCAACTCTGCTGATAGCGCTAAGCGGTATGCTACTGCCCCAATCCGCTCAGTGATAGGATACATACCCATATATCTCGGTTTAAGCTTCTTCAGCTTCCGGGTCTCGGAACCTCCCTGAAATGTCCTCATCTTACGATATACCAGATCGCCTAACTCAAACTCTGTATCTCTCCGACGCTTATCTGTATCACACTTCTGGCGATCATGAGTTTCCTTAAGCTGTCTCTTGAGCATTTCCATTTGCTCAACTGTCTCCTGAACCAATGCTGGTGCTATACATCGGTGCTCTCCCACCTCTGTCCAACAAAGTGGTGTACGGCACGGTCTACCATAAAGAGCCTCATACGGTGCCATCTCAATGCTCGAATGATAACTGTTATTGTACGCGAACTCTGCTAACGGTAGATACTTAACCCAGCTCCCTTCCCAGTCTAAAACACAAGCCTTGAGCATATCCTCTAGTGTCTGAATAGTCCTCTCAGACTGACCATCTGTCTGCGGATAATAAGCCGTACTCAAATGGGCCTTAGTCCCCAATGCCTTATGAAAGGCTTGCCAAAACGTCGACGTGAACTTCGGATCACGATCCGACACTATACTGACTGGTACCCCATGCAATCTCACAATCTCAGAATTGAATCTCTGCGCTAGCTGCTCTACTCCGTCTGTTTTTCTTAATCGTTAGGAAGTGAGCTGACTTGGTGAGTCGATCAATAATAACCCAGATAGCGTTCTTCCGCAAACTGTCCTCGATAATCCGGTGATGAAGTCCATAGTCACCATGTCCCATTTCCACTCGGGTAGTGGAAGATTCTGCAATAATCCACTCGATACCTGATGCTCTGCCTTAACCAACTTGCGAGTCTGGCAACACAACACAATGGTAGCCACATCCCTATTCATTCCGGTCCAGTGCTAATATCGCTTAAGATCCCGATACATCTTATTACTTCCTGGAATGATGGAAAACTGAGAATGATGCGCCTTCTGGAGAATCTCCTTCCTCAACTGAGTCCCGGTCTCACATACGTCCTCCTGAATTTCGCCTTCCCTCAACAGACTCTTACCATCGAGTCGCTTCTCCTAAACTTCTATTTCTTGACCCCCCAGAACCGCTACTGGTTGGCTAATCGTAAGTTCTTTTTACTTTGCGACTGTTGGTGAAAACGGTGTTGGCCTTATAACGATCTTCCTGAATGCAACACAAATTTAACGAAGACTTCTCATGTTGTTTTGAATATCCTGAGAAATGATCACCCTTTCGGCTCCTGGGATATGCACTCTCGTTCCCAAACTATACTCAATGTCATGGTAACCGACCCATCCTTAAAGTCACATCATGGTGGTTTTAGCTCCATCACTGCTAAGTCTGTCTACTCTTTGGCTCGAACACATCCTGGGTGACCAATACTCGACTAGGCCCGACATACAAACTATAAGTAGCTCCAATATCCAGTCGGGTATAAGCTGCCCACCCCAAGCGACAATCGACCAACACAAGTACTAAATCAATGGTTTCCACATAAACGACATACACGAACCACAAACTCAAATCCACAATCTCAAATCCACAACGTCAAAAAGAACAGTCTCAACTATCTCGTGGTCCCCAATAACAATACTCGCGATAATAGCTTGGCGCTTGGGTGGTGGCAGAAACAACCCTGAACTCCCTGCGAACAATCCCTGAAAATGAGATCATGCTAACCACAACTGAACAACTCGGTCTAATTGCTGGTGCTGCAATATAACTGACAAACGATGCATCTACTAACATAGACTGGTAATAATTTATGACATAATCTAACCATCTGCATGCAAACACTGAACACGCTATCCCAACATGCTGACAGTAATAACAAAAACAACACGGTGGAAATCCCGACAGCTGCGACACGTTGTTATATCCTAAATAAGTCTTCGTGAACAAAAAGTCTTCTCAACCAATCGATTGGATTGGTGTAAACCCGTACGACATCACAGTTACAAGTATCCACTTGTTGCCATTTAAGAACCTCCTGAATAAATCCTTATTGGCTATAAACTCTCTGAAATCTTCAACGGCGACAAAACACTTACTCGTACTCCTTGATATTCCTAGTACCTTGAGAAGGTGCTTAAAGACATTGGCATTTCTGTGTCTGGCTTCACAACGAAAGAACGTCCTGTCGCATTCCCTCTAGAGTGATTGTAGGTTAACTCATAACAGCCACGACTATTCTCAACAAGTCCCATTTACCAGAGAAGGGCATCATCGCTTAGAAATTGAGTAGTCAAATCCAATTAAAACTCTGTTGTACACTTCTTATGCTCCAGGTTATGGTCAACTTCTTCCTTTAATTGTCTGCGGTGACAGTATCCACTATCCTTTCAATCTGATCCAAACTGTTGTCCTGCATCTTTCTCATTAGCTTCCAATACGTGGGTCCCTCTCTGTCTCTGCCAGATATTGGCGGTGGCGGTGGTGGCGGCGGAAGATCAACAACTGAAGGAGCATGTTGCTGTGAGAACCTCTCGTGGTACCTCTGAAGCTCCATCCACATTTTTGAATTACTAAAGGTCGGCTCTGCTCCTTGAGCCTTAACTGATGGTGCATATGGTGGTGACGGTGGAACGGTGGCGGATGCTTATTCTGCTTGCAGGGTGAAGTGGCGAACAATCTAACTGTCACTTGAGCGCTCTGACTGTTGAGATCCTGATTAATCTGCTGAATACTGGTCTCTTCGGTTGAACCTGTTGAACAACGAGCTGACAATCCGACGCGAAACAATGACCTTCCTTGATGACATCTGAAAACCTGTTTAAACTGAGGCTGAATTGAGACAAACTTAGAATATATTAAATATCAGACAGAATCAGTGCTCCCTTTTTTTTTTTTTTTTTTTTTTTTTTTTTTTTTTTTTTTTTTGAAACCGTTTAAATCCGAATATGCAATCATGCTTCCTACTACCCATCTCCCGGGTCAGAACCGGGACGACGCTAACCTAGGCTCTGATACCAAAATGTAGCACCCGTCCCCTCGACACTCGAGAACGGCGTGCCACTAACCACGTCACATACATCAAATACCCCACTCTACAGCGTCTCATAACCCAACTACCTCAATGCTATATGTACATGATAAAAATACGAGGAAAACATAAAAAAAATCCCAAAGAAGCACCGTATCGTCAAAGCATAAATACTTGTCCGTCTCACCTGAAAAACTGGAAAGGAAAAAGGAGGGGTGAGTAACAGGGAGTCACTCAGTGAGGTATGGGATGCTAATCACAGAAACGTAAATCTGACCATAGCACGCCATACATAGAAATAGACTAAACATGCCAATCACGGTACCTAAGTACCCAAAGAACAACCACCATCCTATTACCGGATCCAGTGACCGCGGCACCCTCCTACCCGGAGGACACTTATGGGATAGTGCCCACTACACCGCCCGTAGACGATTATCGACCTCGAAGGTACTGGAACAGCAGGTCGACTAATTCTGCCCAGCACCATCTCCTCAAACACACGCGACGCAAGTACAGAGATAACGTCTCTGTACCCCCGCAATCCCTAACACCCACATGGTCAACTAATCCTAGCTCTAGCATGAATAAAATAATCAATTAACAATTTAATGCACAATCAATGGGTTGAATCATCTATTATCTCTAAGTCCGATTTACAAAAAATCCTAAAAAGACTCTAGCATAGAAACGGAACACATTTAATACTAAATCCTATCTACGGCGCATTTTGATGAAAAGTACGATATTCTGCAGAAAGCCCTCACCTTAGCTAAAACGGATGATTACTGCGGCTTCTGAACTCCGGATGCTAAAACGGACACTGAATCTGAAATCAGAACGAAATTTCGAGTCAGAACGGCTTTCGAACGGCGAGAAACGGTTAACAGGTCAAAACGGTCAAAGTCAACGGTCAACAGTCAGAAAGTCAACGGTCAACGGTCAACCCGGTCAAAGTCAACGGTCTGACCAGTCAAAATCAAACCGCGATTAAACCGGATTAAACCGAACCAAACCAGACTAAACCGGACTCAATTGATTTAAACCAGAAATTGAACCAAACCGAATTGAAATTGAAATTGAACCAGAAATTGGAATTAAACCGATCAAACCGAAATTGAACCGGCCGGTTAAGTCAAACCGGACTCAAACCGGTGGCAGATCGCCGGCGAGTCTCCGGCGACCGGCGACGGCGGAGCACGGCGGTTTCCGGCGACCGGCGACGGCGGAGCACGGTGGTTTCCGGCGACCGGCGACGGCGGAGCACGGTGGTTTCCGGCGACCGACGGCGGCGCGTGAACAGTACGCACGGATCTTCCATCGGCGATTGCGGGCGCGTCCGGTGGCGGTTCGGCACGATCTTGGTGTATACGGACTCGTCTCGTCGAGCTGAATCCGGTGGTGGCCTCAGATTTGCGAGATTCGAAACGGTTAGAAAGTTATGGCGGTTTAAAGATCCGGCCAATAAGAAAACTGATCGGAAAACGGTTTTTCCGGTACCTGAATTGCGGATGACGGTGGAGGACAGAGCAACAAGTGTTTTCTCTTCATCTTCTTCTTCATTTTCCTCTTCTTTTTCTTCTCCTTCTTCTTCTTCTCAAGCTCTCTCTCTCCTCTCTCTCTCTCTCTCTTTCACTTTGCTTCACGGTGGAGTTGAATAATGGGGGAAAGGGAATCAATAGATGGGAAGAAGAAAAATCAATTTATAAAACAAAAAGAAAGAAAAAGGAGGTGGGGATTTGTTTAAGTGGTGGTGGATGATGAGAGATGGAAGGTGGGAAGAAAAAAAAAAGGGTCGTTACAAATTAGTTCACAATTGATTTTGTTTTTTATTTTCTAATTTTTTTCGCAGGCTGGTGTGTCATAGAGAAGTGCTGACGTGTCAGGCTATCATGAGACTTAAAGTGAGTCTTTATATAATAGACTAAGGCCCTGTTCGTTTGGTGAGTTGAACGCTTTATCTAGACGCAGATGCATGTTCATGTTCGTTTAGTGTAAATTAAAAGCATGAACTAGAAGCGATATCCAGACGCATTTTCAAAACTCATCCAGAAAAATCAAGATTTCTCGCTGAGTTTATTTGGTGCGTCTCGTTACACTAAACTCATCCAAAACTACTAAAGTCAAAAATACTCTTATTTATAACCTCAATTTTACCTATAAAATAATAAAAACAATTTTTTTTACATAAACAACAAAATAATAATTTTTTTATCGAAGACACAATAACAACATTTCCCGTCAAAACCGCAAAATCTCGTTTTCCCGCCAAAACCGGAAAATCTCGTTTTTTCGCAAAAACTGCAAAATCTCGTTTTCCCACCAAAATCGAGAAATCTTGTTTTCCCGCCAAAACCGAAAAATCTCGTTTTCCCGCCAAAACCGGGAAATCTTGTTCTTCCGCCAAAACCGAAAATCTCGTTTTTCCGCCAAAACCGAAAAAAAAAAAAACTTATTTTCTCGCCAAAACCGCAAAAACGTGTTTTCCCGCCAAAACCTCAAAAAAACGTGTTTTCCCGCCAAAACCGAAAAAAAACGTTTTCCCGCCAAAACCGAGATATTGATATTTATTTTTGATATTTATTCTGAAAATTATAAAATGATTTTGATATTTATTTTTGTTTATATTTGCTTAGACAGAGAAAAAGAAAGGACATTTTTGTCATTTGACACCAAATGCGTCAAGATACAAATGCAGAAATACAAAACGAACGTAACTACATTCAGATACCATTTTTGAACGCATGAAGCAAAATTGCAAACGAACAGCGTCTGACTACTGCGTCTAATTACTGCGCTCGGACGCTGCGTTTAGAAATCTCATCCACTTCACCAAACGAACAAGGCCTAAGCCAATAGCATATCAGTGACACGTTTAAAATGCAAATTATACACGATTCACACTATAAGTTAGCTAAGAACAATCTCACGCTGATATTTTTTTTTACAATATACAGTTTAATATATAACATTAATTTATATATATATATTGATTTTTCTTTTAAAATTCTTATTTTCAGTTAAGATAATTAAGAATATTTTGTTATTCTGTTATTTTACTTTTTTGTACATATATTTTTATTATTATTAAAATAAATTTATACTTTATTATAAATACATAGTTTATTAAGAATAAACAATATCTTGTATTCTTAACTATAATACTTTTAAAACAGTAAACTATGTTTTATAAATTTAGTTTTCCCTTTCTAATGAATTTGAATTCAATTATCCAAAAATGACATTTTTCTTTTCTGATTCTTTATATTAAACTTTAAAATTACTTTTTGTCAAAATTTTAAATTAATATGAATTAAAAGTAATGTGTTGCATCTGAAATTGACACAATCAAATGATAAGAAAAACTCTAAGACTGTTAAATATATACAAAACATAAAATAAAAAACACAAAAGATAGATAATAGTAAATTGTAAAATTTGAAACTAACATAATTACAAGTCATTACATTAAAGACAACAAAATAGAGAGATAAAAGTTGAATAAAATATAAAAACTTTGGAAGATACATGGGAACTTTTTACGGCTTTTATACGGCTTGTAAGTTGTAACTAGCATTTCAAAAATATTTTTAAAATATGTTTTGTTTTAGTGTATATGTTGAATTTAGATTTGGAAAAAGTGGGTTTCCATATCTAGTAATCTAATGATGATAATATTTTGTAGAATTTTAGTCCAACAAAAATAAGTTTAAAACCTAAAAATTAGTTTAAAATGCATGCATTTCGATTATACAATTTCAAACAACAAATATTTAAACTGGTAACTATTACCGCAAAAATTAGTAGGGTTGAAAGCAGTAGCACTATTGCTATATGTTATTATTTTTCTGAGTTTGATAAATGATGATAGAAAACATTAAGTACAAAAAAAAAAAACAGAAAACAATGATATCAAAATAGATAAAAAAAAGTGGTGGTGGTCTAGTGGTTCATAATTGAGAAGAAATTGTCTTGTTAGTCTATGTCAAAAACCAATTTCCCTCAAGCATATAATTATCTAAACATTTTCTCATGTCTTAGGTTTCATTACAAAATCCGGAACCAGACTAGTTATCGATACTTTCCCTCTAGGGGATAAGTTAGGCTTCAGCCAGATACATTTCCGATCAATTGAAAAAAAAAAGAAAAGAAAAGATAGATAAGAAGTAGTGGTAAGAGAGTACCGTTTGGAACTAATCCACACTTTCTCAAGTAGCACGTATACGTCACGCGCTTGCCTAAAGAAGAACTCAGTTGCTCTTGCGTTTGAGTGCTCTGTTCTGGCTTAAAAGGAAACGCAGGGAGACAAGATTCAGGAGGTTGGTGAGGAGAGAGGAGTTATGTACTTGTTTAACAAGTCTTGGATTGTAGTTTGTAATGTGGTTATTATGAAGATAGTGACTTCTTCGAATTAAAACTCTCCATGAATTCGTAAATCTCTCAAGTATTCTTACTTTTAACTTAATTATTATCTTAAACTAAACAAATACCAAACTAAATAAGCCAAACTACATCAAACAGAACCAAACCTAATCGTAAAAAGCTCTAATCCCATCTCAGTCTATTTCAAAAACACATTTTGACTCAGAAGAGCAAAAGGTTTACCACTAAACACACATAACGAAATGACTCGTCAGATCAGTTTCAAGACTACAGAAGAAACAACATCCAAAAGACAGAGACAACAAAAGGGCTCTTCGTCTTGTAAGGATGATAGAGTCAGTTCTACATCTTCAGCAAAACGAGAACACTTTTCTTGCGTGAGGGGTTAACTCTGAAAGTCACATCTTCAAGAGTCGGCTCTTGGAGAATATCTTCTTGCAATATTGATTCATCCTTAGGCTTCCAAATATTTTTACTTTCTTCACCAAACTCGCCCGAACATAGCCCTACGTAAATCCAAAACCAGTTCTGTTACTCTGTTTTTGAGTATGTTACAAAATACGATCACTGGACTGGAACTAACCTTAGTTGTTGATAGAGCGGACTGGATAACGTAATTAGCAAAAGGGTCTTGGAGAAGATGTTCGAAGTTTGGAACAGATACGAGTTCATGCACGATCTGAGATCTGCTCTTTGGATAATGTATAAGACATTTCTCCACCACATGACTGCTAAACTTCTGTGTAGCCAGTTTCACATAGTTCCCACTTAACTCAAACATAACATTTACTTCTCCCAAGTTCTGCTCTATTATGTATTGCACCACATAGTTCCTGAGATCAGATTTCACACACATAAAAAGAAGGTATATAAAGTTGAAGAAGATGTGAGCATTACTCACAATAATGCATAGTTTCTAGATAGCGAACTGGTTTATGTATAAGCATCATTTCATAATCATTATTGTTGTTACCCGTAAGGGTCTTGTGCAAGGTGGAGAGAGTTTCTTGATATCTCAGCAATGAGATTATCACGTTCCGCACCAACTGAGTATTTAACGCATTGTTGCAGGACACAGCTTCCAAGGGGATGAGTCGCAATTGCAGCACAAAACCTCGTAACACCCTCCAAAACGAACTGCACATTAAGTATAATTAAGTTAATACTCATTCATAAATTTTAAGAATATGAAGAGGAAGAGGTTATGTTAAAACCTTGTTATGTTCAGGAGCAAGGGTTTTTAAGCAACTATGTATAACATGGTTTCCATTTACATCTCTAACCAGAGTGATCAAACCCGGTTTAAGAGCTGACTTAACCAGATTGATTTGTGCCTTTGTACTCATTGTCTCAATCAGCTTCTGCACAACTCTTGTCCTGTCTCAATTTTGAAAACATGTAGCAAAAAGGTCTCAGCTTTTACCTTAATATTTCAACATTTCCAAAAAACATGAATCGTCAAGTCAAAGTCCATGAGCTTGAAATGTTTTATCAAAGGTTTCAAATCAGTAGAACACAATTCATCTTTTTTCTACCAAGAAGTGCTGACAAATCTTGTAAAGATGTCAACTTTTTCCCTTTCCATAAATATCATAGGTTTCATCTTTCTCGTAAATCAAGAAAAATCCACAAAGATGTAACAAAGTTTCACCTCTACACATTTAAAATTTTAACTTTTAAAAATCATATACTAAATGCTTTTATTCTACAAAAATATCTAATGGAATAATATTTGTATTTGGAAGTAAAGCGTACCCATACTTGTGGACCGATATATTGACAAGCAGTCCAGGTTTCGAGGTCAACACAATGAGGATTTGTGTTCTCTGTTCTTCGTTGCAGACTTGGATAAGGTTTTGTATGAGAAAATTCCCAAACGGATCCACTCCAAGTTCGATTACATGATTAATCACTTCTCTGAATATAATCATAGCATCAAGAAAGCTTCCTCCGACCAATTTCTGTAAAATCTGACAACCCATTTGATCTTTTGCCATTAAGTACACCGAACCGTAGAATCCAACAATGGAGGCAAGAACTAGAGATAAATCTTCCTTCATGGATTTAGCAGAACCGTCACGATCTTGAGAACCTCCCATGGCTGAAAGAGGTTGAAAGATCCTATTTCCTCTGATTTCTTGAAAATCTTGCGGGATTTGTTGATTAATTTGCTCCAAGATGTAATCTTTGTACTCTGTAAAACCTCTGTCGTTAGGGTTAGGTTTAGGATAGTCTTCTTCCACACCAAGCAACCTAAGCCTGTGATAATCACCATCACCACCAATAGAAACTTCGCCATGAGAGCTCTGCACTAAACCTTGACGACGAGAAGAAGCTTCTAGAAACCACTCGTGATGTGTCAGATCCTGGTAGAATCTGGAACATCCATGGAGATTTCTGGAGCAAGAAAAACCCAGAGAGGGATGAGATCCGGTGCAAAGAACACTCCTTTCTTCATCGGAGACACTCATTTGACTTAGACTCTGACACAAACCAAGATCAATATCCTTCATTGAAGCTCTCGTATTCAGCCTTAGAAGGTTCCTACGAGACTGTTGGTTCACAAATGGGTTTGAAAACGGCGTCATGGAGGTTGTACGGTCACCGGAAAAGCGAAATCCGTCGGAGGAGGAAGTTGGAGTATACGAAGCTCGTCTTCTCAAACCACCCGGGAAAAACCCAACATCGTCTATGAACTTGTTCTGTTCAAACATCGAAAAGTCAAGTTTGTAGTTATACACACAACACAACAATGTGACCTCTGGCTCTGGGAGTTTCTAAAAGGAGAACAGAAAGAACAGAGCAGACATATAAGGAAGAAACAGGAGAAAGAAAAGAGATTTGGTTTTTGTCTGTGCTATTTGGGAGAGAAGAAGAAGAAGAATGGGTTTAAGCGTACGGAGAGAAGACTGTCTCTTTTGTTTCCTTTTGTCGTGAGACGGCCTCTTCCCTTCTAACACTAGCACTGTTCCTACACCTGCAAAGAAGAAAAGTGGGAGAGAGACAAAGGGAATAAAAATAATGAAAAATAATTTTTAAAATGTCAGTTCCTTTATTGATGGATAAAAAGTTTGATTGAGGATTTTACTGTAAATTGACTTTTTTATAATTAACTCTATTTTTATATTTTTAGATTGATTTTTTTTGTTTTGTTTGTAGCATATATTAAAAATAATTAATGTTTAGCTGTGTTCGGAAATAAGTTAGGCGCTAGTCGGACGGCCGACCGGGTCGGCGAGTTAATGAAAAATCGGGGATTAATCGGGGAGTACTTGGGGACTAGTTTTTGTATGCAATTTAATGTATTTATAACATATTTAATATATTTATATATATAAAAAAACAAATTTAAAATGTTGCATAATAATTTTTATATAAAATTTATATATAAAAGTAACCAAATAAGATCAAACATGAGAATTTTACCATACACATCTAGTACAAAATTTACAAAATGAATTCCACTTTATAGCAAAACAAAAAATAAAGTGTCTTAATTTTCATAACATACAAAAAAATTATTAACAGAATAAGAGAGAGACCTCAACTTAAAGTACAATTAACTGATGATTAAAAATAGAAAACCTCACATTTAGAACTCAGCTATCATTTGGGAAAGACAAATCATAGGAAAATAGCTGATAGTAGTAAATTAAACCTTGTTATTTTTGAAAGAGAACTAAAAAAAACTAGGTTTGTGATGACTAGTGGGTGTTTTGGTCTATTTATTGTTAGAGTGTCTTTAGTTTTTCTCTATTTCATCGAGTGCAGCAATGTGTCGTCTAAAGTGGGTCAAGTTTTTGTTATTGGGCTGTTTTGTTTAATTTTTTGGGCTGAATTTTTTAAAACGTTTTAAAAAAATTTGGGCCAATTTGGCGGCTAGACGGATGAACTCGGCGGCTAGGCGGCCGCGTTTTTGAACACAAGTTTAGTTATATATACAAAGAACATTTACGCATTCGACACTTTCTTATAACTATAAATAAGTCAATAATAATTTAGTAAATTTAAATATCTATAGTTATTAGTTTTTGACATTAAAAGGTTTTCTTAATAATACTCAATAAAAAGTACATATAACACTTGAAAATTATAAATTTAATAAAAACTTATAAATCTATAAAATATAAATAAAAGAGTATTTAAAGTTTTGTTTAATAGTTACAAGTTTTCCATCTATGAGCCAAAGTGGAAGGGAGCCATCTTCAACACATTTCAATATCCTCCTCATTGTCGAAGCCCATCTGGAAACGCTCGAGACCTAGACCCACTCCTGATAATGCGATCCTCCATTTTCCAAATGTATGGTACCATGTACGTCAGAGTTTTCATGTCATGCAACTTTGGATTCATGCATCGTCTAATAATTTTTTTTTTTTTTGATGAAATATTAAATTGATTGAAAACAGAGAGACAAAAATGGTTATTTACAACTCAAGCTGTAGAGCTACGAATAAGATTTGAAAAGATAAATAAATAGTTATGGAACAGCACTTGGAATACGTGAAAGAAACCAAAGCTGGAGCAAACCCTGATACTTGGCCTTCTCATAATACTTGGTAGACATAATTCGCGCACGTATCAATTTGTCGATGATCTTCGCCAGTTGTGGAACAGTCCTGCAAACTTGCGCGTGCCTCCGTTCGTTGCGCTCGCGCCAAATGTAGTAAATGACGGTTTGAAAGACTAACCTCAGCAGTATGAAGGTAAGACGATCATACTTATAAGAACAGAGCCGGTGTAGTGTCGCCTCCCAGTCTGGATCCGGGGAGCACCAAAAAGATCCCCTAGCATTGCTATCCAGAGCGTAAATGTGTACGGACAAGCGAAAAAGAGATGGTCCCGAGACTCGTCCGGCTCACCACAAAACAGACAATGTTGCACAAAACCCCACTGCCGCGTTCTACTGCCCGTAGCGAGTCGATCCCGAATAGCCAGCCAAGTGATGAAAGCAAATCTGGGAACTCCATGAGAAAACCAAACAACATCTGACCAGTCCACATGCTCTTTGTGATCACGTAGCTGCTCCCATGTCCGTGATGAATTAAACACGTGGCGATAGTCATCCAAAGTATATCTCCAAAGAGGTACATCTTTACCACTGTTCGACGACGGCTGCTGGAGAATCGTGATTTGCTGCAGCATACCACGGAGCTCACCATCACGACATCTCCGGAGACAGGATTCAGATATCAAAATAGCCTCTGCGACTGTTGCGTCTCTTCTAATACCTGTTTTCCGCGGTCCAGAGTCGCCTACCACGTTAATGAGGCGACCAAGAGGGTGCCAAAACTCCGACCAAAAGGAGATGGTGCCATTGCAAATGTCAAAACGGAGGACTGAGCAGCAAGTGGCCTAAGCTTCAAAAGCTTCCTCCAAATCCACGAACCCGCAGATGTTTCCTTAACATCCCAGAAAGAAATCCTCTTTAGTAGATAGTGCTTAACCCAGGCAACCCAGAGCGAGCCTGAATCAGCAAATAGCTTCCAAATCAGATGTAAAGCAAACACTCGAGATACATCTCGCAAACGTCTAACACCGAGACCTCCTTCTTCACGAGGACAACAGACATCCTCCCATGCTACTTTTGCCTTAGAGTGATCCTGGGGCGAGCCACTCCAGAGAAAAGCAGAGCACATACTTTCAATCGCTGCAAGACAACCTTTGGGTAACTGGAAAGCGGAACACCAGAAATTGGCAATACTAGCAATGACAGATTTTATTAGCAGGAGCCGACCCGCGAAAGACAAAGATTTGCTAGTCCACGAGTTGAACCGAGCTCGTACTTTTTCCACTAATGGAGCATAATCTTTTCGGGTTAGAATCTTAGTCGTGAGAGGTAAGCCCAGATACTTAATAGGCAATTCAGAGATAGAGAGACCAAGCCTTGCTGCTTCCTGTTCCAAACGGACTCTGCCCCTACCTGCCGCAAATACCGTCGACTTTCCCACATTGATAGTGAGTCCAGAGACGTTGGCAAAATCTTTGAAGACTGAGAGAGTACCATGTAAAGAGTCCGGCAAACCATCTGTGAAAACCATGATATCATCTGCAAAGCTCAGATGCGTAAGATTCACCTCTTTACAAGCTGGATGGAAGCCAATAGATCCACTTGTAACCGCTTTATTCAGCATCTTAGAAAGAGCATTACTCACAATAACATAAATATATGGCGATAATGAACACCCTTGGCGAACGCCTCTCAAACTAGGAAAAATCCTTCAAGTTCCCCATTCACTGAGACTGAGAAAGTGGCAGTATCCATACAACGTATCACCCACATGATAAACTGCTCCGGATAGTTCATGGCACGCAAAACTCCCTCAATAAACCCCCATTGGACTGAATCAAAAGCCTTTGAAATGTCCAACTTAATAGCTGAACGGGAGGAAATATTTGTCTTGTGGTAGTCCTTTACAACCTCTGTAGCAAGCAAGACATTTTCTAGCAGCAGTCGTCCTTTAACGAAAGCACACTGGTTTAATTCAATGGCTTCACCTAAAGTGGCTTTGAGTCGACGGGCAAGAATTTTTGAAATGACCTTGTACACCACATTACAGCATGCAATAGGTCTATAATCCGCCATTTTCTTTGGCTCCAGCGATTTCGGCACCAGAGAGAGCAGAGTAGCATTAATGCTGCGAGGGAGGAAACCGTACAGGAAGAAAGACTGTACTGCAATCACGAAATCCGGACACACCACTGACCATGCCGCTTTGTAAAATTCCTTTGGAAATCCATCCGGGCCTGGTGCTTTATTATTTGGCATTGATAGAAGCGTGGCTTTTATCTCCTCTGCAGTAACTGGCCTGACTAGCATTTCAGCATCCACATTAGAGCATCGATAGTCAAGCAGATCCTGTAGAGATTCTACAGAAACATCCTCCAAACCAGCCGGATTTTTCTGTAATAAGCTCTTAAAATATTCAACTGCTTCTTCTTTAATAGCGTCCGGTTCAGTTAGGACTGTACCCTCCGAATTTGTGATTTGTCGAATAGCATTCTTGGAGTTCCGACTCTGCACCACTTTGTGGTAAAAAGATGTATTTGATCTCCCAAACCCAACCACTGAACTCTTGATTTTTGATAAAGAAACTGCTCCTCAATCCCAGAAATATGGTGCCAGTATTCCCAAGCATTGGATGCAGCCTCAAAAGTTGTTGTATTAGGAGTCTGTACCGCAGCCGTTTGCTTAGCACAGAGATCAGCATAAGCATCTTTAACTTTACCCGAAAGATCACCAAAACAATCTCTGTTTAAAGCTCGTAGACCACTCTTCAATAACTTGAGCTTTGATTGAAATAACGACAGAGCTGAACGTGAATGATATAGCGGGAAGGTCGAAGACCAGACCTTCGTAACCTCCTCCAGAAATCGCTTGTGAGTAGCTAGGTGATGAAAAAATTTAAAAGGTTTACGGTTCCCCCCTTGGGATGCCCTCAGCTGAGCCCAGAATCTTGCATGATCAGAGACACCACCTACTTCGAAAGTAGCAAAAGACTGGGGAAAGGTCGATAACCAACAGCTATTTACCAACACTCTATCCAGCTTCTTACTAATTGGGTTTCCCTCCTGGTTATTTGTCCATGTGAACAAAGGACCTACTTGTGCCAAATCATCTAAACCACAAGACAGGAGAGCTGATTGAAAATCTCTCATGGCTCCTCCCACTAACCCAGCATCAGCGTGAGAATGCTCATCCACATCACGCGTCACATTGAAATCACCAAGCAGTATCCAAGGATTGGAGCTCCCTGCCACTGAATCTGAAACCACTTGCAATTCCCTCCAAAGATGACGCCTATCCATTGCAAAATTTGAGGCATAAACAAAGGAGCAAAGAAAAGAATCCCCTGAGTCCCTAAAACGAGCCCAACAAGTAATCATTTGCGCGCTAGAACACACTGGTATAACATCAACCTCTTCTGACCAACACACCCAAATCCTCCCCAGTCTATGATTGTTGTAATTGTTACAGCAACTCCAACCTGGAAAAGTTGAGTCAAAGATAGCCTTGAAATTAGACTCCTGCACCCGCGTTTCAAGAAGACAACCAAGAGAAAATCTTGCAGTCCGAACCCACTGTCTGACCACCTTTTGTTTGCGCGGCTCGTTGAAACCACGCATGTTCCAAGCAAAGATAGATGTCATCAGTGCTTCCTAGTGGAAGCTTTTTTTTGCTTGGTTAACAAACGCAGCTTGAATTAGGTCCTTCTTATTTAGAATTGGCTTCTTCTTGTTCTTGACAACCTGAGCCGGAGGTTTAAAACCAACATTCGTCTGCAATCGCTCCTCATCTCCATCATCATTTTCCACAATGCCTTCCTTATCTGTATTCTCCAGTATCTCCCCATCCTCCGGAAGGTCCTGGAGTAGCTTAAATCCATTTGATAAATCCTTGGTACAAGGAACTGTTGCCACCGCCACTTTATCCCTTGGAGGTGATACAGAACCTCCATGGCCTGTTACAACAGTCCACCCCGTACCAGTTTTCGTCTCCCCCTGAAGAGGCTCATCCACCACAGAGCTTTGTTTAGAGCCAGAGCTTTGTTGTGGGATACCACCATCATCCGGCAAATGAGTAGAGCTACCAGAGAATTCCCCATTAGAGGTCTCCAGCTCATGCAAAAGCTGCAACACTGCTTCCTTCCCTTTCTCCTGAGCTGTTTGCTCCCCCGTTTGGCTAGGTGGTACATCCTTAGACACGAACTTCTCATTCTGGGCGTGAGTTAAAATTCAAATCTCATTTCCTGATGTGCACTCTTTGTCAAGATGTCCCCAACGCGAGCATAGGTTACACCGTGGTGGAAGCCATGGGTATTGGACTGAAACCGAGACTCTCACCCCCTCCCGATCCCTGAAAGAGATGACCTGAGGCATAGGTTTCTGCAAGTTAACTTCAATTAAGACACGGGCAACATCCAACTTCATACACCGTTCCGTGTGCGAGTGTAGTTTCACAAAATTCCCAACTGCCCGTGATAAGAACCTGAGACCTACTTGAGAAAACAGATACCCAGGCACATCACGTAAATCCACCCATAGAGGCATTGCCGTGAGGTTGATGAGGTCATCGAAGCTCAAGTACCCATAGTGAGACAAGGACCACGGACCAGGTCAGGAACTAGAGTACTAAGAGAAGAATTCAACCAAGCTATTGAAGCTCTACTAAGCATTCAAGACAAGGAGGACAACAACTTCAAGACTACGGTCCAAGACCATGAAGAGGAAGCTTATACAATTCAAGTCGGACCAACTAATGGAATAGCTCTTCTCCAAACCAACAAGGAACTTTCCTTATTCACCATCACGCCAACTTAAGGGCCAAGCCAAGGTGAGCGGTTCAATTCGATTATTTGTCTAACTAGTTTCTTGTCTTTGGTTTATTTCAGGTTCGGTTATTAGCATAGGTTTATTTTAATTTCTTAGTCTTTGTTTTGGTCATGGCCGAGTCTGTTGTTGCCATTTATAGAAAGTCCTAGTAGAGTCAATGTATTGTCGTTTTGCTTCAAGACCCCTAGAAGGGCAAAGCTGCATTGGACTCTTATAAAGTCCCCTCTAAGCAGCCGTGTATCTTTTAACCTAGATCAATAAACAACCGAACTTTCTTCTTCATTGAAGCAGCCGCAAGCTCTTGTTCTTGCAAAGAGAGATCGTGTGAAGCCATCTCTTGTTCTGTCTTATCAAAGCTTAGTCCATAAAGCTTTGTGGTGACATCGATTCCACCTTGTTCTCTTGTCCATTCCATCCAACGACTTAACCAGAGAGAGTTACACAACCAACTGGTCAAGTTCCATCATCAATCCACTTCGTATCCATTCCTTGTTCGAGTTGGGAGAGTTACACAACCAACAGCTCGGATCCATCAACCTATCCTAGCCCTTGTGCCCGTATCATCTGGTATCAGAGCCAAAGGTTCCTGCCTTTGGATTCACATCAGGTTGATCGGATCTCTTGTTTCTTTTTCGTTTTGTCTTGTTCGTTTGCTTGCATCTTAAATCAAAAAAAAAAAAAATCATTCTTAGTTCTTGTTTCTATCATTTGCATTACCAAAGAAAAACCATAAAAAGGATTCGTGTATTGTTAGTTCTTGTCAGGGTGTTCATCCATAGCCGCCTACTCTTTGCTTGTATTCGACTAGGTCTAGGGTGTACCATCTATTTTTCCTTAGTTGCATTCAGTTAAAAAAAAAAAGTAAACCAAACCATATTTCCTTTTTTCAAATTGTTCCATTCCGTGTTGCACAAGATAATCATTCATTGTTTGCATATTTCCATTTAGCGTTTGAGTAATTTTCCTTTTTCGTTTTTCTTGTTTGATATTTTTGTGAGAACCCGTTTGCACTTGATCCTTTAGTGTTCGTGTGTGCAGGAGACATGGGAGAGGAAGCCAACAACACGCAGCTGCAGATGAACCAGCTCCTTGATGCCATGAGAGGCATAACCGAGCGATTAACTCAAATAGAGCAAAGGCAACAACAAGTGCCTTTCCACCGACGAGTTGTTCAAAACCCTAGGCGCAACTTGAGACAAGAGAGGGAAGACTCAACTGATGAGGACATGCCACACCTTGAGGATGATCCACCTAATGGGAACGATCGGAGACAAGACCCACGCGGGTAAGGAGGAAACCGAGGAAGAGATAGAAGCCGAGATCGAGACAGAGACCGAGGCAGAGATGAGGATAGACGTGGAGGTAGAGACATCAAGCTTACTCCACCTACCTTTGCTGGAAAGGTTAACCCCGAGGCATACATGGATTGGGAAAGAAGGATGGAGCATATATTTGACTACTACCAATACTCGGAGACCAAGAAGGTTACCCTAGCTGCAGCTCAATTCACGGACAATGCTCTCACTTGGTGGGATAGAGAAGTCTCTGAACGTAGGAGACAGAGAAGAGGAGCAATCACGACTTGGGAAGACATGACATATCACCTACGCAAGAGGTACATTCCCACTTATTATTTGAGAGACTTACAAAAACGTTTTAGAAAACTTTCGCAGGGATCTAAGACTGTTGAAGAGTACTATGAGGAGTTTGAAACCATCAAGAACCGATTGGAGCTTCAAGATTCGGAGGAGACTTTGATGGCACAATTCGTAGATGGTCTCAATGACAAGATAGCTAGGAAAGTGGAGTGGCAAAACTATGAGCACATGGAAGATTTGTTACACTTTGCCATACAGGCCGAGCAACAAGCTAAGAAGAAGGCCAACTCTTCACGAAACAAATCCACATGGAACCAATCATACACCAAACCGCAAGACAAAGGAAAGACTCCTGAAGTGGATAACCGTTTCAAGAAATCAACTGCTGGACCATCTAAACCGGCTCCACCTGAGCAAGGTAAGACTCCTAACCCACGATCTAGAGACATTACTTGTTTCAAATGTCAGGGAAAGGGGCATTACGCCAGAGAGTGTCCAAATCAAAGGGTGATGTTCTTGAGAGACAATGGAGAGTACGAATCCGCGGATGAAGCTGATGTAGAGTCAGCCGGTTCTGAAGAAGAGATAACCGACTACCCTGAAGTTGGTGAGGTCTTGGTAATCCGGAGAGCTCTCAGTGCCTTGTATGATCCTGAAACCATTCAGAGAGAAAACATCTTTCATACAAGATGTAGCGTAAGTAACAAGGTATGTAGTCTCATTATTGATGGAGGCTCTTGCACTAACGTAGCTAGCAAGTACCTTGTGGATAAGTTAGGTCTTGAGAAGACAAAGCATCCAAAGCCGTATCGTTTAAGATGACTCAATGACTCCACGGAGGTGAGGATTGCGGAACAAGTAGTTGTATCATTCAGCATTGGGAAGTATAGTGATCAAGTCAAGTGTGATGTGGTACCAATGCAAGCTGGGCATCTTCTACTTGGGAGGCCTTGGCAATTCGACAAAGAGACCTTACACAATGGTCGCACCAACTATTACTCTTTCACACACAATGGGAAGAAGCATAATCTGGCGCCTCTTACACCAGCTGAAATACACGAGATGCAACAAGCCATGGACCAGGGATTTAAGCTAAGTAAAACTAGTTTGTTTGTTTCTCCTAGTAGTGTTCTTAAATCTATTGAACACAAACAACAGGTATTACTCATGATCTTTAGAGAAAGCTATTTTTCAGGTGAAGACACGAATTCGGAGCTGCCAAACGAGATGAACCAGCTATTGGAGAAGTATAAAGACGTATTTCCTGAAGAGATGCCACCAGGACTTCCACCTATTAGAGGGATTGAGCATCAGATTGATTTTGTACCTGGAGCACCCATACCTAACCGACCGGCTTATAGAGTAAACCCGGAGGAGGCTAAAGAGTTGGAAGCTCAGGTTCAGGAGCTCATGACCAAAGGTTACATCAGGGAGAGTCTCAGCCCTTGTGCCGTGCCTGTTTTATTAGTACCAAAGAAGGATGGCACTTGGCGAATGTGTGTGGACTGCCGAGCCATCAACAACATCACCATCAAGTATAGACATCCGATTCCAAGGCTAGATGACATGCTAGATGAACTGAGTGGAGCTACAATCTTCTCTAAAATAGACTTGAAAAGCGGATACCACCAAGTCAGAATGAAGGAAGGGGATGAGTGGAAGACTGCCTTCAAGACCAAACAAGGTCTATACGAATGGCTTGTAATGCCATTTGGTCTTACCAACGCACCAAGCACCTTCATGCGACTCATGAACCAGGTTCTAAGGGCTTACATTTGTAAATTTGTAGTGGTTTATTTTGATGATATCCTTATCTATAGCCATTGCTTAACTGACCATGTTAGCCATCTGGAACAAGTATTGGAAACACTTAGGCGAGAAGGGTTGTTTGCAAACCTTAAGAAATGCATTTTCTGCACTGATCAATTGGTGTTTTTAGGGTTTGTTGTGAGTTCACAGGGACTTAAGGTGGATGAAGAGAAGATCAAAGCCATTCAAGAGTGGCCAACACCTTCTACAATCGGACATGTCAGGAGTTTTCATGGGCTGGCTAGTTTTTATAGGCTTTTTGTCAAGGATTTCAGCACCATAGCCGCGCCTTTGACGTCTGTGATCAAGAAGGATACTGCCTTCACATGGGGACCAGCTCAAGAAGACGCATTCAAGAAGCTCAAGGAGAGCTTGACTCAAGCACCGGTTCTAGTACTTCCTAACTTTGATAAACCCTTTGAGATTGAATGTGATGCATCAGGTACCGGGATAGGAGTAGTCTTAACACAAGGAGGCAAACCCGTAGCTTACTTCAGTGAGAAGCTAACTGGAGCAACCATCAACTACCCAACCTATGATAAGGAGCTTTACGCACTGGTGAGATCGTTGGAGACATGGCAACATTACTTGTTGTCCAAGGAGTTTGTTATCCACACTGACCACGAGACACTTAAGCACTTAAGAGGCCAGACTACACTTAAGAAGAGGCATGCTAGGTGGTTGGAGTTTGTGGAGACCTTCCCATACGTTATCAAGTACAAAAAGGGAAGGAGAATGTGGTGGCCGATGCTCTTTCAAGGCGGTACGCTCTCATCTCAACCATGGAAGCTAAGATCATGGGGTTTGAGCATATCAAGGAGGCGTATGAGACTGATCCAGACTTTCAAGAGCTCTATCAAGACACCACTAAAGCCGCCTTTGGAGTTTTCTACCAACAAGATGGGTTTCTATTCAAGGAGAAGCGTTTGTGCATCCCACAAGGCTCCATGAGGGAACTAATCACGAGAGAAGCTCATGGTGGAGGTTTGATGGGGCATTTTGGGAGAGACAAAACTTTGAGCGTATTGATGGAACACTTCTACTGGCCGCACATGAGACGAGATGTAGAGAAGCTATGTGCCAAATGCATTACATGTCTGAAAGCCAAGTCCAGGTTACATCCTAACGGTTTATACATGCCTTTACCAATTCCTAATGCACCATGGGTGGACATTTCTATGGACTTTGTTCTAGGCTTGCCTAAGATACACCACAAAGATTCCATTTTTGTAGTGGTAGACAGGTTCTCCAAGATGGCACATTTCATACCATGTGCAAAAACCAATGATGCAACACAAACGGCTGATCTATTCTTTAAGGAGGTTGTGCGCTTACATGGAGTGCCAAGAACGATAGTTTCTGATCGTGACACCAAGTTTCTAAGCCATTTCTGGAAGACATTGTGGAAGAAGCTTGGCACCAAGCTCTTATTCTCTACAACTTGCCATCCTCAGACAGATGGGCAAACCGAGGTAGTAAACCGAACACTCTCTACCTTGTTGAGAGCTACGGTTGGTAAGAATCTTAAGAATTGGTTGAGTTGTTTACCTTTCATTGAATTCGCTTATAATCATGCCAAACACTCTGCTACTGACCATTCTCCCTTTGAAGTTGTGTATGGATTTAATCCTATTACCCCTTTAGATCTTATCACTTTGCCACAAGCTATCTATTCAAGTCCAGATGCAGAGACCAAAGCCAACTTCGTAAAGAAACTCCACCAACAAGTGAAAGAGAGCTTGGAGAAGAAGACCGAAGTGTATAGGTCCAAGGCTAACAAAGGGTGAAAGGAGCTTACATTTGAGCCTGGAGACTGGGTGTGGCTACACATGAGACATGAGCGATTTCCCACACAAAGAAAATCCAAGCTTGCACCAAGAGGAGATGGACCATTCCGAGTTTCAGAAAAGATCAATGACAATGCCTACAAGCTGGAGCTGCCAGGTGAGTACAATGTGTCTACAACTTTTAATGTTGCTGATCTAGTTCCTTATGATGCAGATGAAACTGTTCTGAGGTCAGAACCTTCTCAAGGGGGAGGGAATGATGAGGTCATCGAAGCTCAAGTACCCATAGTGAGACAAGGACCACGGACCAGGTCAGGAACTAGAGTACTAAGAGAAGAATTCAACCAAGCTATTGAAGCTCTACTAAGCATTCAAGACAAGGAGGACAACAACTTCAAGACTACGGTCCAAGACCATGAAGAGGAAGCTTATACAATTCAAGTCGGACCAACTAATGGAATAGCTCTTCTCCAAACCAACAAGGAACTTTCCTTATTCACCATCACGCCAACTTAAGGGCCAAGCCAAGGTGAGCGGTTCAATTCGATTATTTGTCTAACTAGTTTCTTGTCTTTGGTTTATTTCAGGTTCGGTTATTAGCATAGGTTTATTTTAATTTCTTAGTCTTTGTTTTGGTCATGGCCGAGTCTGTTGTTGCCATTTATAGAAAGTCCTAGTAGAGTCAATGTATTGTCGTTTTGCTTCAAGACCCCTAGAAGGGCAAAGCTGCATTGGACTCTTATAAAGTCCCCTCTAAGCAGCCGTGTATCTTTTAACCTAGATCAATAAACAACCGAACTTTCTTCTTCATTGAAGCAGCCGCAAGCTCTTGTTCTTGCAAAGAGAGATCGTGTGAAGCCATCTCTTGTTCTGTCTTATCAAAGCTTAGTCCATAAAGCTTTGTGGTGACATCGATTCCACCTTGTTCTCTTGTCCATTCCATCCAACGACTTAACCAGAGAGAGTTACACAACCAACTGGTCAAGTTCCATCATCAATCCACTTCGTATCCATTCCTTGTTCGAGTTGGGAGAGTTACACAACCAACAGCTCGGATCCATCAACCTATCCTAGCCCTTGTGCCCGTATCATCGGTCCGGTGGAGACTGTGCCGTGAGGTCCGGTGGAGACTGTGCCGTCACCGGATTCCATTCGTTGACCACCAGCGGTATATCTGTTATATGCCAGTACTTCCTTTTCAACACACGCGATCTCATCTTGTCATCCTCAATCCAAAATAGAACTGTCTTCTGATTCAGAATTTGCACATCAATCTTAGAGCTTCTTCCTTGATTCGACCATATGCGATTCACAGTGGCGTGAATCGATCCCACATGCGGCACATCCCCCATAAAATATCCCACAACAAAACACTTCCACAGAGGCACCGCATCAGCAAAAATCTCCTCCGGTATCTCCAGATCCGCCACACCATCTTTGATCACTAGATCCGGAAAAGCCAAATTTGGGAAAGGAGCCGCTCCTTCCGTAACCACCGCCGAGAAAGACACCTTCTGTCCTGAAGCAATATCTGCAGTGAGAGATTGCACAGAGGGAGACGAACCACCATCAGGCAGAGCCAAAGGCTCCATAGAGAACCGGCGAGGCGTCGCTGTAGTAGACACCCGAAAATCGCTTTTTTTATCGCCGCCCTACTGTTTTTTTTTTTCTTTTTTTCTCTTCAAGGCTACTCTTATCGTCTAATAATTTGTCAAAATGGGTGACCACGATCTTCAAATGTTGCGTTGTCACCATCACCTTCCTCCCCAAACCCTTTTTGGAAATGAGACAAGATTGAGACATATTTGTAATGATCGTGCACTCCGTGTATATCCCAAGAACTAAGAAAGTTTTCTGAATGCTAGAAACGAAAGACGCAATCACCACGAGTACTCATTACAATTAATAAAACAATGGTAATCCCTAATATACCAATATCCTGCAATATTTCCCACAAACACCTTTGCAAACCACCATCCATTGTATCTCTATGATCCCTAAAAGTTATTGGGAGTTAGATTTATAGAGAGTTACTTGATTTTATTTTATTATTATTATTTATTTTTATTTTTTTGAGTTACTTGATTTTAGAAGTTAAGAGATTTGTTAAATTTGTAAAGAATAATAAAAGTTTTGTATATTTATGAATTCTTTGGAAATATTCTTACAACAATGATTTAAGAATCTAAGCGATGTTAGTGGGAGTTGGATTTTTAATGATTGTTAAAATTTTGAGGTTATTGTTATTGGTTTATGAATTTTGACATTCTTACTCAATGGATTTTTCACTTCGTCTAGAGGGTTTTCCCTTTTGGCTTAGGCTCTCTACTTCGTCTAGTGGGTTTGCTTTTCTCTTCGTTCCCTCCGATCTTTGGAGTGGCTTTATTGTCGGCATCTTTGCAACGGTCTTTTTAAGGAAATATAGAAAATTACAATTCTCGTTTTCTGGTTTCTTTCCATTACCTCCCTTAATATTTCTGGACAATTGCCAAAAACAAGTCAATCCCTTACCTCATCGATATGAGTTCTATGAAAATAGTAATGGTATCAGTACACTCTAAAGTCTAAAAATTCATATTGTATCAGAGCCAACGATCAAAAAGACCTAAAATTTTTTTCCTTTCACGAAAACCCTAGCCAGCCATCACCATGGCTCTTAGGACCTCAAACTCGAACCTACAAATTCTGCTTACCTCTGATTCCCTCTTCAACATCAACATGTCTCATGTTACAAAATTAACAAGCACCAATTACCCCACATGGAGCCTCCAAGTCCGGTCTTTCCTTGATGGTTATGACCTTGGCACACATCTTAATGCCTCAACTGTTTTTCCTGAAGCAAATCTCACCACCAACAACCTGACCAAACCCAATCCGGCCTTTGTCAAATGGACACGCCAAGATCGTCTCATCTACAGTGCCTTGCTTGGCACACTCATGCCCACGCTTCAACCCCTTATCTCGCTCACCCCGACTGCTATTGAGATCTGGAGCATTCTCGCTGAAACATATGCTAAACCTAGCAGAGGACACATCAAACAGCTTAGAGCACTGATAAAAAAACTCGGTAGGGACACAAACCTTAGATGAGTATATGCAGGGAATCAAGATGCGTATCAATCACCTTGCTACTCTAGGCAACAAGTATGAACATGAAGATGCAGTTGAAGCAATTCTCGACGGCCTTCCCGAAGAATACAAGAACGTTGTTGATGAGATACAACTTTGACGAAGAAAATGACATGGCCATCTCCGTGAAGACCAAATTAATTGTATTGCTTTTAAGTTAGTTTTCTCCATGACGTGGGATTATGTTTGCTTGCCAACGTTCACTACTAGTTAGTTTATTTCTTAAGTTATGTATTTAAGCATGGGTTGGAGTTAAAAGAAAGCAGAAGAGAAAATTGTAGTAAACCTTGTGTTTTGTTCTTGTTTTGGTTGTAATGATCAACGATTGCTTTGTCCTATAATTGGGACCTATCAATTGGTATCAGAGCAATTCTCTTGGCTTTGAAGAGGGACCAAATTAGCATTAGTGCTATCATTTGGTATCAAAGCAATTATCCTTGTTTCCTATCCCTTGTTTTCAGAGGAGTTAAATCTCTCTCTTAAATCTCTCTCTTGATTTGGATGAGAAGCAACATGGCTGGAAATTTGGAAGCAAGTCTTCGTGAAATGCATGATGAGATCCAGAAGATGAAGGTGTGTATGGCGGACAGATTCAGGTGTCTCGATGAGACCATGAACCGTGTGATGAAGGCAATAAGAAATCTAAAAAACGGTGGCAGAAGAGTCAGTGGTGGTGGCGCTAAACGATCGTGCGGTCAAAGAGCCGGTGGTGGTAACGTTCCACGATCTAATCAACGATCTATACCACACAAGCGATCGACAAATTCACCATCAAAACCTAGACGAGCTCGAACAGTTCCGATGAGGTGCAAAGGTAACACTCCACAGGCCACAAAACCAAAAAAGCAGAGTCGTTCTATCTCATCTAAATCCAGATATGGAGTTGGCCCTACAGAACATCAGAAACAAGGTAACCTGCCTCAACCTCCTTCCATATGGTGGAGTTTCCGAGCTTCATCCCATGTACGAGATGGTTGTGTCAAGAAAGTTTTTTCCGGTGGGGCTGGTGCAAAAGGGAAACGACCGTTTGATCGTGGGAAAATGAGGCTCGTGAGGGAACGTGATAGAACTCCGGTGAAACAGCTTCCGTTGCGGTCAAGTTGTGACTCGAACCTTGAGGACAAGGTTCTGTCCGACGAGAGGAGTATTGATGCGCGCATAAATGGTTCAGCCAAACCCAAAATACAAATATGGTTGACTAAGTTCTTTGTTTATCTTTTAATTATTTTAAGTTAATAAATGAGTTGTGTTATGTTCCTACAATATAGGAGCAGAGTAGTTCACTTTCCCTTTCACGTCGTTTGCTTCCATGTTGTAAGGAGATCCATGATCTCCACTTTGTTTCATGTATTGTTTGCTATTTAAAGAAATGAAAAGAACAAAAAGAGGTAATGTGAATTACCCAAAAGAAAGTGTGCTTCGTTTTGTTCTTGTTCTCAGTTTCTTTGATCAACAGTTGGTTTGTCTCTTTGGGACTTATCAATTGGTATCAGAGCAACTCTCTTGGCTTTGAAGAGGGACCAAATTAGCATTAGTGCTATCATTTGGTATCAAAGCAACTATCCTTTGTTTCCTGTCCCTTGTTTTCAGAGGAGTTAAATCTATGAGAAGCAACATGGCTGGAGATTTGGAAGCAAGTCTTCGTGAAATGCATGATGAGATCCAGAAGATGAAGGTGTGTATGGCGGACAGATTCAGGAGTCTCGATGAGACCATGAACCGTGTGATGAAGGCAATAAGAAATCTCAAAAACGGTGGAGGAATAGTCAGTGCTGGTGGCGCTAAACGATTGTGTGGTCAAAGAGCCGGTGGTGGTAACGTTCCACAATCTAATCAACGATCTATACCACTCAAGCGATCAACAAATTCATCACCAAAACGTAGACGAGCTCGAACAGTCCGGATGCGGTGCAAACGTCACACTACACAGGCCAGAAAACCAAGAAAGCGGAGTCGATCTATCTCATCTCAATTCATATATGGAGTCAGTTCTACAAAACATCAGAAAAGATGTAAACTGCCTCGACCTCCTTCCATATGGTGGAGTTTCCCAACTTCATCTCATGTACGAGATGGTTGTGTCGAGAAAGTTTTTTTGGTGGGGCTGGTGCAAAAGGGAAACGACCATTTGATCGTGGGAAAATGAGCCTCATGAGAGAACGTGATAGAATTCTGGTGAAACATTTATTGTGGTCAAGTTCTGTGGATTATAACTCGAACCTTGAGGACAAGGTTCTTTAGAGGATGGGAGTATTGATGAGATACAACTTTGACGAAGAAAATGACATGGCCATCTCCGTGAAGACCAAATTAATTGTATTGCTTTTAAGTTAGTTTTCTCCATGACGTGGGATTATGTTTGCTTGCCCACGTTCACTACTAGTTAGTTTATTTCTTAAGTTATGTATTTAAGCATGGGTTGGAGTTAAAAGAAAGCAGAAGAGAAAATTGTAGTAAACCTTGTGTTTTGTTCTTGTTTTGGTTGTAATGATCAACGATTGCTTTGTCCTATAATTGGGACCTATCAGTTGTTGATCAAATAGAGGGCAAATACAAGGCACCTACCATCACCGAGATCCAATAGCTATGCCGGTTTTTTATATGAATGTGTTTAAAATGCCTCATGAAATCTGTTCTGACATTGATAGTACATTGGGAAGATTTTGGTGGGGATCAACTTCAGACAAAAGGAAGATGTCATGGGTACCATGGAAGAAAATAGGCTTCTATAAACAACAAGGTGGACTTGGCTTTCGAGATCTTCATTTATTTAACCAAACCTTTTTAGCGAATCAAGTCTGGAAAATCATACAAAGACCACACACTCTTGTCACGAGTTCTCAAAGCCCGTTACTTCAAACACACATATATTTTGAAAGCTACAAAGGGCATTCAACCTTCCTATGGTTGGCACTCGCTCCTCTTTGGTCGAGACCTACTGTGCCAAGGTCTTACTTTGAAAATTGGTGATGGATGAAACACTAAACTTTCATATAGTTGGCTACCAATGACTGAGAATGATACTTCTGTGAGAGATGGATCCCCTCTATTGCTACCATATACATATCCAGATTTAGCCGTGAATACCCTAATTGATCAAACAACAAGACAGTGGGACCAAGCAGAGTTAACCGATCTCATCAACCAGAATGATCACGCTGCAATTTAGAAACTTTATCTCTCGCCTTCGATGGATCCTAATTGAGTTTTATGGAGACATACTAATACAGGTGTCTATTCAGTTAAGTCAGGCTATCATCTTGCTAAGACAACCTGTGCTGTCACTAATGAGTCTGAAACGCCTCCGCTGGCTACACATTCGGAGCTTGCAAAAGCCATTTGGCATACCTCTTCCACAGAAACTATAACATTTTCTATGGCGACTGTTATCTAAAGCTTTGGCACTTAAGAGCAATCTCAGGGCACGTCATATTCAGATTGATCCTCTTTGCCCTCGCTGCCTCTCTGCAGAAGTAGCGGCTTTACATACTTTATTTACATGCCCGTATGCGATAGACGTATGGCGTTTATCTCCACTGTTTCCCTTAATATCTGATGCGCCAGATTCATTAGAGGATAGGATGCTTTTACTAATTCATCTCTGCAAACGATCCATGACACCAGAGGCTATGGGTGCTCTACCATTTTGGATCTTAAGGCGTATATGGACGAATTGTTATTCTCCAACAGAACATTTGATGCTCAGGACACTATTCAAAAAGCGTCTCAGGATATCAACGATTGGCTAATGCATACAACACCTGCACCTTCTTCTTCTCGAATACGTCCAATACACACTCCTAACAATCGCTAGCGACGTCCACCAAGGGGAGGTTAAGTGCAACTATGATGTATATATCTCATCATAATGGAAATGCGGAATCAGGTTTGGGGTGGATTATTCGAGACCATAACGAAAGTTTTTTAGACTGTCGTATGGGCTGCTTTGAAGGCAGACACCAGGTTGATGAAGCTGAATGTACAGCCTTAATATGGGCATTGCAAGCTGCGTGGTCTTTGGGATACAAAAACATTATCTTCGAGGGTGATAATCTCAATCTCAACCGTCTTTTAAATCAGCCGGGAAGACATCTCCGGCTACAACCTTATCTCCTTACGATTCACCAATGGCGTTTATGTTTTATTTCTGTTAAGTTCGTCTATCAACCTCGACAAGGAAACCTTTATGCTGATATGCTAGCACGACAAACGCTAATTTCTGCTACTAAATGGAATTTGTATCGTACTTGTCCTCTGTTTCTTCAAGCTTATGTAAACAATGATGTAAATATTCATAATAAAATTATCAGTTGGCAAAAAAAAAAAAAAAACCCAAGGCTCATTTCTGAGTAAACCAATTCTCCTCAACCTTTCCCAGTCTATATTTTTTGAACAGGGTCTCCATCGACAAAAGAAAAATAGATCTTGTGGCCCTGAAATTCCACCTCAACATCAATGATCCTGTTATTTGCAGACAGAATGGTAACGTTGAAGAAATTCTTATAGTACAAAGCTAAACCACCACTCAAAACCTGTGGGTCCATCGTAAACAGCTTTTCATAACCAAAATGAAACTGAAACCCTTGAACAAAAGAGAAATCCTGTTTAGTGTCTGAAAGAAACAAAAAGTGAGACTTGTGTTTAAACCAAATTTCTCGTAAATAATTGATAGTCCATTTACTATCCATACCTTGGCAATTCCAACTAAGGACCCTCGTCTTAATACCCTAAAAGTAATACCAGACTCTAGCGGGTATAAAGAGACCCTTAAATTGGATAGCCTCGTGAAAAAGATGATCTTTTGAAACCACCATAGCCGTGACCCAACGAAGAGCAAGTACCATGACGATAAAAATAGTAACCAAAGCAACTAAACACCGATCATAATCGCCTTGTGGTAATTTCCATCATGTTATCTATGAATTGTGGTAATGAAATCAATAAAAAGGTTTAGAGCCTTTTACATGTTAAGAAATTATAAACTGTTTGCTTTATATACAGAACATAGTTATAATATGTATTTTCTAATTTATATCAAAGCAATTCAAAACTTATTACTATTTTGTAAATCTAACAAAAGAGAATTTTGGTATGCTTTCTAAAATTTAGGAAGAATTAATTATAAAAATATATCTATTTGTTATATGAACATCTTTATGTAGAAGGATAATTGTAGAAAATTTATGTTCTTGAGTTTTAAAAAGGAATACAATAGATTCAGAAAGTTGGCACAAAGATATAACAAATTTAATCAATTATCTCGAACTGCTGTTTAAAGAAACGAAACTTTTAGGTATTTCAAATTTTTTTATGATTTAAGCTTAACAAAGTATGTATCATTCTTAAGGATTTATTATGTAAGGAAAAAACATTTTCTACCCCCAACAAGAATTAATAGCTCACTTTTATTAGATACTAAGATTTTCACCCACGCTACGCATGGGGATTTTTTAATATTTTTTTTATAAAAATACAAAATTAATAATATTTGTTGAAATATTATTTTTATACTCATAATAGCATAATACAATATATTTAATCACTAAATTTACATATTATGAATGAATCAGCTATTTATATAATTTATTTAATTTAACATATTTATCACTTGAATTATTTTTAATACAACTTATAGTTTGTTTTTCGTATATTTAACAATACTCTAATTTATATTTATTAATTATATATTTTGTGTCATATATTTATTAATTATTTATTTAACATATTTGTCACTTAAATTATTTTTAATAAACAATTTATATTTTTCGTATAGTTGACAATATTCTAATTTATATTTATTAATTATATATTTTACATCATATAAACTATTTTTATTTTTTTATAGTTTGAAAAATGAATTCTAACGTTTTTCTATAACGTCAATATTTTTTGTGAATAATTCATTATATGGTCTAATAATTCTTTTTATGACATCATATTCTTTTCTCTTAAGCTCTAAAGGAAATTTTTTTTTTTCAAAAATCCATCAGTTCTCTTAATAAATATCATAAACTCAATATATTATTTATTTGGTTGAGTGGCTTTAAACTCTAATTTTAAAATTATCATTAGCTTACTTTGTTCAAGTCATTAGATTTGTCATTATGTTTGTCTATTTTACATTTAATTACAATACCGCATAATTTATTATATAAATTGTTAAATAATAATAAAAGATTTAAAATATATATATTTTAACATAATCTCATATCCATTATATTCAAATACTAAAAAGTTAAAATATATGAATCAATTAATGCTCTAAAAATATAAAATTTTATATTTTCGAGATATAATTGTTTTTCAAAATTAAAATCTCATATCAATTAATGAATTTTTTTTATCATCTTTCATGTTTATAATATTATTTCAGGATTTAAAAACTTTTTCTAATAACTAAAAAAAATATACAAAAATACAATTAACTTAAGATGATAATTTGAAATATTTAATTAATTATTTCAAAGTTAATATTGACAATATTAAAACTATATAATGACAATTTTATTAGTATAATATTTAATTGGGTAATTTAACCAGCTTAACTAATTTTATCACCCAATTTAATTTAATTGGATAGTTTTATTAGTTATATAGTGTCAATCTTATTTGTATAAAATTCAACTAAAACCATTATCTTAATTAAGAAATAATCTTCTACAAAAAGCTATTATTATTATATTTGATCTATATTTTTTCGGTCACCAATACTTATTTGATGTTATATATGGTGAATTATTTAATTGATAATTATATTAAAATATGAATTTTTCGTGATATAATATTTAGTTTCTTACTTTCTCTATTTGTAGATATGTTTCTTACTTTTAATTAAGAAATATTTGTAGATATGTTTCTTACTTTCTCTATTTTTTTTAATATTCTTATATCTATTAAATTTATTCTATTTTTTTGTGTAACCATTGTAGGTTATATATAGTTAATTACTAGGTGACGCATCCGCGCATATGCGCGGACATTAATTTTTAAAATTAATTAATATTTTGTTATATTTGTTTTAAACTTTTATTATTTTTTTTTGCAATTTTTATGTTTTAAGATTAAATATAAAATAATGTAAATAATTTTAAGTTGTTGTTTTAATTACGATTGCTGTTCTAGTTTACTTTTGTTTCGCAAAAATTTCTAATTTCATGGATCGTTTTGTTTTTAATTTATTGTTTGTTTTAAATCTAGTAAATATGGTTATTTACAGTTAGTTTGATTATTTTTTGTATATATACATTTATTTGCTCTTTTGAACTTTTGTAAACCTACTAATCACTTTAAAATTGAATCTAAAAATTAAGGATTTGATTTAGTGAGTTTAAACCAATTAGACCAATTAAAATTGGTTCAAAGTTACATAACTATAAATTGATCTAATAATTTTTTTAAACACTATATTCAAAACCTAATTATTAAAGAATATAGCTGTTTATGTTTTTCATCGTCAATATTACCAATGTGTGAGAACATAGAAATAATTTAGTTGGATATTGTTGTTTTTCATATTTTACATGTTCTAGGTGTGTGAGTGTTTTGATTTCTACAAGATCTTTGTTATTGTCTAAAATTGCGAGTCTTTAATTGTGTTCATATTCTATATATTAAAATAACTATATATATATATATATAAATTATATTTCCATTTTAATTAAAAATTTATTATGGGGAAAAAAGTAAAAACTAAAACTTTCCTTTATTTTCGTAATGACGTTTAACTTTATGGTTATAAAAACACTTATTTTTATCTAAAAAAAAATTTAGAGATAAAAGTTTCATTTATTGCAAAATAAAAAATTAAAGATTCCCTTTTGTTGAAAGAAAAAGAAATTTAAAACCTTTCCTTTATTGCAAAACCCGAAATTGCAAAACCTTAGGAGTAAACAATTCGAAAATTAACAAAATTAAAATCAAATACCATTATCCTCTTCATTGATTGGATAATTATCAAAATATTAAAATAAAATAGCAATATCTTCTTCATTGTAAAATCAGTTTTTTAATAATGGCACTTGAATCTATATCTTTTCTATAAATTAAAATATGATATTTTCATTTTTATTAAAAAATTATTTAAGAAACAAAAGTTTTTATAAAATATAACTTTCCTTTATTTTCTTAATCACATTTTCATATAATTTTTTTTATCTTTTATTTAAAAATAAAATTAAAATAAAACTTAATTTTATTGCAAAAAAATGAAATTTTAAGAATAAATATTTTTGTTTTTAACCATACTTTAATATATAAAAAATATATTTAAGAATTTTTGTTTAAAAAACTAATTGAATATACTAATTTTATTTCATTAAGGGTAGCTCTGTATTTGAATATGTAAAATTTTTATTTAAACGTTTTTAAAAAAAAAGTTATTTTACTGCAAAAAAGTGTAAAATTAATATTTTCTGTTTTTTTGTAATCAAGTAAATAATTTTTGTAATAATATATTAACTTTTTTAAGTTTTTGAAATTTCCTTTTTCTTGTTTATAACTTTTTACCTTTTTAACTTTTTTCTTTTTTTAGAAAAATATTTTAAACGTATTTTGTAAAATATAATTAAAAAAGAAAATTTGCTTTTTTACAAAATTTTTAAAATTGGATAGTTATCAAGAGTAATATAAAATAAATTTGTAAATAAGAAAAAGAACTGCAAAAACGTTTTTAAAAAGAAGTAAATATATTTATTTAAAGTTATATAAAAGAGTAAATAAGAAAAAATAATTTAATAAATAAAACTTTTCTGTATTTTTCAAAACACGTTTTTAATATATAAATTTTTATTTTATAATAAAAAATTGGAAAATAAAATTTTCCTTTATTAAAAAGAAATTAGAAAAAAAAATATATCGTTAAGGGTATGCCTGTAATAGACCACGGTGAAAATCAACGTGAGCGCGACACGTATGCAAGTGACTTCTCAAATAATATTATTAAGATACAAATGATATGATTATTTTAAATTAAAAAGTTTCATAATCTAATATTAAGTTGATTTATTTATTCAATAAAACTTTAGAGATAATTTCCTTATCTTATATTTTTAATTAGAAAGTTTTTTTTTTTTTCCGACAATTAGAAAGTTTCTTAATCTAATATTAAGTTAAATTTTTTGTTTAATATAAATTTATATAATTTCCTTATTTTATAGATCTTTCTATTAACAATACAATTATATAATTTAGAAACTTTCTTCAACTCAAATGTTGATGTAGAATGAAATTATTGGTTATTTTAAAATTAAAATCCTATGATAGATATATTTTAGTAATAAAGATACAATAAAAGTTGGCTATAGGACACCTTTAGAGCACTATAGCTTCAACTTTTATATATTAATAGATATATTTTAGTAATAAAGATACAATAAATCATATCAACGAAAGCATCTACAATTATGTCCACCGGGTGCATTTAAACAATCGCAATGAAGATAGTAATCATGTTGAATTTCAAATCTACATTGCCCGAAAGTCCTATCATCTGGAGCACAATATGTTCCTGGAAAGTACTGAACAAATTGAGGCGGACGTTCTTTTGCCTCCACTACTATATCAGCCTCCAAACAATAGATAGTAAATAAAAATTGTAAAAAAAAAAAGAAAAAAAAAATGTAATGAAAAAATGATTAAAAAGAACTGTATCACTTAATATTTACATATAACGTGAGTAAGTAAAAACAATTTGTATATATCACCTTTAGCGTTATGCATAACGAAGAACATAAGAACACAATAAATCATAAACAAAGTAGCAGATCTCATGATACTAGAATGAATAAATGATTGTCTTTATTTTTGTTAATCTTTTTCTTGTTTATCTAGTACTCAATATTTTCATATCAACATTGTTTATATATACATATGCAACACAGTAAGATATCTTTTTGTTATTACTCAAAAAGGAAATATTTTTATATTTGAGCAAATTAATTTACTACCCAATTAAGAGACAAAATATACTTTTGAAATTTTTTACAATAAATTAAAATTTACACATTTACTCATTTTAAATATTATTAATTTTATATTTAACCATATTTAAACTCAACTAAATATATATCACTTTTTGCATCATGCATGGTTAAGCATATGGGCATACAAGAAACCATTAAATTTTTGGCAGATATGATAATGAAAAATTATTAGAAAAGTGTCAATATTTCAAAAGAAATGTTTTATTTACTTTTAACAAATATTTTCTTATCTCCCAAGTTTCTATATATATACATTTAACACACACTAATTTTCTTTTTACTTAAATAAAAGATAATAGTTTTATATTTGACCAGAATAATAAATTACCTAATTAAGGGTCAAAATAAAACATACTTCTCAACATATTAGTATAAATTAAAATGCACATACTTTGGTTAATTAATTGTAACATTATTTAAACTCAATTAAATATGAATATATAGATAAAATTAGATATTTATTTCTCATGCATCCGTAACATCATTCACATGTTAATAATAAATTGGCGTTTCTTGCATAATTAAAATGATTTGTAAATCTACTATATGAAAGTTGACGGTGACTCTCCAGCATTGACACGTCAGCTCACAGAAATTAGCCACGTCAGCATTAATTTTTTTTGTGGAAACGAATCCTTCTTCCCCGTCTTCTCTTTTTTTTTTTCATCGGCTCGATCTCTCCTCTCTTCTTCTTCCACCGGTTTCGCGAGAAGATCAGTTACAACACTCCTCTCCTCGCCATCACCATCACCGACCTCTGGGCCATCGTCACCTTCAACGCCTCCTTCACATATCTCACACGCCTCTACCGACTCTTGGGATCTCGCCCATATCAAAGATGCCGACACCAATTTCCTCATCGCCGAGGACCACCACCACGTCACCTGATCTCTCCTCCCCCCATCGTTTACGGCGCCAATCTGCCAATCTACCAAACCCGGAGCCTATCGTCACAGACTCGCTCCCTGAGGAAGACGAAGAAATTGTGAAATCGGTCATCGACGGCGCGATCCCGTCCTACTCGCCGGAGTCCCGTCTCGGCGATTGCAAGTGAGCGCCCACCGGGAGGCGTTGCAGAGGATAAGGGGGAGGTTGAAACTTACGAAAAGAACCAAATAGCGTGTGAAACTTGCCACCGACTTCTCCAAAAAAAATTTCAAAAGAGACTCCAGAGACGTTTAGTGTTAATGAGCCTGCAGAAGAAACTCGTAAGCCGAAGTTAAAGGCGTTACATTGGGATAAAGTCAGAGTAAGTATTGTTTTTATTATTTAAATTCTCTTATATAATAAATTGTAATTATATATTTATATCAATTGATTCTCTTTCGAAACTTCCTGACAAAACTGCCAAATATTAGGATGAATATCAAGAACGCAATCAACAACTTCCCGAATCACTTTAAGAAAACATATATTTAACGAGAACACAATTCGTCGTTAATTCCACGTAATATGACACTTACGAGGAAATTACGAGAAAATGTGAAAAGTCGTAATTCGTTTGTCGTTAAATATATTTCCTCGCAAAATCATCGTAAACTGGCGAGGAAACATGTATCTCGCTAAAAGGACGGGACATGTTCGTCGTAAATTCCACGTCAGATTTTCTTCGCAAAAACACGGAAACGTTTTCGTCGAAAAAGACACGCTCTATTTTCCTCAACGCAAATAGATTTCGTAAGTTTCACGCGCTCTTTTCGTCGTAAATAACATTTACGCTCTACGCATTCTGTCTTTTTCATAAAGAACCAAATAATTTTTTTCTGTAATTTTCCAGTGGCTATGCAATATTTGAAAAGAGGGTTTTTGAGTATCAATATGAACTTTTCCTGTATTTCCATTAATCATGCTTTGTTCTTCTTTTTACTAAATATATGTTAGACGGTGCTTAACTCCAAAAACTTGCCACCGACTTCTCCAAAAAAAATTTCAAAAGAGACTCCAGAGACGTTTAGTGTTAATGAGCCTGCAGAAGAAACTCGTAAGCCGAAGTTAAAGGCGTTACATTGGGATAAAGTCAGAGCAAGTTCTGATCGTAAGATGGTTTGGGATCATCTTCGAAGAAGCTCTTTCAAGTGAGTTGATACTTAATCTTTTCTTTGACACAGTTATGGTTTCGTGAGAATGTGGTTATTGAAAGAGCTTCTTCGAATAACTGCATCAAATATTTGTGATGTTTTCGTAGACATCTTCAAGGGTCTGTTTACAACTACGTGATTCACAAGTATTTAAAAAAGCTTTGTACTCTCTCTGTCTAGGTCAGTTCCGTTTCCCAGTGTGAATGTGGATACTTTGGCGCACCCACAAATTGCGAAGCTAATGTTGTTCGAGAAAGTGTGGTGGTAATTATATGTTTTCCTTTTTCTCTATCCATGGCCCTGTTAGTTTCTCCATCTATCAACTCCATCCAGATGGTCCATCTAGATGGTTCATCCGGCTGGTCCATCCAGCTGATGTTCGTTTCATTTTCGATCAATTCATCTAACTGATCCATCTAGATGAGATGTTGTTTGTTTAGTCATCTCCATCTAAATGGAGTACAGTTTTCCCCAAAACCGCAGAAGTATGTTTTCTCGTCAAAACTGAAAATCAAGTTTTTCGTCAAAACCGAAAAATAACATTTTTCCCGCCTAAACCATAAAATAGGTTTTTTCGCAAAAACCGAAAATTATTTTTCCCGCCAAAATCGAAAAATTACGTTTTTCAGCCAAAATCGCAAAATTATGTTTTCCGTTAAAACCACAAAATTATGTTTTCCGCCGAAACCGAAAAATTACGTTTTCCCGCCGAAACCAAAAACTTACGTTTTTCCGCCAAAACCACAATATTACGTTTTTCCGCCAAAACAGTAAAACTACGTTTTTCCGCCAAAACCGTAAAACTACGTTTTTCCGCCAAAACCGTAAAATTACGTTTTTCCGCCGAACCCGCAAAATCACGTTTTCCCGCCAAAACCGAAAACTTACGTTTTTCCGTCGAAACCGAAAACTTACGTTTTTCCGTCGAAACCGAAAACTTACGTTTTCCCGCCAAAACCGCAATATTACGTTTTTCCGCCGAACCGCAAAATTACGTTTTTCCGCCGAAATCGCAAAATCACGTTTTTCCGCCGAACCCGCAAAATCACATTTTCCCGCCAAAACCGAAAACTTACGTTTTCCCGCAAAAAAACCGTAAATTACGTTTTCCCGCCAAAACCGCAAAATTACGTTTTTCCGCCCAAACCGCAAAATTACGTTTTCCCGCCGAAACCGCAATATTACGTTTCTCCGCCAAAACCGCAATATTACGTTTTTCCGCCAAAACCGCAAAATTACGTTTCTTCGCGAAAACCGCAAAATTATGTTTTCTCGCCAAAACCGCAAAATCAAGTTTTCCCGCCGAAACCGCAATATTACGTTTTCCCGTAAGCCGAACGTAACTTGCGGTTTTGGCATAAAATTTTAATTTTTCGATATTTAGGAAATACTTAATTTTGCGATTTCAGCAGAAAAACGTGATTTTTAAGTTTTGGCGGGAAAATATTTTTGCGGTTTTGACCGAAAATTTTAATTTTTTAATTTGGCTGGAAAATGTGATTTTTGGGTTTTTTTTACAAAATATGATTTATTTTATTTTTTTTATCTAACATTTACTTATAAATAAGCAATTGAAATAAGAAGGTTATATTTGTAATTTTTTTTGACTCCATCTCCATCCAGATGGTCCAATTTGGTTCAGCTGGCTGAACCTAAAATTTTGCCTAGATTTTTAAACTCAGCTAGATGGACCATCTGGATGGATCATTTTTTGGCGAAAAACGAACATCATTCAGATGGTCCATTCAGATGGTCCATCTGGATGGACAAACGAACATGCCCCATATCTTTCAGTAAATAGTTTATCTCGTTGTGGTTAATTTTATGCTTTATTGATGGTAGGACTTGTCTTCTTTCACTGTGCTGCACAATGCGCCTCAACTTGGCTAAGTACAAAAATGATATAAGATTCAGATGTTCTGGTTGTTAACTCTTTTAATCAAACATGTCTTAATCCATGCTCAAAATGCATTCTTAAGGTATAACATTCTTCTTTAAATAACTTGTGCTTCTTACAAAACTAGATCTTATGTCGGCTCGTCTGTGTTTACTTAGCTCAGATCACTGAATCTGGAGTAACCTCAATCCTCTGGTGTAGTGAACATGGAGTCACTTCTCTGTCAAGTATTTTAATTGTACTATCTGATGGGATAAATCTGCCATCATAGCAAACATCTGATGGGAGCAAATCTGTTTTCACGTCACGGCTTATTGGGAAGATCATCTCTTTTTTAGCGGTTAGTTTTGTAAAGTACTATATGGCTTTGGGTTGTCTTAGAGAGTCGGTCCGCTTAAATTATGGAAACTAATCAACATCAAAGATATGCTTACTATCATTCCATCCGCTTCCAATGCTCAAAGATTCCCCTGTACGGTATGATTTCAAATAAAAAAAACGAAAAAAAACTCTTAAAGAAAACACTTGCCAAACAGAAGATTTCATTTGTTGTTACGATGATAAATTAGCCATGGAGTGTATATGCTCAATATACGGATGCTGCATATGAGCTGCAACAAACGTAATTTCACGTCGCAATGACACCTGATAAATAGGGAAAGCAAAACCGTTTTATATAGTAGATTAAATTTACACCTGATAAGGGACCACACATAGAGCACTGGCTTATTATATTTTTAACATTCGTCCTGATAAACAATTCTCAAAAAATAAAAACTGGAATGAATTATAGCTAAAATTTTATTTTTCTATATGAAATAAAACCCGCACTACGTGCGGGTACTCACCTAGTAATTGTTATGTATATAAAAATTACAGCTAACTATTAGATGATTGTCAATGAAATGTGTGGATGCTGGATATATTTGTTGTATGATTTTTAATAACTTCTGGTTGTGGTAAATCATATATGATAGTTTGTTACACATATAATACAACTCTTTGAAATTTTATGTTCCTCACAATTCTTGTTATTTTGGATTAACAATGGATGTTTTCAAAGACGTAAGAGTTAAGACAGCAAAGCAAGAGATGCACATAAGAGGCAGCCTCAAAAAAGGGAACGTACAAGCAAACAACATTCCTGCAAACATCACTAAAACCACATGCCCTCGTTACCTCTTCATTCAATCCGAATTGCGTTTTTAACACGCAAAAACCATTTTATATAAAACCTCTCCCACATTGCAAAACCTAAAATCTCAGAAAAAAAAAAAAAAATCTGAGAGATGGAGGAAGAACTGAAGAGCTTGATGAAAGTGGGAGTTTCAGCAATAATGTCGGTATCTTATTGTTACTTCATACCACCTAGAATAAAACCTGGATTTTTTCGATTTGTCTCTATCCTCCCCGTATGTGTTTTGTTCCTTGTTCTTCCTCTTTCCTTCTCCTTTCCACTTTTCTCTGTCTCCGCTGCGATTTGCCTATTAATTGCCAGTATAAGGCTCATTCTGTTTACCTTTGATCAAGGCCCTCTTTCTCCACTACTCTCAAATCTCATTTTATTCATCTGCTTCACTTGTTTGCCCATCCAGCGTCAACGAAACCCTAAACCTCAAGAACGGTTGCTCACATGGATTCTCGCAACTGCAGTTGCTTTCTTTGGTGTGTTGTTACATGCATATGACTACAAAAAGCTTCCTCACATTCTGCTTTTGCTTCTCCATCCAGTGTTTTTCTATTTTTTACTTGAGGTTTCACACACTCTCTCTAGAATCATTTTGAGTATCATTCTTGGATGTGACCTAGAGCCATATTTCAAGGAACCATACTTAGCCACGTCACTTCAAGACTTCTGGGGACGACGATGGAACCTCATAGTCTCGGCGACTCTTCGAGCAAGCGTCTACACTCCTGTGCGGCGGTTCTGCCAACGCCTAATGTGTTCTGATTATGCAATGTTAGTTAGTGTTTTCACGACTTTTGTAGTCTCTGGTTTGGCTCACGACCTGCTCCTCTTCTATATGATCCGTGAGAAGCCTACATGGGAAGTCGCTTTGTTCTTTGTGGTACATGGAGTTTGTACGGTTGCGGAAGTGGCGGTGAAAAGGACGGCGTTTGCACGAAGGTTGGTAGTGAGACCGATGTTATCACGGGTGCTCACGGTGGGGTACGTGCTTGTGACCAGTTCTTTGCTGTTTTTCCCTCCGTTAATACGTAGCAAGGCGATAGAAAAATGCTTTGATGACATCACTTTGATCATTGATTTCTTAGAGACCCAAGTTATTACATTGAACTGCATTTATAAATGGATGTCATAAAATTATTTTTCTCATGAATGTTCCTAAAATTGTTGAAGAAAAGTAAAACCTTACAAAAATGCGGGTACAAGTAATTTCATCTTAAATTATTGAAGAAGTTTTTAAATAAGTAATATATGTGCTAATTAAAGAAAAATATTCTTCTTTTTTTTTTGTCGGCCAATAAACATTTCATTATATCGAAGTTAAACTGTTAAGGATATACAAGACTACAGAATGTAAATTATTACACAAGCAGATATGTGCGCCATCTTCTGAAACTAAAGCGAAGAAATAAGATTCACGATGCGGATTGATCAAAAAAGTCAGCAACGACTTACACGCTAACGAATAAACATATTTGTAATATTTCTCCGATTCCTTTACTCCAATACGATTTTTGTGCATTTCTTTCACTTGAGGCTGTCTTCTAATCATATCAGTAAAACCCATTACATCTGATACTAGTCTTGAGATTGCGACCATCTGATGCCAATTAGTCCGCAACAGTGTCCTTAAAAATTTTGTAGACCTTATCGTAACTTCAATATAAACCGTTATTGATTGTCTCTCCACAAACGATAGTCCAGGATCCCAGATACGATGCATTTGATAATATAGATCCCAAAGCCAAACGAAAAACCAATGATCCAAGGAATTCCATTTGGAAGGCGGAGAAAAGAAGCCTCGTAAAAAGGAACTGAAAACATACTTGCTAGAAGAGTCCCATATAGGCGTTGAGAAATGGCAGCATAAAGACACCAAATCTGTAAATTGATGCCGGAGTATCACCAATATGAACAATTCATTGCAGTAAGACGGCAAAATATTCGAGCGATGAGCAATAATGCCACTAATGTAAAAAAAATGATCTCATTGCCACTAAAATAATCTCCTTGCCACTAGAAAATTAATAACCCTATTTTACCCTGAAGAAAGTTTGTAACAGTGGGTTTGAAAAAAAATATAATAGATTAAAATATATGTTTAATAAAAAAAAAAACTTTTTTTCCTCCCCAATCTTCTTTCTCGTCGTGGGTGGAGATTGAGCCTCCGGAAAACACGATTCTGAAGCACAACGGCCGTCGCCTTTCGCCGGTGGTCTCCAAAGTTGGTGGGACTTTCCTTAGTAAGCTTGATTATGTGTTGAATCTTAGCTAAAAATAAACACAATTTCAATTGCAATTTTACATTTAGGGATTTGAATGGATATTGCTTGATTAGGTAGCACATTGAGTTGGTATTCACGTTTCTAGTGATGATTAGTTATGTGCATTGATAAATGGTATCATAGTTATGTTGAATCGTGTTGGATTTGAAGAAAACGATGATACCCAAAATCAAATCGATTTCACAATCTGAATCTGCAGATTTAGTACAACTGGTACAACTACTTTGAGTGACAATTGGTACAATTAAATATAAAGTTGTACCAGTTGGACATAAATATCGGAAATTGAGTTACAGTCTATGTACACACCAAAACGAGGTAGAAATCAAGAAAAGCGATTTCCATCCACCGGAGAAAAGCGAAGTAAGAAGAATAACAAGTACATCTGTGGCATAAACTTGGAGAGGTGGTTACAGCCCGAAGAATCTTAATTTGTGTGTTTGTATTTGTATTTCTACTTGGTCAAATTCGGACCAAATATGTATGAACTAGTTATTGTGTGTTTAGTACAGGTGGTACAATCTGGTCCAAATATGTATGAACTAGTTATTGTGTGTTTAGTACAGGTGGTACAATCTGGTCCAACTATGTTGAACAAATTTAATGTTTAGTACAACTGGTACAATTTGGTCCAACTATAAATTCATATTTTTGATTATTTTGAAGTAATTTGTGAAATTCTCCAAATGATTCCAAAAAATACTAAACGTATAAATACTAAACGTATAAATATTTCTGAAAATCTGTCAAAGTCAAACTATATGGACGACTGTACAACTGGACAACAAGATACAACTATGCCCATTATTTTGGGACTCGTATAAATATTTTTATGTGTTGCTAATCCAGTTCATTTTTTTCTCGAATACATTGACAGCATTCCATATTTTGATGTGTTGCCAATGTATGGTTTTCTTTCTCGAATATATTGATAGCATTTTCTCGGATAGCCAATGTACAACTGGGTCCAACTGTACAACTGGATCCAAGAGTAAAGTCATATTTGTGATTATTTTGAAGTAATATGTGGAATTCTCTAGGTAAGCCACCATGTGATGATCCTAAAATAAACATAAAAACAATTATAAATGACTAAAATAAGAATTTATAAACTTAAGAAAAAATAAATGTGATTTCACACAAACCACTCCTTATAGTTTAAGGAACTTATGTTAGGTTTGACCTATTTATTTAGGGGAAGAAGCAAATATTGTTATTCAGACCATATTGTTTTGGGGGAACCTCTTGACTGTTGATTAGTGAGGTAAAATCATAAGTCCAGCTGCAAAAGACTTTTCCTTCGTAAGGTCCAACCACAAAAATCGAAATACATCCAAAGTACAACTATGTGGACCATTGTACAACTGGACAACTGGGTACATCTATGCACAATTTTTAAAATATTAAAAAAAAAACACAATTTGCACAATTTTGCACAATTTTTCACAATATTGCAAAATTGCACACAATTTTGCAAATTTTGAAATGTTTGGAAATATTTTGCAAATTTTGAATTTGCGGTTTTAGCAGGAAAATGCGGCTTTGCGGTTTTGGCGGGAAAACTCGGGTTTTCGGTTTTGGCGGGAAAACTCGGGTTTGCGGTTTTGGCGGGAAAACTCGAATTTGCAGTTTTAGCGGGAAAACACAGATTTGCGGTAACGTTGATTTGTGGTTTTGACGAAAAAATCGGATTTACGGTTTTGACGGGAAACTTGGATTTGCATTTTTGGCGGGAAAACGCCAATTTAGCGGGAAAACATTGATTTGCAGTTTTGGCGGGAACTGGGATTTACGGTTTTGACAGAAAACTCGGATTTGCAGTTTTGGCGGAAAAACACAGATTTAGGGGAAAAAACCGGATTTGCGGTTTTGGTGGGAAAACCGCAAATCCGCGTTTTCCCGCTAAAACCGTAACTCCCGCGTTTTCCCGCCAAAACCGCAAATCTGAGTTTTCCCGTTAAAACCGCAACTCTATGTTTCCCGCCAAAACCGCAAACCCGAGTTTTCCCGCCAAAACCGCAAACCCGAGTTTTCCCGCCAAAACCGTAAATCCGCATTTTTCGGCCAAAACCTAAAAGCCGCATTTTCCCGCAAAAACCTCAAATCCGCATTTTTCCGCCAAAACCGCAAATCCGAATTTTTCCTCCAAAACTGCAAATCTACGTTTTTCTGGCAAAACTTCAAACCCGAGTTTTCCCGCCAAAACCGCAAATCGGAGTTTTTCCGCCAAAAACGCAAATCCGCGTTTTCCCGTCAAAACCGTAAATCCGATTTTTTCTGCCAGAACCGCAAATCCGCATTTTCCCGCTAAAACTTTGATATTTTACGGTTTTGACGGAAAACTCGGATTTGCAGTTTTGGCGGAAAAACACAGATTTAGCGGAAAAAAACTTGATTTGCGTTTTCCCGCCAAAACCGCAAATCTGAGTTTTCCCGTTAAAACTGCAACTCTATGTTTCCCGCAAAAACCGCAAACCCGAGTTTTTCCGCCAAAACCGCAAACCCGAGTTTTCCCACCAAAACCGCAAACACGAGTTTTCCCGCCAAAACCGCAAACCCGAGTTTTCCCGCCAAAACCGCAAACCCGTGTTTTCCCGCCAAAACCGTAAATCCGCATTTTTCCGCCAAAACCGAAAAGCCGCATTTTCCCGCAAAAACCGCAAATCAGCATTTTTTCGCCAAACCCGCAAATCCGAATTTTTCCTCTAAAACTGCAAATCTACGTTTTTCTTGCAAAACCGTAAACCCGAGTTTTCCCGCCAAAACCGCAAATCTGAGTTTTTCGGCCAAAAACGCAAATCCGCGTTTTCCCGTCAAAACCGTAAATCTGAGTTTTTCCGCCAGAACCGCAAATCAGCATTTTCCCGCTAAAACTTTGATATTTTAGTTATTTAAAAATCAGAATTTAATTTAAATCTTAATTTGATATTACTTTCATGAGATCAAAATTTCAAACTAGGGTTCGCCGGTGAACTCAAAACTGTTATTTCTCAGGTTAAAGGTCAAATCAATTTGGGCCGGGTTGGTCAGCTGGGTCACGTGGTTGGATCCGTAATTAAACATAATCTTCGTTTTTTTTAAGTCATTTCCCCCCGTTTCTATTAAAAACATAAGTCCAAACAAATAGCGGTGGCATTAGTGCTTCTGTTTTTTCAAATTGTGGCATTAGTGCCATTCATTCAAAATATTCTTCAAAGCTTTCAGAATTTATGATAAAAAAATAAAAAAATAAAAAGATGTTCTGAAGCGACGGCAAATCCGAGAAAATTGTGTTGGGATTAAAATCCGATTCTTGCTGGTCTATATCTAAAAATGGCTAAGTATGAAATTATGAAACAATGTCTCACATCGCTAAGAATTTTTTTTGAAATTTCAAAAATATGGGAACATAAAATTAGAAAAAGAATATACAAAATACAATAGAAAAGAATGGAAGAAACAAAATATGTTTTACCTTACTCATTATAACATTCTAGAATTAATATTTTTTCTCATTATTAGAATAGTTTGTATCTAATTAATTACAAAGTTGGTATTCGTCACTTTGTATGACAAAATTATTAATTTTTGTGATCCTCGCATTTGAGAATCAGACATTATCAAATTTTAATTATATATTAAACTATTATAACATATTGTTGTGAGTAAAAATAAAGGAGAAATGAAACAAATAAAATGAAGAGAAGCGTAGATTATATAATAAGTACTCTGTGGTTCAGTTACAATGGTTGAGTTGTCATGTTTCATTTAAGCAGTTTCAACTCTTCATCTAGACAATTACAATAGTTCATTTAGGTGTTAGATTGGTTCATCCGCTGTCACCCGCAAACGCAAACGCAGCGGGTGATAGCGGTTGGCGGCGGTTAATAACAATCATAAAAACCGTTTTGTACCGCTTCAAACCGCTTTATAACGCTAAAATCCAAAAGCTGCTTACAGCAAGCGTTTGCGGTTGCGGACGGTGGCGGGTGGTTCCAGAATTTTTTTTTCAAAATATAAAATAAATTATCTTAAAAATTAATAAAAATAAGAAAAATTATAAAAATTGGAAAAAGTTAAGAAACTTTTTTAATTTCTCGTATTAATAATTTTTATATTAAATTCTTATTCTTAATATATATATCATTTATCAACTAAAATTTATATATGTAACTATATATATTTTATAAAAAAATTCAAACCTTTTAAAACTTTATATTTTATTTTTCATTTGATAATATATAATATATACATATTAGTTAAATATATATCTGTCTATACAATTATGTTTTTATACAGAAAATCGTTTTAGACTCTCAAAAATATTTATTTAACTATATATTATATGATTTAGTTTTTGGTCTTTAAATATTAATTTTACATATTTTTATATATAATTTCTGAAATTATATAAGTAATATATTTTATGTATTTTATTATTTTAATATAAAACCCCTATTATACCCGCTGTCAACCAGTCAAAAATATCCCGCAAACGCAACAGTTTTCAACCGCTATATCAGTTGTACAAAACGCTCATTAACGCTAATAACCGCAATCGCCCGCTTCCGCAAACTCCCGCAACCGCAGTCGCAACCGCTGCGGGTGAACCAGTTGAAACCTTAATTGGTTGCAACAATTGACTTAAATCTCCAATACTCCTTATAATTTAAGTGTAATCACAAATTCAATAAATAAGCAACACATACCGAACTCATGCATAAATAAAAATTTCATAATGATTGAATTTTTCATCTTGGTGATATTACACATTCCAAAATAGATAAACACAAAAATATTTTTTAAACATACCTTTAAATATGGGGATGAAGCAAAACAAATTACTGTTTTCGAACCGCGAAGCAAGAACGATGAAAATGGTGTGAATGTGTAAATAAAAATCTGGATAATCTATATCAAGCTTTTTGAATAAAAGGATTCATGAAACCAAAACAGACTACACTCAGATGTGTGATTCTGATCTTGCAAAATTATAACAGAAAAAATCTCAGAAACAAGAATATGAGAATAAAATCAAAGAAACGATGGAGATAGAATGTATAAAATATTAAATTTTTTAATATATATGATATTAGTTCAGTTTGTTAAAAAGTGTGACTCTAAAAGATGTATAATTTTCGAGAATTTTTTGTTAGGAGAAAAGAAAAAAAGAAATGTCATTTGGTTTACTAAATTGATGACATCATTTTGTAAAAAAAAGATGATAAATAAAGCCATTAAGTAGCAAATTAAAGCAAACTGAATCATTAATTTTTTTTTTCACAAAAAGAAAAAATAATGTCAGCAAACACTTAAATGGTGTGTTTACTATATATAGATTTGTACATCTAGAAAAGGGAAGAATAAAGCCTTCTTGATTCGTTGATTCGCTCCTGACAAAGACGATAGGTAAAATGTTCAATTCCATTGTCCATCTTCTGAGATCATCTCCTTGATCTTATGTCCAAAGATAATTTAGTAAATTTGCATTTGAAAACAGATTAAAAAATAACAAAATGGTTTGTATTCAAAAACAAACAATATAACTATAACGCCTCAACCGCCCTTACAAGTGAGTCATCCATCTCTCTATCGGGTTCGTGGGTGCGTTATTTTTGGAATGCCCAAAAGTCATGATATATGTCCCTGCAATCACCACATGACCGTTCCCCGTGTATTTTCCTAACTCACACGATACCGCGAATCATTTTCCGGTAGGTCACTCATACTTCCACTGCTCCAGCTCAAACATGCTTAATGATATATCATGGTTTTTCCGGTTTTTCAGCCATGATATAAGCATGTTTATAGAGTCTTTTATTCGTTTTTGGAGTCTTTTCGAGTCTTTTGCAGGTTCAGGTACATATTAGGCTTGCTTGAAGATATTGGAGCATTTTGGAGCATTTAGTTTGAAGCAGCTGAACACATCAACTCGGAAACCGTTTTTGAGCCTGGTGTCGATCGACACCGATCGGGAATTCACGTTCTGGCGAGTTTTGAAGAAAGGAAATTTGCCCAGAAGTTTCTATTATTTGCAAACAAGTCCTTTTCGTGTTTTGGACTATATTTAGGTTTCTAAAAGTCTTTTGTAAGTTTTTATCTTAGTTTTTACTTTGTGCTTTGGGATTTTGGTAAGAGAGCTTTGGAGAGACAAATCAGAACTCATCTTGTTAGAGAGAAGATTTCGAACTCTCTTAATACTCTTTTTAATATCTTAATTAATGCAGTTTATTCAGATTATGATTTGTGTTTCATCAACCATGTCTGAGTAATCTACTTGTTAGATTTAGGGTTTTTCTAGGTTAATGATGAATTGTTGAATTGGATAGAATTGTTAGGGTTATCAATTGGTTTCTTCATCTAGATTGAATATAATGCTTGTTATGGATTGATCACCTGGAATTTAGATCTTAGGATAATTAGTAGACACGAAAGTGTTATTGATTTCCTGAAAATAATCTTAGATGAGCAAAATAACTATTCGCAAAGAGATTTGGTTTAGGTATTTTGTGAACATATCGAACTTGATTTTAATGCATGTCTGAGCCTTTGAATTTGCAAAGAGATTTGGAACTCTAGGATCTAGACATAGAAATCTCTGCAACGAGAGTTGATTGATTTGAATATTGTGTTTCGAGTTCAAGAACAATTCTTCATTAAACCCTTAACAATCTGTCTAGTTTGCAATTCTGAATCACCAAAAGAATTTCCCTAAGTCTAGCGCTTTCTCCATCAATCTACAAACTTGTTTGATTTCGTTTCTGTCTTTTAATTACAATATCTTTCGTTTAGCTTAATTCGAAAACCTTTACTCTATTGTGCGAATCTTGAATCTCTATGGAATTCGACCCCTAAGTATTACAACTGATCTCTTAATTTGAGAGAGTAGTTCAAAGGGTAAATTTGAGCATATCAAATTTTGGCGCCGTTGCCGAGGATTCTTTGAATTCGCCATTAGATTAGGAATAGAATTTAATCTAAACATTTTATTTCTTGTTTACTTACATCTGTTCTATCTCTTTTCTTGTGTTTCAGGTGTATGCATTCTCGCAATACCCGAAGGAACAAACACGCTCAGCTTTTGAATCTCACGAATCAGGAGTTGTTAGAGTTAGAATGAACGAACCTAAAGGCAAAGAGATAAGTAGCAATGAATCGGAGAGTTATCATTCGACCTGATGCTACTGGAGTCTCACGAGACCAACAGGGTCAAGCCTACAACGATAACGGCGACCAGATTGATGACCAGGGAAATGTCATCCAAGAACTCATTGTGCAAGATGATGCGAACGCTGCTAGAGGGAGAACTCTTGCTGATTTTAACAGGCCTGATCTTTTCTATGCAAACAGGTCCGCGATTCGCCCTCCTACTTTCCCAAGGAATGATTTTGAGTTGAAGCATGTCTACTTCACTCTTGTGGGTCAACATCCCTTCCATGGTCTTCCTCATGAGCACCCTATGGATCATATTGAGAAGTTTGAGGACTTGGTGACAAGCATCAAGCTGAATGGAGTCACTCAGGACTATCTTCTGTGCAAGTTATTCTCATATTCTGTTGCTGGGGATGCAGCTTACTGGCTCAAAAATGAGAGTCCAGGTTCTCTAACCACTTGGTCTGATACCAAGACTGCCTTCCTCACCAACTTCTTTGATGATGCAAGGTCTGAAGATCTGAGAACTAAAATTTCTACATTCAGACAAGAGCCTACTGAAGCCTTCAAAGCTTCTTGGTTGAGGTTCAGGTCCTACCAGAGAGACTGTCCCCATCATGGGTTCAGTGATGTTCAGCTGTTGGGCATCTACTTCAGAGGAATTGACTGGAGGTATCAAATGGCTTTGGATGCTGCAAGTGAAGGAAATTTCAACACTAGGAGCCCAGCTGAAGCCAAAAAGCTTATTGAAAACTTGGCATCTAGCAATAGTACCAAGAATGCATACTTTGAAAGGAAGAAAGCAGCTGGAGGTAATGATGGAAGCCAAATTGCAGAAGTGAAGGCAAAGCTAAACTCTATTCACAGCATTCTTGTGGGCCAGAAACATGTTCAATTTGCTGCAGAGATTGACACTTTTGAACAAGCTGATGAAGGTCAAGAAGAGGATGTGAACTATGTTGGTGGAACAGGTTTTCAGAATCAGAGGTTTGAGAATCAACAGGGAAACAAGTCTTACAATGGTTATGGTCAGAGGAGTGCTTTTACAGGCAATCAAAACTCCTCTGGTTTTACTCAGAAGCCTCAATTCCAGAAGCCTGCTTTTCAGGGCAGCAACAACAGCAATAACAACTTTCACAACAGCAACAACAACTCCCAGAGGACTTATGGTTCATCTTCTTATCAACCAGTTCCTCCACCAAATGCAGAAAGCAAGATGGAGAGCATGCTGGAGCAAATTCTTGCAGGGCAGACGAAGTTGACAGTGGATTTTAATGGGAAACTTGACTCCATGTACATGGATCTGAATGGGAAGTTTGAAGCTTTGAGCACTCATGTCAAGAAGTTGGATACTCAGGTTGCACAAACAGCTTCATCTATGAAAATGCAAGATGGATTCCTTCCTGGAAGGACAGATCCCAATCCAAAACATCTTTGTAATGCCATCATGCTAAGGAGTGGAAAATAGCTTGACTCAGTTGTGAAAAAGGGCCTCAATACAGATGAAATCGTGGAGATTGAAGACTTGGACGATGATGATTTTGACTGTCCGGAGGAGGTGTCGATCGACACCAACCTTCAATGTCGATCGACACCCCCCAAAAATCCCGAAGTTTTGAGCCATGATGGACGATTGTCGATCGACCCGATCGACCCGATCGACAACACAAAAAAAGGGTCGACACCACTTATCAGTGTCGATCGACACCAACCTAGTGTCGATCGACACCCTTCGCGGAACAAGTCAGAATCGTCTAAGTCTCACACAGCACCTGGGGAAAACTTCTATAAGCCAAAAATTCCTTTCCCAAAGGCTTTCAAGAAGTCTAAACAGGAACTAGAAGATGCTAAGTGCAAAGCCATCATGGAGAAACTGATTGTTGAGATTCCTCTTGTTGATGTTATGAAGACTTCTCCCATGATGAGGAGGTATGTGAAGAGGATGGCTACTCAAGACCTGAGTGTTGAGCAAGGAGTGATGATGATTTCTGCACAGGTCAGTGCAGTTATTCAGAACAGAGTTCCCAAGAAGCTCTCTGATCCTGGAAGTTTTGTGTTGACTTGCACTATCTTCTCTAATAGCTTTGAAAGATCTCTGTGTGATTTGGGTTCTAGTGTGAATTTGATGCCTCTATCAGTTGCAATCCACCTGGGAATGACTGATTTTCAACCAAATAGAATCACTCTTGTTCTAGCTGATAGATCCCTTAGAATCCCATAAGGTGTTTTAGAAGATGTCCCTATCCAAATTGGTGATTGCTTGATCCCTACAGATTTTGTGGTGCTGCAGTATGATGAGGAACCCAAAGATCCTCTTATTTTGGGAAGATCTTTCTTGGCTACTGCTGGTGCTATAATTGATGTGCAGAATGGAAGGATAGGCCTACATGTGGGTGATTTGGTGATGAACTTTGACATGGACAAGATTGTCAAGAAACCCACTATTGATGGACATACCTTCTATGTGGATACACTTTCAGATCTCACTGAGGAAATCTTCAATGATATGCACTTTGAAGATCCATTAGAGAGAGCTTTGATCACTTCTACAGCTGAGTATCTGGATGACCAAGCAAATGGATATGCAAAGATGATGGATGCTAGTGAGCAAGTTATGAAATTGGTTGCCCAAGAGGAGCTAGTTGGGACTTCAGAGAAAGCTGCAAAATTTGGTGATTGGAGTGTAGAGAAAGCTCCCAAACTTGAGCTGAAACAACTTCCTGAAGGGCTAAGGTATGCATTTCTTGGTGAAAATTCTTCATATCCTGTTATTGTTAATGCTTATCTCAACAACGCAGAACTCACTTTACTGCTAAGCAAGCTGCGCAGATTTCGCAAAGCTCTTGGCTATTCTCTTGATGATATTTCAGGTATCTCTCCAGATTTGTGCATGCATAGGATCCACCTTGAGGATGAGACAAAGTCATCAATTGAGCACTAGAGAAGGTTAAACCCCAATTTGCAGGAAGTTGTCAAGAAGGAAATCATGAAATTGCTGGAAGCTGGAGTCATCTACCCCATTTCAGACAGCAATTGGGTCAGTCCAGTGCATGTGGTTCCTAAGAAAGGAGGTGTTACAGTGGTTAAGAATGAGACGAATGAGCTGATTCCTACAAGGACTGTGACAGGGCACATGATGTGTATTGACTACAGGAAGTTGAATGCTGCTACAAGGAAAGATCATTTCCCCCTGCCATTCATCGATCAGATGCTGTAGAGGTTAGCAAATCACTCTTATTATTGCTTCCTCGATGGGTACTCTGGGTTCTTTCAGATTCCCATCCATCCAGATGACCAGGAGAAGACCACCTTCACCTGTCCCTATGGCACTTTTGCATATCGCAGAATGCCATTTTGGACTCTGTAATGCACCTGCGACATTTCAGAGATGCATGATATCTATCTTCACAGATATGATTGAGGATTTTATGGAGGTCTTTATGGATGACTTTTCTGTCTATGGGTCTTCCTTTAAAGACTGTTTTGATAATCTCTGCAAAGTGTTGGCTAGATGTGAAGAAAAGCACTTGGTTCTAAATTGGGAAAAATGTCACTTCATGGTGAAAGATGGTATTGTGCTTGGACACAGAGTTTCTGAGGCTGGGATTGCTGTTGACAGAGCTAAGATCGAGGTGATGACAAGTCTTCAGGCACCTGATAATGTGAAGTCAGTAAGGAGTTTTCTGGGACATGCTGGGTTTTACAGGAGATTCATCAAGGATTTCAGCAAAATTGCCAGACCACTTACAGCACTTCTCTGCAAGGATGTGAAATTTGAGTTCAATGCTGAATGTCTTTCAGCCTTTGAACAAATCAAGAAGGCCTTATTGAGCGCTCCTACAGTGCAACCACCAGACTGGGATTTACCTTTTGAGGTAATGTGTGATGCCAGTGATTTTGCAGTAGGAGCTGTACTTGGACAAAAGAAGGATAAGAAGCTACATGCCATCTATTATGCAAGTAGAACACTTGATGATGCTCAGAAAATTATGCAATCACTGAAAAAGAGTTGCTGGCTGTGGTGTTTGCTTTTGAAAAATTTCGTCCATACTTGGTTGGATCTAAGGTGATTGTGCATACAGATCATTCTGCCCTCAAATACTTGATGCAGAAAAAGGAGGCAAAGCCAAGATTACTCAGATGGATTCTCCTTCTTCAAAAGTTTGATATTGAAGTTAGAGACAAAAAAGGAGTGGAGAATGGAGTAGCTGATCATCTCTCAAGACTCAGAGTTGAGGAAGATGTTCCCACTGATGATTTTTTGCCATAAGAGAATGTTTACATGATTGGGATTGCATCAGAATCGGAGTTAGTGAACAAAATGCGAAATTGGCGAAGCACAGACATGGTGTCGACCGACACCACGCCTCGGTGTCGATCAACACCCCTCCAAAAACTCGAAACATCGAGTCATGGCGGACGAATGTTGACCAGCTTGGTCGATACCTCTTTAGACTGCTCGACACCACCTAGTGTCGACCGACACCGACTCGGTGTCGATCGATACCCGTCGCAGATGAGCCCAGAAACTGCAGAACCTGAAGGTTCGACTTGGAAATTGCAAACAGTTGTTGTAGCTGTTCCTGATCACCCCTGGTATGCTCATATAGCTAATTACCTTGCTGCAGACATTGATCCAGGTTTCAAAGAGTATGCTAGGAAGAAATTCTTTAGTGATCTCAAGAGATATTATTGGGATGAGTCTTATCTCTACATGCATTGTTCAGATGGAATCTACAGAAGGTGTATTGCAGAGTCTAAAATTCCTGATGTCCTGTTTCACTGCCATGGATCTGAGTATGCTGGACACTTTGCTACATTCAAAACAGTGTCTAAGGTTCTTCAAGCAGGCTTTTGGTGGCCTACTATGTTCAAGGATGCTCAGATGTGTGTTTCTCATTGTGATGCTTGTCAAAGAAGAGGGAAGATCAGCAAGAAACATGAGATGCCACAAAAATTCATCTTTGAGGTTGAAGTTTTTGATTGTTGGGGCATTGATTTCATGGGTCCCTTTCCCTCCTCTCATGGGAATAAGTACATTCTAGTTGCTGTGGACTATGTCTCTAAGTGGGTAGAAGCAATTGCTAGTCCGAAGAATGATGTTGCAGTGGTTCTTAAGCTGTTTAAGACCATCATATTTCCCAGATTTGGAGTGCCTAGAGTTGTGATAAGTGATGGTGGTTCTCACTTTATCAACAAAGTTTTTGAAAAGCTGCTGAAGAAACATGGTGTTCATCATCGTGTGGCAACTCCATATCACCTTCAGACAAGTGGCCAGGTTGAGGTTTCCAACAGACAGATCAAGCAAATCCTGGAGAAGACAGTGGGCAAGACAAGAAAGGATTGGTCAACCAAGCTGGATGATGCACTTTGGGCCTACAGAACTGCATACAAGACACCACTTGGCACTACACCATTCCATCTGCTTTATGGGAAAGCATGTCATCTTCCAGTGGAGCTTGAGCACAAGGCATATTGGGCTATAAAGACAATGAATTTCGACATCAAGCCTGCTGCAGAGAGGAGATTGATTCAGCTAAATGAGTTGGACGAGATTAGATTTCATGCTTATGAAAACTCTAAGCTGTACAAGGAGAGAACAAAGGTTTATCATGATAAGAAGATCATCTCCAGAAACTTTGAACCCAATGATCAGTTACTTCTGTATAACTCTCGTTTGCAACTGTTTCCTGGTAAATTGCGTTCCCGTTGGTCAGGTCCTTTCACTATCACGGAGGTTCGACCATATGGTGTTGTAGTCCTGCGGAACTCAAAAGGCGAGGAGTTCACTGTGAATGGACAAAGGGTGAAACACTATTGGGCACAAGCCGAGATTCCTGACGGACACATTGTTCGTTTGGATGCTACACCATCCGTCTAACCCGCGGCCAAGTCAAGCTAATGACTAAAAACAAGCGCTGAGTGGGAGGTAACCCACTGGTAAGTCTGTACATACGCAAAATTTCCTATTTTCTTTGTTTATTAATTTTTAGTTTTGGTTTTTCTTAAGTTTTCTAGGATTTTTATTATTAAAAAAAAAGTGTGTCGCGAACCCCGATTGGTGTCGGTCGACACCGATACAAACGAGACCGAAATCGATCAATTTTCTGCGCTCTATCCATTTCCATCACTCATTGTCTCGATTTGCAAAGATGACAAACCGTGGTGGTAAACGCCCACGCACCGGACGGAACGACGGGCCTTCTTCTTCTTCTTCATCACAACTACCCGCCCCACTTCCACCATGGCCCAGAATGGAAGGTGAGAAGATTCGCCCAGCTCCGGTTTGGGATGTATCAGACAAGAAGGTGGCTAACTCCGATGCTTACCTCTCCCGCCCGATCACTGACGCTTGGGACAATTATGACACGTTCTTCTACAACGCGTGGCTTGGTGTCGAGATACTTCCTACTCGATACCCCGACTCCGCCACACTTCGGCGCATGGGTATCCAGAGCGAGGTCTTCCGTTTACTCCAGGAGATGGGTTTAGGCAGGATGGTGACGGAGCAGAACGACTGTTTTCCAGACCTCGTCCGCCAGTTTCTCGCTACAGTTCTGGTATACTACCCGCACGGGATCGTCAAGGGTGCTAGGGAAGGCATTCTCACATTCTTTCTTCGCGGAGTTCGCTACCATATCTCATTGCCAGAGCTGCGCACCATTTACGGGTTCGATCCGAGCCTCGACCGCGCTACATTGCCGGAACACTTTCCAGAGATGGGCACTTTCTGGTCCTTTTTTGGTCATGGAGCCTACGACTGCAAGACATCCACACAGGCAGACATCAGGCATCCCGTCCTGCGCTACGTTGCTCGCGTCGTGGCGAACACCATCTTGTGCAAGATGGAGCCTGGTAAGATGCGCGTCTCCGAGCTCATACTACTCTATTACAGTCTGCGCGATGTCATTGCTCCCGAGCTCGATAGTCCTCTTGCTGAGTCTGATGTTAGTCGAGCCGCCATCTTTGCCCACCACTTGGTCTCTTCGAAGACCAAGCCCTTCTCCGGCACTGATAGGAAGCACAGAGCATCAGGAGTCTTCTCACTCCCATCTTCCGCCACCTCAGGATCCCTCTAGATGGATACAGCATTATTACTCGGCGCAGCTACATGGATCAGGACCACTTGAAGAGCGCTCATTGGCTTAAGAATGAGTGGAGGTGGGTTTACAGAGACACTGAGGGGACTCGACTGGTTCGACTACCTCAGCCTACTCTCACCATCATAGGGGATGATCCTGAGCAGCTCCGTTTTCGACCTGATCACACTGAGGTACGTGATGCCCCGGTTTCTCGCAGACGCAGAGGAGCTTCTTCTACTGCTGCCGCTTCCGCCGCTGAGGACGACATCGTCCCGGATCCTGCTGGGGATCGTCCATTTCCGTCCCTACCTACTCCACCTACCGTCCCTGCTGACAAGGCGACATTGCAGCACTATGTGATCGCCGCTTTTCAGAGTGTGTGGGACGCGATCACCCATCCTCGCTGCAGCGGTGTTCAGGCTACTTCACAAGTTCGCCGCCATCGCTCCCGCTCTCGTTCACCACCATCTCATGCCGCCGACGAGTCCGATGATGATTAGTCCTCTTTCTGCGGTTTTATCTTTCTATCATTTCTTTTATTATCTCTTCCTGCACTTGAGTCATTTTTCTGTTTTTGTTTGAGTCAGTCTGTTATTTTTCTTTTTACTTTGAACTCTGTTGGATTATGATATTATGGCATGCTTGATCTTTATTATCACTTGTGTTTTCAGTGTTTTAACAGTGCTGACATTAGGAATCATGATTTGGATTTCTAACTTTGGAATAAAACACAAGTCCAACAACATCCATGTCTGAGTTCGGACTTGGTGTCGATCGACACCAAGCGAGTGTCGATCGACACCCTACGTGACTGCAGGTAAGCAACTATAATTCTAACTCTAACATTGTTCTATTTGCTTTCTTTTACCAATCTCAGGCCTGTTAACACTGGGGACAGTGTTATTCAAGTCTGGGGGAGGTGGTTACTAACTTTGATTTTCTTTTTCTTTTGAGAGTCTTTTGTGTCAAAAATTGGTTTTTATTGAGTCAAAATTTAGTTGGGAACGATGAACTTTACTTGGAACAAACTGTCTTAGCTACTCCTTTAGTGACCATTCTTACAGCCACAGACAGCGGATTCTACCAAAAGAAAATTCCAAAGGTAAACTAAACTTCCATTATCCCCTCACTATTTGAGTGTTTAGATGATCCGGAACTGGCCTAGAAATAATGAACTTAATTTTTTCTCATCTTGGGACTTGGTATACTTAGAATCGGATTCCTTGCTTAGGTCTGATAGGATTAGTCTGTGATTATGGTTTCCCTCTCTCTTCCCTTCATTGTCTCTAATAAAAAAGAGAATGAAAAGAGTCATAGCTTTGAAAATATTAAATTTGATAAGTTGAATCATTCGATACTTCTAGAAAAAAGAAAGAAAGAGAACAATCAGTCGATAAAAAAAAAATGATAGCCTAGTAGGGAAAAATCGACTGATTGGAAGCGAGAAAAGAGGGAGAAAGGAAACTAGAAGCAGACTGTTCAATAAATCAGTACTTGGGTGAGTAAGAGTCCATGTGTCCTTAGATCGATATTCCCTCGATGAGACAGCACTTAAAACTTAATAAGGTCAGCAATGGGGATTCTAGATTACTCTTTTGGATTATGGTTTGGAATCTGGATGATTAGTAAGTCTGCGGAAAATTACTAGAGGTTCTAACTTAAGTTGGTATTGTTTGATGTGGCTTTACTCTGGTGTTGGTTGATTCAGTGTTCTAAAGGTTAAGTGAGTTCCTATGTTTTCAAATCTCTTTCACAGGTTCAGTTTTCTGTTTTGCTTGGGGGCAAGCAAAAAGCTAAGTCTGGGGGAGTTGATATATCATGGTTTTTCCGGTTTTTCAGCCATGATATAAGCATGTTTATAGAGTCTTTTATTCGTTTTTGGAGTCTTTTCGAGTCTTTTGCAGGTTCAGGTACATATTAAGCTTGCTTGAAGATATTGGAGCATTTTGGAGCATTTAGTTTGAAGCAGCTGAACACATCAACTCGGAAACCATTTTTGAGCCTGGTGTCGATCGGCACCACTCCTGAGTGTCGATCGACACCGATCGGGATTTCACGTTCTGGCGAGTTTTGAAGAAAGGAAATTTTCCCAGAAGTTTCTATTATTTGCAAACAAGTCCTTTTCGTGTTTTGGACTATATTTAGGTTTCTAAAAGTCTTTTGTAAGTTTTTATCTTACTTTTTACTTTGTGCTTTGGGATTTTGGTAAGAGAGCTTTGGAGAGACAAATCAGAACTCATCTTGTTAGAGAGAATATTTCAAATCCTGATATGATTATGGATGGCGCTGAGGATGAAGAGCTTGAACCGGAACCAGAACCAGATGCTGACACCATGGAAGGACATGAACCGGAGCTTGTAGCTAAGGATTCTTTGCTTGTACCAGCTGGAGCCATGACCAGGGCCCGGACCAGACAGTTATCTCAGTCACTAAGTTCACTACTTAGCTCAGCCATGAACCAGTTCAACCCCATGGAAGATCAAATGCAACACATCACCTTAGTAAGGTTTCAAGAGAACTCAAGAAGACTTCACTAAATCGTCCTTTATAAGGTTCCTTATAAAATCATATTTTATAAGGTCCCTTATAAAATCCGTCCAAACCTTATAAACCTTCCAAACTTTATAAAACCTTATAAAATCCGCTCAACCTTATAAAATCCGTCCAAACCTTATAAACTCAGGATCAGGGAGGGAATTCAAGACAGCAAGGATCTGAAGAGTTATTCAACACATTTTTCTTCAGTCAAGTCTTTAGTCTTTATTATTTATTGTCTTGTTTTCTGGGATTGACTGTTCTCATTTCCGAGAAGTCACAAACATAACTCTATATGTATTTCGATTTCATTTCAATAAAATAACAAGTGGTTTTTGCTAATCTTTGTGATTATCCTAGAGAGTGATTCTCTGTTGTTCTTTGTGAACAAACCTCTGTTGCTTGGTGAGTCATATCCAAACAACAACCCTCTTCGGTCGTCTAAGTGCGTCATATCTTAGGACTGTTGAGGTTGGAATATCAAGGGCCTTCCGTAACCCTTGTGCGACCAATCGATCCATCACTTTGTTCTTTCAAGCTAGTAGCTTACCGAGTTCAAAGTTTATCCAACAAAACCATCCCTCCAAAGTTCAATCCTTGGGAGACCTCGTGTCAACTCCCTTAATACTCTTTTTAATATCTTAATGCAGTTTATTCAGATTATGATTTGTGTTTCATCAACCATGTCTGAGTAATCTACTTGTTAGATTTAGAGTTTTTCTAGGTTAATGATGAATTGTTGAATTGGATAGAATTGTTAGGGTTATCAATTGGTTTCTTCATCTAGATTGAATCTAATGCTTGTTCTGGATTGATCACCTGGAATTTAGATCTTAGGATAATTAGTAGACACGAAAGTGTTATTGATTTCCTGAAAATAATCTTAGATGAGCAAAATAACTATTCGCAAAGAGATTTGGTTTAGGTATTTTGTGAACATATCGAACTTGATTTTAATGCATGTCTGAGCCTTTGAATTTGCAAAGAGATTTGGAATTCTAGGATCTAGACATAGAAATCTCTGCAACGAGAGTTGATTGATTTGAATATTGTGTTTCGAGTTCAAGAACGATTCTTCATTAAACCCTTAACAATGTGTCTAGTTTGCAATTCTAAATCACCGAAAGAATATCCCTAAGTCTAGCGCTTTCTCCATCAATCTACAAACTTGTTTGATTTCATTTCTGTCTTTTAATTACAATATCTTTCGTTTAGCTTAATTCGAAAACCTTTACTCTATTGTGCGAATCTTGAATCACTGTGGAACTCGACCCCTAAGTATTACAACTGATCTCTAAATTTGAGAGAGTAGTTCAAAAGGTAAATTTGAGCATATCAAATTTTGGGTAAATTTGAGCATATCACTTAACCCTGGAGTTCTTTATGGATGGTTAACCGAAAATGTAAGTGCACTTTGGTGACATAAGTAGCCAAATCAGTTCTTTTAACCTCTCCCACATATGTTTCCATAATTCCATATATACAAGAAATCGGGATATTACAATTCACCCCCAATCAGAGTGCAACGTCCTCGTTGCACACAACGACCAGTCCCAGAACACCTCCCAGGTCAGCACGGGAACGGTTAACCAGCTCTGATACCACTTGTAACCCTCCAACCGCCTCTACCGGTGAGGTGTCCGACAGTCGGTGCGTTCTTTTTGGAAGGCCCGAAAGTCATGATATACTTTCCCTGCAATCACCACATGACCGTTCCCCGTGTTTTTTCCTAACTCACACGATATCGCGAATCACTTCCCGGTAGGTCACCCAACCTTCCACTGCTCCAGATCAAGCACGCTTAACCCTGGAGTTCTTTATGGATGGTTAACAGAAAAGGTAAATGCACTTTGGTGACATAGGTAGCCAAATCAGTTCTTTTTACCTCTTACACATATGTTTCCATATATACCAGAAATCGGGATGTTACAATATATTGGGGTTCTCTTCTCAGCTGCTCTTCTTAATCTACGTCGATCTCCCTGTCCGGCTGTTGGTGTTTCTTATGGTCACCATGAGAACAATTGCCTCTTCTTCTTTATATAAGCTACCCTTTTGTTGGAGTTTTCTTTGTACGTGACCGCAAATCTGATGGTTCTTCAGTCTGCGAGGGGCTCGTAAACAGTGGTTTTTTGTCGTTTGTGGTTGGCTGCTGCCTCTTGCTTTATGTGATCTTTGTCTTTCTCTCCGTTTGCTTCCTTTTGCTAGAAAACAAAGTTTGGTGTTAGTTAATGTGTGATCTGACAGTCTGAATTTGCTTTGGTTTCAGCTCTTCTTCACAATTCTTATCTGATTCTAGAATTTATACAGGTGTGTTGATTTGGTTTTGATTAGTGTGCCCACCTGGCAGTCTCAGTGTGTTCTGGTTTCAGATTTTCTTGGCAGCTCTTGTTGTGTGCCTCAAGGGGTTATGTAGGTGTGTCGGTTTTGGGATTGGTGTCTTCGTTTGTCGCCTTTTCATTTTCGGATCATATTTATTATCTTACCGAACTCTTGCTCTAGTTAATGTCGATTTGGTTTGATGATGTAGCCATGCTTCTCCTCTGTGATCGGAGGTTTGAAGTGGTTCTGAGTTGTTGCTCTGCTTGGTCTTATTTTTTCAGTTTGGCTTTGTTAAACTCTCTCAACTGTTTGGGGTTTCTTCTCGTCCACCTTCATGTTGCTGCTGATTGCTAGCTGGGCTAGTGAGGGCTAAGCTCTTCTATCTTTTTAAGGTGCTTCCTGGTTTTAAGGCTTATAGCAATATCCTTTTTATCTTAAATTTTATCAATTTATACTCAAATTTGACTATAGAAATCGTTCTTATGTATTTTTTTATGTTGTTTTATCCACCTCTTTCAATAAAGAATTTGGAAAAGAAAAAACAATAACTTGGGGTCCATTTTCCAAAGCATATTCAATCCATCTAGTGATACAGCTGGTTCAGAGTGTTGGTAGAGTGCTAGTGAGAAGCTGTTTACTTCACGATTTCCTCTCACTTCCATAACTCTATCCACAAAAGCAATGAAACGCTCTTGTTCTTGACCTTCATGAAATTCAAAATCCAGGTTGAGATTGTTTACAAACACTTCTAGCCAGTGCCGATGCAACGTTTTGGACTGCCTTAAGCAAGTTCAAAAATTGTGCATTTTGTTAAAGATCATGAACTGATAACAATATAGAAAAATATCTTAAAGTTTCATAAGAGCAACCTCATTGGTTAGATACTCACTTAGGTATCTCATTCAAATAAGATAATTCAACTCCATAAACTGTTTATAAAAAAAAGTAAGAAAAAAAATTATTATTGAAAGATAATTATTTTTACATTTTTTCTTGCAAAATCATTTATTTAACTCGAATAGTCAAGTTTTCAAACATAGTTGTCTCAATTGATAACAAAGTCAACTCAATTAATCTCTTTTGTGATAAGGTAGACCTCAAATAATTTTTTATAAACTTCAACTTTAAAAAACCTCGCGATTGATACTAGAATGGTCAACATCAGTGTTCAAATAACAACCCTCCATTTTTTCAAAAAATGAAGCATTTCAATAGAGTTTCATTGGTATTGATTCTCGAAGAATTTTTAATTTCATAAACAAATCATCACCAACAATGTTTGTATGCATTCTTTAAAGTAGCTTTTAAGTTCAAACATGATATTCTCAAAGTATACTCACTTGTGGCTGCTAGTTTTTTAAAATCAAACAAAAACTCTAAAGTTTATTCACATTTAGAATTAATACATATATATAATATATATATTTAAAATAAATGGACCTATTAAAATGGATACCCTAAGCCTTTAGTTCACCTACTTGCCCTATAAGCGAAGTGTGCTTGAGGAGTACCTTTAAAAAAATATTTGTCTTCCTAAAATTTAAGCAAATATGATTTACACATAAAAAAAAAAATCAATCGTTCACTTCAAAACGTTAAAAAAAAAACTATAAAAACAAGTAGCAGAAGTATAAAAGATAATAAATACATGGTAATACAATTCTTTGAAATTGAATGTTCCCTACCATTCGTGTTATTTTGGATTAGCATTAGATGTTTTCAAAGACGTAAGAGTTAAGACAGCAAATAAGAGGCAGCCTGAAAAAAGGGAACGTACAAACAAACATCACTCTCAACCTGTAAAACCACATGCCCTCGTTACCTCTTCATTCAATTCGAATTGCTTTTTCTACACGCCAAAACCATGTTAAAATCTCTTTCAATATTGCAAAACCTAGAAACTCAGGAAAAAAAAAAGTCTGAAAGATGGAGGAAGAACTGAAGAGCTTGATGAAAGTGGGACTTTTAGCAATAATGTCAGTATCTTATTGTTACTTCATACCACCTAGAATAAAACCTGGTTTTTTTCGACTTGTCTCTATCCTCTCTGTTTGTGTTTTGTTCCTTGCTCTTCCTCTCTCTTTCTCCTTTCGACTTTTCTCTGTCTCCGCTGCGGATTGCCTATTAATTGCCAGTTTAAGACTCATTCTCTTTTCCTTTGATCAAGGTCCTCTTTCTCCACTACCCTCAAATCTCTTTTTATTCACCTGCTTCACTTGTTTGCCCATCCAGCGTCAACGAAACCCTAAACCTCAAGAACAGTTGGTCACATGGATTCTCGCAGTTACAGTTGCTTTCTTTGGTGTGTTGTTACATGCATATGACTACGAGAAGCTTCCTCCCATTCTGCTATTGGGGCTCCAGCCAGTGTCTTTTTATTTCTTACTTGAGGTTTCACTATCTATCTTCAGAATCCTGTTGAGTATCATTCTTGGATTTGACCTAGAGCAATACTTCAATGAACCCTTCTTAGCCACGTCACTTCAAGACTTCTGGGGACGACGGTGGAACCTCATAGTCTCAGCGAGTTTGAGAGCAAGCGTCTACATTCCTGTGCGGCGGTTCTGCCAACGCCTAATGTGTTCTGATTATGCAATGTTAGTTAGTGTTTTCACGACCTTTGTAGTCTCTGGTTTGGCTCACGAACTGCTCTTCTTCTATATGATCCGTGAGATGCCTACATGGGAAGTCACTTCGTTCTTTGTGGTACATGGAGTTTGCACGGTTGCGGAAGTGGCGGTGAAAAGGACCGCGTTTGCACGAAGGTGGGTGGTGAGACCGATGTTATCACGGGTTCTCACGGTGTTGTTTGTGATTGTGACCAGTTCTTTGCTGTTTTTTCCTCCGTTAATACGTAGCAAGGCGATGGAGAAATGCTTTAATGAAATCTCTTTGCTCACTGATTTCTTAGAGACCCAACTTATTACACTGAATTGTATTTATAGATGGATGTCGTAAGATTATTTTTATCAGTCACATTGGTTCGTAAAATTGTTGAATAAAACCTTACAAAAATGCGGGTACAAGTTATTTCATCAAATTATTGAACAAGTTTTTTAAAGAATGAATGTACGTGCTAAAGAAAAATATTATTCAAAGCTTGAAAATTTTATGATTAAAAATAATAGAAAATAAAAAGATGTTCCGATGCGACGGTAAAACAGAGGAAACAGATTAAAATCCGATTCTTCGTGATCTATATCTAAAAGTGGGGAAGTATAAAAATTAGACTTTTATTATAGGTAGGTCTGGGTCGGCCCCCGACCTGTACGTCGGCGCGAAGAGATGTCAATAAAAAAGAAGTAGCGAAATTGACGAAATAACCAAAGACAATAAGGAGGATCTGAAGAAGTCCCATCGGATGTGAAGAGACAGCTATAGGTCGGTTTGACAGCTATGATGGGACTGGAACGCGGAACGAGAAAGCAAGCTACCACTCGCGAGACCATCGAGGATAATTAATGCATGTCCTATCAGAGAGCATACCTCGGACCAAGGGGGAAAAGGAAGGGTCGTTCGGAAGAAGGAGGCCAAAATGCTATAAATAGAAGTGGATGTGAAGCCGATCAAAAAGGAAAAAAGAAGGAGGGACCGAGAACTGAACTTCCTCGAAGAAAAAACTATCTCATAATACCACGAAAACTGAACCTCTTTGTGAAATTCCTTTCGTGAATTTTCTTACTTTGTGACTAAACCCCACCATCAACAACTTTAGCTAAATTTCTGGAATTTTGACAAACGAATCAAACATATGAGAAAAAGAATCCAGACAGATAAGGATTCAAAACGGTCGGACGGTCCAAGAAAAACGGTTTGGCTGATCCAAGCAAAACGGCTAGGCCGGTCCAAACAAAATGGCTCGGCCAGACCGACTGTCTGTCGTTAGTCAATCATCTTTTGTTGCCAACCAAAGCCAATTCCATCCACTTCCGTCTCTGCTTGCCGACCCATCCCCATCCATTCATCAAACCGTCGAACCAACTGTACACATGTTGCCTAGCTGAACATCCACGTATATGAACGGCTCGACCATATCCGCTTTTATGATCCAAATGGCTCAGCCATCCATTCCACGATGATCTGTCGAGTCGAACGGCTTGGCCACTTCTTTTGCGACTGTCTCGACAATCTTGAAAAAATTATAACAAAAAAAATTCTCAGAAACAAGAATATAAATGAAAATAAAATCTGAGGAAAACAATGTAAATAAGATGTATGAAGGGATATAAAAAATCTAGAAGATTTAATATCTAAGAGATTAGTTTAACTTATTAAAAGTGCGATTCTAATTAGGGGTTATTAATTTGTGTATTTTAATATATTTGAAAATCCAAATGATCAGTATTATTGGTTTTATTATTTTAAAATGCATATTGAACTCATGTGGTAGTTGGTTTATGATTTATAAATCCTAATTCAAATACTGTATTATTCAATTATACAAATTTACTAATAGATTTGATTTCAGAATGAATTTTGGTGAATTTAGAGGGAATTATTTTTGTTAAAAATACAAAAAATTATTGATTCGCTCCTGAGTCCTGACGAAAGTAGGTAAAATGTTCAAATCAAGTGGCTCGAACGTCGCAGATCCATTTACTTTGTTCCAAAGCATAAAATAAACAAATATTTAGAAAGAAAATGAAAATTCAGGGACTTTCTTCTAAAACAAAATAAGAAAGATCTTTAAAAGAAAAAAACATAAGTAAAAGAAAGAAAGAAGACACTAGAAAGTTCAGTAGAGTCCATTTCAATTTTTCTTACTTCCCCAAATCTCTTTTGATTTCGCATCATCAGATCTGCTTCTCCTGTTCGATTACACTTCTTGTCTTGTCCGATGAAGGAATCGGATCTGACAACCGAACCCATCGCACAGAACCTAATCAAGCTAATCAGCAATGTCTGTTTCTCAGTCTTCGTCTTCACCGTTCTCAGTTTCACTGTAATCGCCGTCACATACCAACCACCAGATCCATGGCTCGAATCAGCTCCAGCCTTAACCAAACTCTTAACCGGAACCGAAAACGCAACTTTCAAGATCGACGGGTCGGTACTCAACACCGGCGAAGACATGGCTTCTTCCTCTCCGGTTTCAGCTCCGGCGAACTCTACATTACCCGTCACGGAGGCGACGATCGAGCTGTCAGAGGAGAAGATCGGGAACATGACTGTGGTTAATTCATCTTCTGTTGATTGTGACGATCTGAAAGTTGTCAACTGTTCAGATCCGAGAGTGCTTGTCGCTGTTCAGAGGTTTAACCTGAGAGTGTTCAAGTCGATTGTGTTCTTGGAGTACGAAACTCCGGTTAACGGTTCGAATCCCGACGAGTGCGATGTTTCTTGGAGGTTTAGGAACAAAAAGGAGAAGTCTTGGAGGAGATATAGAGATTTCAGGAGGTTTAAGTTTGGTTTCGGTGAGAATTGTACTTACAAAGTGTTTCACACTAGTGGTTGGCACTCTGGTGTTAATGCTCGTAGGTTTAGGATCAAAACAAGAGGAGGAAGCAGTCCAAAGGCTACACGTGGCGGTGGTGGTGATCCAGAGATCAACGATACGATACCGAGTCTTGGATCTCAGACGAATTTCAGGAGAGGGAAGTATTTGTATTACTCGAGAGGAGGAGATTATTGCAAGGGTATGAATCAGTATATGTGGAGTTTCTTGTGTGGGTTAGGGGAAGCAATGTACTTGAACCGGACTTTTGTAATGGATTTGAGTTTGTGTTTGTCTTCGAGTTATAGCTCAAAGGGGAAAGATGAGGAAGGTAAGGACTTTCGGTATTACTTTGATTTCGAGCATCTTAAAGAAACAGCTTCTATTGTTGAAGAAGGTGAGTTCGTAAGAGATTGGAAGAAATGGAACAGGTCGCATAAAAGGAAAGTTCCTGTTAGGAAAGTGAAGTCGCATAAAGTGTCTCCCTTGCAGTTAAGTAAAGATAAGAGCACGATTATATGGAGACAGTTTGATGCTCCTGAGCCTGAGAACTATTGGTATAGAGTCTGTGAAGGGCAAGCTTCAAAGTATGTGGAGAGGCCGTGGCAGACACTGTGGAAATCAAAGAGGTTAATGAACATTGTCTCTGAGATTAGTGGGAAAATGGATTGGGACTTTGATGCGGTTCATGTGGTTAGAGGGGAGAAAGCTAAGGACAAGAAGCTATGGCCACATTTGGATGCAGATACATGGCCTGATGCGATTTTGAGTAAGCTTAAAGGATTGGTTCAACCGTGGAGGAACTTGTACGTAGCTACTAATGAACCGTTTTATAATTACTTTGATAAGTTGAGGTCTCAGTACAAGGTTCACTTGCTTGATGATTATAGCTACTTGTGGGGGAACAAGAGTGAGTGGTACAATGAGACAAGTGTTTTGAACAATGGGAAGCCTGTTGAGTTTGATGGGTACATGAGAGTAGCTGTTGATACAGAGGTGTTTATTAGAGGGAAGACACGTGTTGAGACGTTCTATAACCTTACAATGGATTGCAAAGACGGGATCAATACATGCTGAGATTGATCAATCAGGTTGTGTGATTCGTTTCTCTTTGTTACTTTTGTTCATTTTGATATTTGTTTTGTTCTTTTTTTTTTTGTATCGTAATCAGTTATATGCTTTTGTTGTTGTTGCCTTGTGTTCTAGTGGCAATTGTTGTTATTGGTGGGGGAAGAGTGTATGTAACGTTTACATCTTTTTTATACAGTTTCTTGAATCATGTAAGAGGTCGACATGAGAGATTTTGATATACATTAGTCTCTTAGATCTCGATAGCGTTCTAGATGATTTACATTTGTACAATTGTAGTCTGATTCTTTTGCCAACTATAAGGAACGAACATAGTTGATTTGGGTTCTGATTGGTTTTAACTTTTAAGTAGTTCTCTTTTATCCACCAAAAAATGTATGAGCTTCTGCGAGCCACATATGAGACGGTAAGCGACTATTTCTAAAGACAAAACATTTAACTGTTACCGTGGTGACCGTGGAGTCGATGTGGCACGAGGTTAGGATACAATATTGTTTTCATTGAATAAAACTAAAAAATGAAACAATATAGATTCTGAAACCATATTATATGGAAGAAAAATGATGAATCTAGAGTTGATGTTGGATTTCACAGACTTGTTTTAGTTTAGGTATAAATTTTGAATTTAAAATAAGTTTAGATTGAAAAATACATATAAAAAAATTCAGGTATAGAAATTTAAAAATCGATTTTTTCCATTTTCCGAGATTAAAAAGTGAATTTTTGTATATCGAATTTCTCGAACTCAAACTTTATCCGATTTTTTTGACCCACTTCTTCATTATAAACATTTTTAAAATATTTTTTCAATTATCAATTATCCGGATTTTTCCACCTATTTCTTCATATAAACACTTTTAATAAATTTTCAATTAATTATTGTCTGCACTTTTCGACCCATTTAAGTTATAAACACTTTTGATAATTTTTCAATTATCCATTATCCGGATTTTCAATCCATTTCTTCATTAGATACACTTTTAAGAATTTTCTAATTATCCATTATTCATCCCTTTTATTCATAAAAAAAACTTTTAAACTTTTTCTTTAATTCTTTAATTCTTCGTTTCATATATTTTTCCCATATGTCCCGTCCCATTGGGACAACGTCTCATATGCTCTTTTACAAAAAAAACTGATCAACATTGCTCCCCTTCGATCAGTGGTACTCTCCAGAATGTGCTTAGACTCTTTTACCCTTAATGAAAAGGGACCCACCCAAGCCCAAACGAGACGGGACCTTGACTTTGACTCGCCCTCTCTCTCTTCGCGCTCTCTCTCCTCTCCCCTTCTCTCTCCTCTCGTCTTCTCTCTCCTCTCGTGTCTCCGTCGACGAAAGACACTCGACCTCCGGCGACGTCCGTTCGACGCCGTTTCACCGCCAGCGGTTCGTTGAGCTCAAAAATCAAGGTCCGTGTTCTCTGAATTTGAGGATCCCATTATTTTGTTGTGGTTTTAGGGATTTTCCCTCAAAATGGGGAAATTAGGAGAAATGATAAGATTAAGTAATGATAATGATGCATTGGTGTTTAACGAATTTTTCCGGGTTGAAAATGAGTCGATATTGACTACAGCGCAAGTGAATCGTTGTGGATTGTAAATTTTTGAAATGTCGAGTAGATCTTAGAAGCTGGATATTTGCGAAAATAGTATAACTAGTAATACTAGAAACACTGGGAGACGATGTATAACTGGTAATACTAGGGTATAGCTGCGAAGAAAAAAACTGTATTGATTGAGACTTTGTGGGATGTTTTTGGGCAGGTTACGATGAGCAACAATGTGAACATACATTATAAATGCGAGGGACGCATCAATGGTCTAGTGTTCAAGACATCAGTTGAGGAGATAACTATGCCGATGATAGAAGCTAGGTTATACAAGAAGCTTGGGTTAGATGAAAGTAAGATTAGATTGCAATTGAGTTACATTGCTAGATTGGGTGGATGTGAGGTAACGTCGTATATTTGTGATGATGAGGATCTCTTGGTATATCTAACGCATTTTGATAGTGAGAACCATAGATGTGTTTTGCTTGTGGAGTTGCTTAGTACACCGGAACCGGCCGTGCAACAATCGAGGGCCGGAACAAGCTCTTATGGTAAGAATTATGAGCGTGTTGATGATGAAAGCGTAGTAATAGGAGCCAATGCCATAATTCTGCATGTTGACAACGGAGGTGGAAATGAAGAAGAAGAAGAGGATGATGATTCTGATAGTGATTCTGATAGTGATTCTGATAGTGATTCTGATGATGATTCTGATGTTGATGGTGATGATGGTGGGTGTAACGGTGTGGAATCGTTGGATAGACGTGATTATTATGTTGAGGCACCACCTGTTGTTGAATGTAGTCAGAGTATAGAAGCATGGGAAGACGGTTTGGATTTGAGTATTGGTCAAGAATTTCGTAGTAAGGATCATGTTGTGGATGTGGTTCATAGAGGCGCATTTGTTAAATCTTTCGGGTATGTCATTAAAAATTCTGATACGAAGAGATGGGTGGTAAAATGCACGCAAAAAACTTGTACGTGGCATCTACGAGCAGCAAAGATCCCAAACTCGGAGGCTTTTTCTATTAGAACGTACAAAAATATGCACACATGTAACCGTGCTACTCAAAGTGAAGAATGCAGCCGTAAGAGGAGAGGATCAGTACGACTAGTTGCAGCTATTGTGAGTGAGCATTATCCCGGGATACTGGACTCTCCAACTCCTAAAGAGATCATGTCACTTGTGAAGAGGGTAGTTGGTGTAGAGGTATCATACTCCACAGCTTTGAGAGGGAAGAATAGAGCAGTTTCTGATGTTTTTGGTAGTCCGGAAGACAACTACAGGATGTTGTATCGTTATTTGTACGTGTTAGAGGAGCTGAATGAGGGTACGAAAACAGCTGTGGAACTGGATACAGTGGGAAAATTCAAGTATTTATTCATAGCGTTGGGAGCTTGCATTGATGGGTTTCAGTGCATGAGGAAAGTAATTATGGTGGATGCAACTTTTATCAAGGCAGGATTTGGTGGTGTACTTGTTTTCGCCGTAGCGCAAGATCCAAATCGTCACATCTATCCAATAGCATTCGGTGTACTAGACGGCGAGAACAATGCAAGTTGGCTCTGGTTTTTCGAGAAACTGAAAACTGTTGGCGAGGACTCTGCGGATTTGGTATTTGTGAGTGACAGAAATACGAGCCTCATCAACGCTATCGCAAACGTGTATCGAGAAGCTCATCATGGGTTTTGTTTATGGCATTTGGCGCAAAACGTGAAAGCTAATGCTCCAGGCAGAAGCAAGGGCGATGTCGCCGAAGCATTCCAAGAGTTAGGTAAGGCTCATACGGTGGCTGAGTACAATTTGCTTTATGAGGCTTTTAAGAATAGATATGCTGCAGCGGCAGCATATGTGGAAAAGACCGCCGTGCCAGAAAAGTGGGCAAGATGTGTTTCTCCAGTTGCTAGATACAACCTCGACACAAGCAACTCTGTGGAATCTCTAAACAAAACATTCAAGGATGCAAGGAAGTACTCCTTGATACCCATGCTTGACGCGATAGTGCGAAAGTTTTCTGATTGGTTTAACGACCATAGAAACGAGTCCGTGGGAGAACCGTCTGATAACAAACTGGTTCCTTTCGTTCACAACTTCTTGCACGTGAATTGGCCTATAGCAGAGAAAATACCTGTGCGGGAGGTAAACGGGTGTGACCTTGAATACGAAGTCATGGGAGAAGACAGGAAGCCTTATTTGGTGGTCTTGACCAGTAAAACTTGCAGTTGCAGGTTCTTCGATATTCATAAGTTTCCTTGTGTTCACGCGTTAGCTGCTTTACTCTACTTAAAGAAACATGGGAGTCGCCGTGATAGCCGCATAGAATATTACGACTTGTGTTCGAAATACTATTTCGTGGACATATGGGTATTGGCTTATAGCAGATCGATATACGTGGTGCCCGAAATGTCTGCGTGGATTGTACCGGATTACATCAAGGAGAAGGAGATCATACCTCCGGATCGCATCAAGAAAAAGGGTCGTCGAAAAGAAAACAGATTTCCATCAGCGGGAGAAAGGCGCCGAAGGGTAAGGACGAAGAGGGGAAGGACACAGAATAAATCCAAGCGTGGAAAGACACTCGCAAGGTTACTTTACGGAGAAGCCTTTGAATGAGGACTGTGTAACTCGTTTTGTTATTTGGTATTGTTTTATGTGTAATACTGGTAAAACTATGAATGTTGTGCTTGAGTTGACTTTTCAACGTTTCCCCTTTGGAATCAATGGTATTGTTATGTTAATATTTTATTGTTTTTGTGTAATACTGGTAAAACTATGCATCTTTGGTTTGAGTTGACTTTTCAAAGTTACTATACTATCCAAAGAAACTATATTAGTGCATAATTTGTAAATAAAATCGAGATGGATTAGTTTATTTTCTTAGAACTACAATTTATATGTGAAACAAACATAATAATTAACAAAAACAACTTATTTTGTTAAAACTTCAACTTACATGGTTTTGCAAAGAAACTTCCTTATACATTAAGAAACTCTTTCACAAGGAGAACCAACTTCTGAACTGAAAAGTTCGAGAATATCATTTTCGAACATACTATTGCATAGGACTATGATATTCACATGGAAAACCATGTACTGGACCTGTAATACTAGAAATTATAAGTTCTAGGTGGTGTAACATTAGGATAAGGTGTTGACATTTCTGGGTCCAAAAATGCTAAATTCTGTATAACCAGGAACTTGGTATTACTATGTGTATTTGTTGGGCGGGAAATTATTTTTTTTCGGAGAAGTGTGTAAATTTTGGGAGGGAATTTGTGAAATTTGGGCGGCAAATCCAAATATGCCAAAAAAATAAAATCAAACCAGTTTTCAACACATTTACACATTTCCCCACATTTCTTTCATTCTTTCCACTTTCTCTTCCTAAAATCTAATATCATCCGTCTCTCTCTCTCTCCCTTCGAACCTCCCACTTTCTCTCTCTCCACAAAATCTCTCATCTTTCCATATTTCTCTCTCTTCCGAAAATCTTTCATCCCGCATTCATCTCTCTTTCATCTGTCAAATGGAGAAGGGTAAGGGAAAAATGAGCTACGAGGCCATAAGGAAGGAGGTGGAAGAGTCTGAGAACACGCAGCACGAGGACTTCTTCGAATACGATTCAGAGGAGGAAGAGGAGAGGAATTTCGAGGAAACACGAAAGGCGCTTAGGCACAATGAGATGGCTTCTTACGTAGCCGACACCCAATTTGGGATTCCCACCAGATGCCCATGCGGTGGATGGATGAAGGAAGAAGTATGCAAAACTCCTAAAAGTAAGCACGATTTCGATACCTGCCCAGGCCAGAGATACTGGACCTGCCCCAAATTCAAGGTATAACATCTGCAATCTCAGATCTTGGTCTTTTTTTTGGGGAATATTTGCAATTTCACATCTGCTCTTTTTTTTTTGCTAGGATAATGGACTCCACTTTCGCCGGCCATGGGTTTTCGGAGTAGAAGGAGAGGTCCGGCACATTGGAAATACAGTTCAAGTGCTGAAAAAGCAGATTGAAGACATGACAAAGCAGCTTGAGAGCCAAGCTGAAGAGATAGCCCAGCTGAAAATCGGTCAACAGTTTCCTTAGAATTGTTGTTTTATTGTCATATTTTGCAATTTCCTTTCATGAACTTATCGTTTTAAATTGTGGTATTGACTGAACTTATTCTCTGGTGTTTGTTGAAGACTTAATGTTATCTAGTATTACTTCGTTTTATTTGGTATCACTAGTATTACTTTGTCATAGTATCACTTAGTTTTTTTAGTAACACTAGTGTTACTTCGTTTTATTTGGTATCACTAGTATTACTTTGTCACAGTATCACTTAGTTTTATTTAGTAACACTAATGTTACTTCGTTTTATTTGGTATCACTAGTATTACTTTGTCATAGTATCACTTAGTTTTTACTAATGTTACTTCTTCCTAAAATCATTTAGCATAAATCCGATAATAAAACATAATCCCAATCCCTAATATAAAACTGGTTCCAAAATAACATAAAACAAGGTTCAAGTGCCAAAATACATAAAACCGAGCAAATGAAGTTGAAACAAAGGTTCCGAAAAGAAAACAAAGGTTCAAGTGCCTTAGTGTTGCTGCGCTTTGATAGTCTCTTCAATTGTCTTCATCCTCCCATCCATTTCATGGATCTTGTTATTAAGCAAAACCAACTGCTCAGTCATGTTTTCCATGGCCTCGACGACATCCCTAAGAGACATTCTCTTACCTCGGTTTTTTGGCCTTGCTCCTTCCTCAACAACATATCGTCGGCCCTTCACATCTTCCTCCTTCATGTCTTCAAACGCCACAGTGAGTCCAGCATCTATACGGGTTTCCCAACTTTCCACAATATGATCGTGCTCATCATCATCATCCTCCGGTTCCATTATCGTATCCAACCTCGCCTTCTCCTCCTCTGTTAATATCACCACACTGTCGATGTCCTGTCAAGTAAAACACATTTTAACAACAACCAATATTACCAAGTTTTCCAGTTAAACACATTTTAAAAAAGCTTTACTAACCTTGTTGTCACAGCCGAGCTTTTCGTAAACAGTCTCAAGTGGCCAACCTCTCATCCCGCATTTCTTCCACTTCGACCTGCACATCCTTGGGCAATCCTCCTGAGGACTTCGCACATCTTCTCGCAAGCTCACTTTCAGTTGCAGAATGGCCTCCGTGGGCAATATCTACAAATACACACATCTAATTAGACATTAACTAAAAGACAACGAATGCAAAAGATTAAGATAATATCTTACCTCCAACGGAATGCAGAAACCAGGTAAAGAGATTGCACCGCTATCCATCCCCTTCTCAACCAAATGATCCATCACATCAGAAATAGACTCTATCATGCGATCGAAAGACAATCTCCCCCAAGGAAAGGTCTTACACTTCTCCAGATCACCGGCGTATTTTAAAAATACATCCAGTATGGCTGTTGCCTTGTCTCCGGTTTTGGTGGGAGCGTAGATGATGCTGCTCAAGAAATACAACACCAACATCTTCAACCTTTCTCCACTTTCATCCGCTTCCATCTCCTCAAGCTTAATCTTAACATCATCCCTTGAAACCTTCTTCTTATCTTTAAAATACTTCTCCTTCATGTAATACTTGCTTCTTTTGTTCCAGAACATAGGGTAGTTGTTGCAGTTGAGTCCTGAGATTATAGCATGCTCTTGCAACCCATACCGGATGGGAACCCCATTGACCACAAACCAAGCCTCCTTCTTCCTCTGGATCTTGGCAGTACGCATCAACATCATCCACAGTGGTTGAACCATGTGATTGCCAATCGGCATGTGAAGAATGTGGCAGAACTGCGGATGCTGCTCGAACCACTGCCTTTCCGCATCAGTCAATTTCAATTTCTCAAATGTCTGCAGAACTTCTTCCAAGTAACACCGCGTGGGTAGCTTAATGCTCTTGCAATATTGATCCGGCTTCAAGAACATCTCTGGTCGCATGGCACCCTGCAACATACATAGTACAATATAATTACCAAACTCAGAAAATTAAACTAGTATTACCAAATAATACTACCAATTTCCCGCAATTTTTTGAATCCCTGCATATCCCGCAATTCTTCTCATGTAGTATTACCTAATAAACCTACTTTTACTATTTCCAGCAATCGAGACCTTCCAAATTCGGATCAAAATTCGGGACCAAGGGTGATTAGCTTACATTATTCAAGGGAGAATCAGCCTCGCTTTCAACTGGGGAGCCTTCTTCTTCTTCTTCTTCAGAGGCGTCGCCGCCTTCTTCTTCTTCTTGTTCAGAGGCGTCGCTGCCTTCATCTTCTTCTTCTTGTTCGAAGGAATCGACTTCTTCTCCTTCTTCTCCTTGTTCGGAGCCATCGACTTCTTCTCCTTCTTCTTGTTCCGAGCCATCGCCTTCTTCTCCTTCTTCTTGTTCGGATGCATCGTCTTTTTCTGTCTCCTCCGTCGGGACAGCCTCCTCCGTCGGGACAGCCTCCTCCGTCGGGACAGCCTCCTCCGTCGGGACCGTCTCCTCCGTCGGGACCGCCTCCTCCGTCGGGACCACCCCCGCCTCTCCAGCCGGAACCACGGTCGCCGGTTCCGTCTCGTTGTTCCTTCTTCTTCATTCGATTTTGTCTTCCTCTTCTTCGCCGGCGGCTTCTCACTCGGGGTCGGGTTCTTCTTCCGCATATTTCTTGTCCTTGGTGCCATCCTTTGCTTGCCGTGAAACAGACTCCGTCGCTGTTAGGGTTTGGGAGGAAGAAAGCGGTGGTTTCGGGGGAATTCCGGTGGTTTCGTGAGAGAAAGATGGGACGCGACGTTTGAGTTTCTAAGGAAGAGAAGAGAGAGAGTTTGGAAGGGGAAGTCGAGGGAAATTGGGGAAGAAATTCCCAAATTTTTTTAGGTCTGGCCCAAGTTCGGACAAACCCATTAAAGGCCCAGTGTCAAGTCGTAAATCTCATGTATTCATCTGGTTTTATGGTCATTTACATTGTTTTTCGATTTAAAAAAAATTATTTAACATAATCGATTTATAACGAGAGCATATGAGATTAAGGGGACCGCTTGGAGAGCATCTGAGCCATTTTCCCCGTCCCATTAGACCAGAAGGGGTTAAAATCTCCAGATAATTCTTTTTACTTAAAAGTGTTCATTTCAAAATAGGTTTTCATTAAGCGGGAGAAGCTTCTCGGGGAAGGAGATGGAGAAGAAGAGAGAGAGTCATCTCAAGCTGATGAAACTAGAAGACGCCACTAACCTAATTAACCAAGAAGCTAATCTCCTTGGTATCGTTCTTGAACGAAGAGAACCCAAACGATGTCGCAACAATAGTATTTATCGCAAAACCCCAAATTCTCATTTCTTCTTCTTCGCTCAGATTTCATAATTTTGTCACAATTGAAAAGTTCGAATTTTTCTTTTTTGTACTTGTGTCAGATTGGATCTGTACGCTTCGTATAATTGATGATTCGTACCCAATTCCTGGACTAACTGTTAATGTATTCAGTAACAAGCTTGAAGAACTTCCTAATATCAAGAACCACAATGACATCATTCTGTTTATACGCATCAAGGTACATTGCTTCTTGTTTTTGGTGGTTTGACTCTGTTGTCTTAAGATACGACTCTAAAGATTCAATTTTTGTGTGGTAGATGCAATCTTTTGATGGTGGAAAACGAGTAAGTGCTGCGTGTAACCAAAGGGTTTCTTCCTTTGCGTTGTATGAACCAAGAACAAGCGAGGGTTTTGTATGTTACCAATGCACTTCGAATTTTCATGGCGAAGAGCAATACAAGAGTTCCGTAGATGAGCTAGGCAAGTTTTTTGCTAGTAGTATCACTTTTGGTCAAGGTAATAAGATTTTGAGCTTGTTCTAGCTTTGAAATGTCATCTTATATTCACGGATTAATAGAGTTTTATGAAAGAATAGGTTTTAAGAAAGGAGAAAACAGAAACAAACATTGTAATACATTCTCTGAGTTATCAGTCAGGAGGAACAAGTATTACTTAAGACCTGCTAGATAGTTTCATGAATAACTCTGAATGATTCTTGATTTTTTCAACTTGTTGGTTCTTAGCTTTGGGGAGTTCAACTAACAAAGCTCAGACTCCAGAAAAGTTTTCATTTCTGAGAGAGGTCAAGGAAAGAAAATTCTTCGATTTGGTGTGCAAGGTAATCAGAATTAGTTCTTACCTTTTGCTCAATACTATCTCAACTTCATGATTACTTTGACTGATCTTACCTTTGTTTTCTACTGTAATGGAGATCCTACATGTCAATGAAGATATGAGCACAATTTTCGTTTGGGATGGAACTGATGCACCCCCTGTTTCTATGTTAGTATTGCAACAATTTTGATCAAGTTTTTTCCAGCTTTTGATTCTAGGCTTACTCTTGTTTTTGACTATTAACAGTGGGATTGAAGACAAGTCATTTAGCAATCTCTCAGTTCATACTCTTCTCTCAAGAGATATATTACTCAGCTTTCCCACTGTTGGAACCATCTTGAGAGTGTCTCCAAGTAACCATCTGTTTCATGGTGTTAAACCTGGTGATTGGGTGAAACTATACAAGTTACTCTGTGTAGTTGATAAGGGATCTTGGATAGGTAAAGTTACGGACTCTACAACGGTTAGACTCGCTCAAGATGATCGTCTAGTTAAAAAGATTGTGAGGTTAGTAACTTTCTGAGTCTCTTGAGATAACTTTCTGACAAATAAAGTCTTAGCTTTTGTTTTTTCTATGTTATGTTGACAAAACTAGGATTCATGATAAGAGGTTATCATCAAAGTTGGGAAACATTCCGTATTGGAGTTTCCCATCTCCTTCTGGATTAACAGGTTGATTCATCATTCTTTTTCATAGAAAGATTAAATCTTTTGATAAGGATTTTTAAATGTCAACATTTTGTTTTGCTGCAGAGACAGATGAGAAACAAGCCCCATTTGTTACACTCATGGACATTATAACTTTCCCCAAGGTAACATAACCGATTTGTTCTTTAACATTGTTGTTCTAAATTTAAAGTTAATCATTGTTACTTGGATTATTACAGGTTACATACAAATACAGATGCATTGTCCGAGTTGTATCTGCATTACCTTGGCAAGTAGAGGAATTTTCTTCAGATGAGAATCGTCGTTACCGAGTTTTGTTGACCCTGGAGGATCCAACAGCGACTTTAGAGGCTTTCTTATGCGATAATGACTCGGTAACAAAAAAAGCCCATGTTGGTTTATGCATCTAAAGCAGCTATTAATCATCTCTTATAGTCTCTAAAACTAGATTTTATTTTATTGGCAGGAGTACTTTTGGGGCATAGGGTTTCAGAACACAGAGATGTTGAGGAAGAAGTGGAATCGGTTGCTTGGAATAAAAAGAGAAAGCTCAATTTCTTTGGCTACAAGAAATCCACCATGGATCGAGTGTTGTATCTTCTCCTACTATACCCATAAAGCTGAACCTTGGAAAACAAGATTATATAGAATCTTTGGTACTCGTCTTCTTGATTAAGAAGCTTTTTTTAGTGGTCAAATGACTAGAAAGTTGGGTATTTAGAGTTTTTAGTTCATGTTTATAAATGTAGGATGTCTTGTTAAATCTTTGGTTAAATAGTTGGTAAACATTGCTTTTTACTGGTGAACCAAAAGTGAAATGGTAGCCCTACCAGCATCCACGTTAGATACACTTTGCCACCACCTGATTTGGTCTCAACATATACAAAGTAATTTTTATTTTCAACACTCCAAGTCATTTTCTAACTCAACAATCATTCAATATTTATCTTCTAGTATAGTTTTTTTTTTTTTCTGGTGGGAAGTGGAGACAGTGTTTCTTATTTTATTAAAAAATAAAGAATTACAATTGCGATTGCGCGACCCCTCTAACATCATCATCAAAGCAATCAAAGCAATGAGAAGCAAAGTTTGGACAATAATCAAATAAACAAACACCAAGTGGCTGAGAAAAGGCATAGTTGGCTAAATCGTCCGCAAGACGATGAGTTTCTCTATACGCGTGTGAAATGCGGACTGTCCAGTCCCTCGCAAGAAAGCCATAGCACATCCGTACTAGAAACGACAAGGGATGCGAATCTCCAATCCCTTTCGTTAAAAACCCACCACCAACTCTGAGTCCACCTCCAAATCGAGCCTTGGTATCCTCATATCCCAAGCTATACAGAACCTGTAGTAAACGCCTCAGAGCTCTGCAAGGGTAACTGAGCACACACCAATGTTTAAACAAAATCCCCGAAGCCATTGTCCATGTGCATCTCACAGCACACCTCTTGTCGTAGCCAAACCTGGGTTTCCCCGCAAAGCGCCATCAGAATTCAACTTAACCCAACCCTCCTGAGGAGGAGTCCACGCAACCTGTCGAGCAACTCGCACAACCTCAGTTCTCCAAGCCTTCATCTGCATATGCGCCAGATAGACCTGTCTCGCAGTATCAATCACAAAGCGGACTCGATCCCTGCATTTTCCATTCTCCCCAAATACATTACTACATCGCCATATCCATCTCCACCAAGCGGCCATAGCAAAGATAGTACTCCACTCGATCCCATCAATCATTCGAGAGTCTCCCAGATTCGTGTAAACCCATTCCAACAAAGTTTGGCTGAAAAACTGAACTCTTTTGCTCCGTGGGACAATGTGTGCCCAAATACCAGCCATTGCCGGGCAGTCACGAAGAATATGAAGAATCGTTTTCTCACCGCTGTTACATACCTGGCAGATGTATGAGTCACTCCTATGTCTCTATTTTCTCTCCGTATTGGTCAAGAGGACCTGATGAGCAAGCAACCAAAGAAAGACCCGTACTCGTTCAGGTACTGCGATTTTCCAGATACGTCCAAAAAACAACTCCATATTCGCTCTTAGCGTGGCTTCCTGCTGTAAAAGGCGATAAGCAGAAACCACCGAGAAATTCCCATCATGGCTCGACCCCCAAATCACTCTGTCAGGCGCTCCTGTAACTGAATCAACCGACATCGCCATTAGACGCAAGACAGTAGAGTGAGGAACAAACGGTTTGATTCTAGATAGTTCCCAACCAACTCCTTCTATCCAGATCTCCCGAACTCGAATATGATTAAACTCCGACGGAAGTTCCTCTATTACTGTATCCTCAAGAGCAACATTTCCCATCCAACGATCCTGCCAGAACTTAATGCTGCTACCAGCTCCGATTACCCAACTTAACTCCGGGATCACCATCTCTCTTAAACCCACACATATGCTTCTCCACGTGGACGACAAATTCCCCTTTCATGTTAGCCAATTTGGATCCCCGACTCTGTACTTCTTTCGCAAAACACGAGCCCATAAACCTGTAGCGTCGTGGAGGATCCGCAAGCCCACCTTAGCGATTAACGCTTTATTCATAGTCTCAGCTCTGCGGATGCCTAAGCCTCCTTCACTTCTCGATCGACAAATTCGATCCCAAGCCAAAAGATGCAGTTTCAATGCTTCTGTGCTTCCATTCCAAATAAAATGTATGGAGATCTTGTCAAGAGTGCATAAGACAGAACTCAGAAGGAGGATTTTACTCATGGTGAGTACAGGCATATAAGACAAGACTGCCTTAGCCAGAGTTATACGTCCAGCCATGCTCAAAACACGACCTTTTGATATATCATGGTTTTTAGTGTTTTTAGCCATGATATAAGTTGTATATATAGAGTCTTTTTTTTTTTTTTTTGAACAAAATATATATATATATATATATATAGAGTCTTTTTAGTGTTTTTGGAGTCTTTTAGAGTCATTTGCAGGTTTAGGTACGTTTGGAGCTTATTTGGAGACTATGGATCATTCTAGAGTTAATTAGGAAGCTGTGCTGAAGATTTCAACTCGGAGGCAAATTTTAGAGATGGTGTCGATCGACACCACCCCTGGTGTCGGTCGACACCAATTCCTGACGGCAATTTCAATACGAGTTTTCCAAGCTTTGCAGAGTTGCAAACAGATCCCTGAAGCTCCTAATATTTACAATTAAGTGCCAAACGTGTTTTCCATATTTTTAGACTATATATATGGGTTTTTAAGGTCATTGTTTAGACCTATTCCATTATTCTAAGCTAGAGCTTTGGAGAGAAGAATTCAGACTCCTTCAGAGAAGATTCAGAACTCCTTTAATCTCTATTCTTATTTCTTTTATGCAATCTTATTCAAACATGTTTATTGTTTCAATCTCCATGTCTGAGTAGTTTGCTAGTTAGGTTTAGGGTTTCTCATTAGGGATTTCATGGATTGTTAAGATGATTGGTTAGTTAGGGATTCTGGAACACTATTTCTTCATCTAGGTTGTGATTAATGCTTGATCTGAACTGACGAGTTAGATTATTGATCATAGGTTGATTCTCGCAACGAGAGTTGGTTAATTAGCTAGAAAGAACCTTAGATGAGCAAAATAACTATTCGCAAAGAGATTTGGTTTAGGTATTTTGTGAACATATCGAACTTGAATTTATACATGTCTGAGCCTTTTAATTTGCAAAGAGATTTGGAATTCTAGGATCTAGACATAGAAATCTCTGCAACGAGAGTTGATTGATTTGAATATTGTGTTTCGAGTTCTAGAACATAGCAGAATCCTGATTTACTGATTAGCTTGCATTCCTGATTTCCTGAGAATTCCCTGAGCCTGACGTTTCTCCCATCTGATTTACAACCGATTTTATTGCACTGTTTTCTTTACAATCATTCTTGTTTAGCTTAATTCGAAAACCTTTAATCTATTGTGCGAATCTTGAGTCTCTGTGGAAATCGATCCCTAAGTACTGCAACTGATCTCTTAATTTGAGAGAGTAGTTCAAAGGGAAAATTTGAGCATATCAAATTTTGGCGCCGTTGCCGGGGACTCATTGAATCACCATTAGATTAGGAATAGAATTTAGTCTAAACATTTTATTTCTTGTTTACTCACATCTGTTCTTTCTCTTCTCTTGTGTTTCAGGTGTATGCATTCTCGCACTACCAGAAGCAACAAAGGGGCTCAGCTTTTGAATCTTACGAATCAGGAGTTGTTAGAGTTAGAACGAACGAACCTTAAGGCAAAGAGATCAGCAAACATGAATCGGAGAGTTATCATTCGACCTGATGCTGCTGGAGTCTTACGAGACCAAGAGGGTCATGCTTACAACGAAAACGGTGACCAAATAGATGATCAGGGGAATGTCATCCAAGAAGTAATCATTGGGGGCGACGGAAACGGCCAGCCTGCTGGGGCTGGACAAGCTGCTGCGAACACTGCTAGAGGGAGGACCCTTGCTGATTTTAACAGGCCTGATCTATTATATGAGAACAGGTCTGCGATTCGTCCTCCTCCTTTTCAAAGGAACGACTTTGAGCTGAAGCCAGTGTATTTCACTCTTGTGGGTCAGCACCCATTCCATAGTCTTCCTCATGAGCACCCCATGGACCATATTGAGAAGTTTGAAGACTTGGTGACAAGCATCAAGCTTAATGGAGTCTCAGAGGATTATCTGCTGTGCAAGCTCTTCCCATATTCTCTTGCTGGGGATGCAGCTTATTGGCTCAAGAATGAGAGTCCAGGTTCTCTAACCACTTGGTCTGATACCAAGACTGCCTTCCTCAACAATTTCTTTGATGATGCAAGGTCTGAAGATCTGAGAACTAAAATCTCTACATTCAAACAAGAGCCTACTGAAGCCTTCAAAGCTTCTTGGTTGAGGTTCAGGTCATACCAGAGAGACTGTCCCCATCATGGGTTCAGTGATGTTCAGCTGTTGGGCATCTATTTCAGAGGAATTGACTGGAGGTATCAGATGGCTTTGGATGCTGCAAGTGAAGGAAACTTCAACACTAGGAGTCCAGCAGAAGCCAAGAAGCTTATTGAGAACTTGGTGTCTAGCAATAGTACCAAGAATGCAGATTTTGAGAGGAAGAAAGCACCTGGAAACATAAATGAAGGTCAGATTGCTGAGGTGAAAGCCAAATTAGATTCTGTCCACAGTCTCCTTGTGGGTAAGAAGCAAGTTCAGTTTGCTGCAGAAGTTGAAACCTTTGAATCAGAGGAAAAGGATGTAAATTTCATCAATGGAGCTGGGTTTCAGGGACAGCGATTTGAGAATCAACAAGGTTATGGTTCTACTTACCAGAGACCTTTTCAGAACAGCAACTTCGCAAGGAATTATGGCTCTTCTTCCTACCAACCAGTTCCTCTACCAACTTCAGAGAGCAGGATGGAGAGCATGTTGGAGCAGATTCTTGCTGGTCAGACAAAGTTGACTGTAGAGTTTAATGGAAAACTTGATTCTGTGTACACTGATCTGAATGGGAAGTTTGAAGCTTTGAACACCCATGTCAAGAAGTTGGATACTCAAGTTGCACAAACAGCTTCATCCATGAAAAGGCAAGATGGATTCCTCACTGGAAAGACTGACACCAACCCAAGGCATCATGTTAATGCCATCATGGTGAGAGAAGAAGAAAAATTTGTGGGTTCTGCAGAGTTTGGTGAAGAATTTGGCACCACAGACTCGGTGTCGATCGACACCAGATGGGGGTGTCGATCGACACCAATCTCGAAATTTCGAGTCCCGACGGACGTTTGTCGACCGACCCGATCGACACCAAAGCGGTGTCGGTCGACACCCATGAGGAGTGTCGGTCGACACCAGAAAAAAATCGCGATTTCTCGAGCCCTGGCGGAAAAAAATCGATGCACTTCGACAGAAATTTCGAGTGTCGATCGACACCAGATGGGGGTGTCGATCGACACCAGACCTGTATTTTTCAAATACCGTCAGAAGAGCGTGCTGATCGTTCCAAATCCCCATTACCCACTGAAGAGGGGGTTTACAAACCTAAGATACCTTACCCGAAGCCCAAGCTGTCTAAACAAGAGGTGGAAGAGGCAAGATGCAAAGCAATAATGGACAAGGTCCTGATTGAAATACCATTAGTTGATGTGGTCAAGCTTTCACATCCAATTAAGAGGTATGTTAAGAGGATGGTTGTGAATGGTATAAGTCCTGAGGAAGCAGCTTTGCTCACAAAAGATATTAGTGCAGTCCTCTTGAAAAATATATTATCAAGGAAAGAGAGGAAGGTGAGAGTGTCTGAACAGGTCAGTGCTATGATTCAGAGTAGGATTCCAAAGAAGTTAGCTGACCCAGGGAGTTTTGTGCTAGACTGCACTATCTCAACCGGAAGGTTTCCTCACTCTCTCTGTGACCTAGGCTCAAGCATTAACTTAATGCCATATTCTGTTGCTGTAAGACTTGGGTTGACTGACTTCAAGCCTACAAGTATTCTTCTTATACTTGCTGATCGTTCCAGGAGGATTCCAGAAGGTGTCTTAGAGGATGTTCCACTTAAAATTGCAGGCTGCATCATTCCCACAGACTTTGTGGTTTTAGAATATGGTGAAGAACCTCAGGATCCTCTTCTTCTGGGAAGATCATTCTTAGCTACGGCTGGTGCTATTATTGATGTCAGAGAAGGGCAGATAGAGCTTGATTTGGGTGATAAGGTCATGAACTTTGACATGGATAAGCTGAGGAGAAAACCTACCATTGATGGTCAAACCTTTTCTGTAGAGGTTGCCATGGATGAAGAGCCAAATGACATTACTGCTGGGTATGTCAAGAAGTTGGAGGTTACTGAGCAGGTGAACAAGCTGGTTGTTCAAAAGGAATTTATTGAGACTTCTAAGAAAATTGCTGGGTTTGAGGATTGGAGTGGAGATCATCTATTCATGACTAGGCTCGAAGATAAGGATCCCGTGAAAGATAATTTGATGGAGGATGATATTTTTGTGATGAAGACAAGGATTGCAGAGCTGAATTGCAGAAAAATTGCAGAAATCCGAGCTTCAGGTATGGTGTCGGTCGACACCACTTTTGGTGTCGGTCGACACCCTCCACAAACCAACCCAGAAACAACAAAAGAACACAGTTTTCATGAGGTTTCTAGTGCTGCAAGTCCATCAACTGTTGCTAAACAGAAAACTCCACATCTCACACTCCAGACACCTAGGAGAAAGCAAAGGTATGCACTTCATGTTCCTAATTCTAAACCACCTGATATCATCAATCATACACTTCCATCTCTTTCACACTTATGCAAGCCACAAGATTCTCGTAGAGAGCTTGGTATTTCTTTTGATAATTTTGCAGGAAAAAGAAGTGTACCACCCACACAAAAGTCCCACCCTACTGCTGTTCCTCACTTCCTTGGTCGATCTCATGAACCTACTGCTTATACACCACCTTGGATGATGAGATGTTCTTTCCAAAGGCATTCACTGCCACTCTCTGATCCACCAGATGCCTAAACTCCAACATAGTCAAGCTAATGACTGAAAATAAGCGCTTACTGGGAGGCAACCCACTTTTAGGTAGGATTTTCTTTGAATTTCGTTTGGTTTTTGCTAATTTTTAATTTTGTTTTTCTTGTGTTAAAAAAAAAAAAAAAAAAAAAAAAAAAAAAAAAAAAACTGGTGTCGATCGACACCCACCACCAGTGTCGCCCGACACCACCCGAGCAGGTACGTATTTTCAATTTTTCTTGTTCATTTGCTTTTACTTTGGTTTCTTTTCAATCCTATGGCTTGATAACACTGGGGACAGTGTTACTTAAGTCTGGGGGAGGAAAATACTAATGTATTTTGCTTTGTTTTGTTGTTTTGTTTTAGAGTCAAGTTGTGTCAAAAATTGTTTTATTGAGTCAAAATTTAGTTGGGAATTATGAGCTTTTTTTGGAACAAACTGTTTTAGCCACCACTTTAGTGACCATTCTTACAGCCATTGACAGCAGTTTCTACCAACAGGAAATTCCAAAGGTAAATTGATCTTCCATTATCCCCATACTATTTGAGTGTTTAGATGATCCGGAGGTGGCCTAGATATAATGAACTTTATTTTTCTCATCTTGGGGCTTGGTATACTTTGAATCGGATTCCTTACTTAGGGCTGATAGGATTAGTCTGTGATTATGGTTTCCCTCTCTCTTCCCTTCAGTGTCTCTAAAAAAAAATAGAAAAAGTAATGAAAAGAGAGTTATAGCTTTGAAAAAGAAGTGAATTGAAAAGTTGAATCATGGATACTTGTTTAAAAAAAAAAAAAACAATCAGTCGATAAAAAATAAATAAAATGATACCCTAGTAGGGAAAAATCGACTGATTGGAAGCGAGAAAAGAGGGAGAAAGGAAACTAGAAGCAGATTGTTCAATAAATCAGTACTTGGGTAAGTAAGAGTCCATGTGTCCTTAGATCGATACTCCCTCGATGAGACAGCACTTAAAACTTAATAAGGTCAGTAATGGGGATTCTAGATTACTCTTATGGATTGTGGTTTGGAATCTGGATGGTTAGTAAGTCTGCGGAAAATTACTAGATGTCTTAACTTAAGTTGGTACTGTTTGACGTGGCTTTACTCTGGTGTTGGTTGATTCAGTATTTCTAAAGGATAAGTGAGTTCCTATGTTTTCAAACCTCTTTCACAGGTCTAGTCTTCTGTTTTGCTTGAGGGCAAGCAAAAGCTAAGTCTGGGGGAGTTGATATATCATGGTTTTTAGTGTTTTTAGCCATGATATAAGTTGTATATATAGAGTCTTTTTAGTGTTTTTGGAGTCTTTTAGAGTCATTTGCAGGTTTAGGTACGTTTGGAGCTTATTTGGAGACTATGGATCATTCTAGAGTTAATTAGGAAGCTGTGCTGAAGATTTCAACTCGGAGGCAAATTTTAGAGATGGTGTCGATCGACACCAATTCCTGACGGCAATTTCAATACGAGTTTTCCAAGCTTTGCAGAGTTGCAAACAGATCCCTGAAGCTCCTAATATTTACAATTAAGTGCCAAACGTGTTTTCCATATTTTTAGACTATATATATGGGTTTTTAAGGTCATTGTTTAGACCTATTCCATTATTCTAAGCTAGAGCTTTGGAGAGAAGAATTCAGACTCCTTCAGAGAAGATTCAGAACTCCTTTAATCTCTATTCTTATTTCTTTTATGCAATCTTATTCAAACATGTTTATTGTTTCAATCTTCATGTCTGAGTAGTTTGCTAGTTAGGTTTAGGGTTTCTCATTAGGGATTTCATGGATTGTTAAGATGATTGGTTAGTTAGGGATTCTGGAACACTATTTCTTCATCTAGGTTGTGATTAATGCTTGATCTGAACTGACGAGTTAGATTATTGATCATAGGTTGATTCTCGCAACGAGAGTTGGTTAATTAGCTAGAAAGAACCTTAGATGAGCAAAATAACTATTCGCAAAGAGATTTGGTTTAGGTATTTTGTGAACATATCGAACTTGAATTTAATACATGTCTGAGCCTTTTAATTTGCAAAGAGATTTGGAATTCTAGGATCTAGACATAGAAATCTCTGCAACGAGAGTTGATTGATTTGAATATTGTGTTTCGAGTTCTAGAACATAGCAGAATCCTGATTTACTGATTAGCTTGCATTCCTGATTTCCTGAGAATTCCCTGAGCCTGACGTTTCTCCCATCTGATTTACAACCGATTTTATTGCACTGTTTTCTTTACAATCATTCTTGTTTAGCTTAATTCGAAAACCTTTAATCTATTGTGCGAATCTTGAGTCTCTGTGGAAATCGATCCCTAAGTACTGCAACTGATCTCTTAATTTGAGAGAGTAGTTCAAAGGGAAAATTTGAGCATATCACCTTTCTAGCCGCTTAGCTTTGCAGAAACTCGCGCCAAAACGTCCCCCAATGTTTCTTTCTTTATTCTCTTTTGTAGGATAGGCATGCCTATGTACTTCCCTAGGTCTCGTGTGGATTGAATGCCACTCTCAGCACTGATCACCTGTTGCAGCTCGCGATTTCGTTCTCTGAGAAGAGAATTTTAGATTTCTCCAAACTCACCTTCTGCCCAGATGCTGTGCAAAATGTCTCCAAAACGCTACGGATCACCCTAATCTGTGCAAAAGAGGCTTCCGCAAAAAGAATTAGATCATCCACAAAGAAAATGTGGGATAAGTGTGGCCCTCCTCTCGAAAAAATCACCGGTTTCAACTGTTTTAAACCCATTGCCCTGTCAATTTGGTGACATAGTCTTTCCATACATAACACAAATAGGTACGGAGACAAAGAGTCTCCCTGTCTGAGCCCCCTCTTTGGACTAAAGGCATTTATACGCTCCCCATTCCATAACAGATTCATTGACAGACCTGTTACACACGTCATAATCCATTCAATCCATTTCTCCGGCAAACGCACCACACAGAGAGTATCTTTCAGAAAGCCCCAGCGTATTCTATCATACGCTTTCTCGAGATCAAGCTTTAGGATCATCCATCCCTTCCTCCCCTTCTTGCGTCCCATTAAGTGTACCGTTTCCGGGACAATCATGATGTTATCCGCACTCAGTCTTCCAGGAATGAAACTTGATTGGGCTGGACCAATGAGCAGATTCATTACCTCCTTTAGACGATTAACCATCACCTTAGTTATGCATTTGAACAGGACATTACATAAACGTATTGGTCTAAACTGATTCGCTCTTTCCGGTTTAGCAACCTTAGCAATCAGAACTACGAGTGCATTATTCATATCATTAGGAAGCTCCCCCGATTAAAAAAAACCCATGACAAAGCGAACAACGGACTCACCGACCACTTCCCAACAGTCTTGATAGAAAATCGGCTGGTAACCAGGCGCCTTGTACTTTCCCATTCCTCGTAAAGCATCTTCCACCTCTTTTGCTAAGAACATCTTATTTAACTCATTTAAATCGGAGTTTGAGAGTGGCATGAAGCTTTCACATGGCAACTGATTAACAAAAAAGGATAGTTTTGTTGGTAAAACACAACATTTTAAAATTATGATTTTTTTGTATCAAAATAAAATAAATTTTTTTGTTTGCTTGTCACAAGTGCAAGATCAAAAACAACGACACTGGAGTTTCCTTGAGAGACGAGTACGGAGTCCACCAATTTTTTAATTATTGATGGGTATTATTTAAGTCATGTGGCTGTTGTTCTTGTTGTTATTGACGTTTATTAGCTGATGATTTACTTGATAAAGGATTGCTCATGGAGGTTATTTTAAATAAATAGTGGGGTTCTTCAAACTCTGGTCTTAAGGATTCCTTTTTCTTTCCCTCATATTTTCTTATGGTGTCTTCTTCTTCCTTTTTCTTTCCCCCATATTCTCTCTCTCTCTCTCTCCCTCTGTTCCTATCTCTCTCCTCAATAATAACGATTATAGCAAGATATAAATAATATACCAAAATGGAACAATCACTCACACATTAACTATATAATCATTAAGCAATTAAGTCATTATTCAGAAAATCTTTCAACAAATCCAGAAAGAAAATGTAATCATCAAGCTCAAAGCTCAAGTTAAAGATTTCAGATTTTTTAGCAAAATTAGGGAAAACGAACACTTTAAAATCAAAATTTCAAATAAAGTAAATCAATTAACTGGATTCAAGCGATAAGAAAACCACAAGCGAAATTAATCAAACATGTGATATTAAACATTCTTCAATGGAGAGGTGTTTCTTTTTTAATGGAACTCATGATTTTCGGTTTGTTAATTTTTTTCACTTTCTCTCTCTTCTCTTACTCTTTTCTATATCTTCCGAATGAGATTTGTAGGGATTTTTCAGTCTTTTTCGTAATGCACAATATCCAGTGAATAGTTGCAAATCTTTTTTATTGTCAATGTTAATATTATTTTATATTGTAGTTAGCATAATACCAAACAGCTGGCTGAGGGACAAAGCATTAAATGAAAGTATGCTGAAAAATTAGAAAATAAAGAAAAATTATTCAAATAGGTAAAACATTTTAATAGCCATGAGTTTACTTATAAGGATAAAACCGTCCACAATCACGCACCAAAATTGTCATTCATCCAATTAATATTAGCCATGATCATTTAGGACAATAAACGGTCAACCAGTGATATTGAGTAATATCACTCCTTATTTTTTGTCGGTTGGACAGAGCTATTTCGAATGAGGAATGGCATTCGCTGTTCTCCTACTCTTTTGTGGAATATTTAGGGATGGTGGGCTCCGATCACAGACCATTGGTGGCAACTATTTCGGACAAAATCGTCCGTAAACGCTCCACTTTTAGATTTGATAAACGATGGATTGGCAAGGAGGGGCTGATGGAGTCGGTGTCGAAAGGATGGAAATCAACTGGAAGGAACTTAGATTTTGTGGATAGGATTAGCGGATGTTGACATGAGATCTCGGTGTGGCGGAAGAATAATTTACCTTTTGTCAAGGATTGTATTCATGAGCTACAACAAGCGTTGGAAGCTGTTCAGAATGATGCGAGTAGATCTCAAGAAGAGGTTCTTGACATCACTCGGAAGTTAAAAGAAGCTTATAAGGATGAGGAAACGTACTGGCAATAAAAGAGTCAAAATATGTGGCATACATTAGGTGATCGAAATACGAAATTCTATCATGCACTGACAAAGCAACGACGGGTACAAAATCGGATCATTGGTTTGCATAATTCAGAGGGAGAATGGGTAACTACAGATGCAGGGATCGAGGATGTGGCAGTTAAATATTTTGATGAACTTTTTACATCTTCCTCAATTACGGATTTAAATCCGTTGGTGGAGGAACCCTTTCTTCAGGAGGTTCCAACCTCTATCACGGATAGCATGAACGCTGAGTTAACTAAATTAACTACAGAAGAGGAGGTCCATCAAGCTCTCTTTATGATGTACCCGGAAAAAGCATCAGGCCCGGATGGGATGACTGCTTTATTTTTTCAACATGCTTGGCCCCTTATAAAACACGATATTGTGGAGATGGTTAATAATTTTTGAAGGATAGGATCTTTTGATTCATGCCTAAATCAGACAAAAATTTGTCAAATTCCTAAGACGGACCAAGTCGGATGTCCGAGTTGCGACCAATCAGCCTTTGTAATGTGGGTTACAAAATAATTTCAAAGGTGCTTTGTCAACGACTCAAGCGGTTATTCCCGGGACTTGTGTCTGAGACACAGTCGACCTTTGTGGCAGGACGTTTAATTCGGATAATATTCTAATAGCCCAGGAAATGTTTCATAGATTGCGGACAAATCTTTCTTGTAAGGAAAAGTTTATGGCCATAAAGACAGATATGAGTAAAGCTTACGACAGGGTGGAATGGTCTTTCATAGAGAAACTCCTTCTTAGAATGGGTTTCTCATCGGTCTAGGTCTCCAGGATTATGTATTGTATCACCTTTGTTCAGTATAAAGTGCTTCTTAATGGGCAGCCACGGGGACGCATCGTCCCTCAGCGAGGATTGCGTCAAGGAGATCCTTTATCCCCATATCTTTTTATTTTATGTACTGAAGCCTTGATTGCGAATATTCGGAAGGCGGTATGCGACAAGTTGATCATGGGGTTGAAAGTTGCTAGAGAAAGTCCACTGATATCACACTTACTTTTTGCGGATGAGTCTTTTCTTCTGTAGAGCGACGAAGGAAGAATGCCATGTTTTTTTGCAAATTCTAAAGGAATATGAGCACATTTCGGGTCAGCGGATAAATTTTGATAAATCCTCATTACTATTCGAGCATAAGGTGGATCCATTGGTTAGATAGGATTTACAACAAATCCTTGGTATCACTACAATTGGGGGTATGGGGTCCTATTTAGGAATTCCAGAGAGTTCAGGTGGAGCGAAAACAAATTTTTTTGGTTTCCTGAAGGAAAGGCTTCACAATCGGGTGAATGGATGGACTGCCAAATTATTATCAAAAGGAAGAAAAGAAGTTCTAATTAAGTCTGTGGCTACCGCCTTGCCAACACATGTAATGTCTTGTTACCGCTTTCGAAAAGCAGTAACAAAGAAACTGACAAGTGTGATTTCGCGGTTCTGGTGGAGCACAGGAAGTACTCAGGCAAGGCATGCACTAGATGGCCTGGGATAAATGTGAAGGAAGACTTGGTTTTCGAGTAATCAAGGATTACAATACAGCTCTGTTGGCTAAACAGTTATAGAGACTCATTGATAAACCAGACTCTTTATTTGCCAAAGTTTTTAAGGGACGGTTCTATCATTTGGATAGATCATACTCTCCGTCTTATGGATGGAGAAGTATTGTATCTGCTAGATCTCTGGTTAGCAAAGGATTAATCATAAGGGTAGAATTAGGATCATCTATCTTAGTATGGAATGACCCTTGGTTACATGCCCCTCGCCCGAGACTAGCAACCTGCAATTTTACCACTTATCCTAATATGATGGTCAACGATTTGATTGATTCATTGACGCGGTCATGGAATCTCCCACTAATTGATGCGGTGATCTCTCCTCAGGATGCAGATATTATAAGGCAAATTCCGATAAGCCGGTTTCTAAAATCTGATTCATTGGGGGTGGCATTTCACCAAAACGGGGATATACACGGTGAAATTTGGTTATTCGATTGAGAGACTATTTTCGGATACATGGGTCCCTGCATTTTATTAAGGACCTCATATTCAGCCACTTTTGAGACAGGCTTGGCAGGCAAAATGCCCCCCAAGCTCAAAAATTTCTTATGGCAAGTACTTTCGGGATGTGTTTCAGCTAGTAAAAATTTACGGTCCAGGGGAATTTTATGCGACCCTCAATGCACGAGGTGTGGAGCAGAGGAGGAATCAATTGATCAGGTACTATTTGAATGTCCCCCGACGGTACAGATGTGGGCCCTTTCTCTGGTACCGACTAATCAGATCGTGTTTCCGGGACAATATATCTTTGCCAATATTGATTTTCTGTTTTCGAGACTTCCAAAGGATGTGACAAATATTTTTTTTCCTTGGATCATTTGGTACCTTTGGAAGAGTATGAATGATTTTGTTTTTAGCAACAAGGATTGCAATCCACAAGAAATCTTGACGATGGTAACAACGGAAGGACTTCTATGGCAAGAAGCGCAAGTAAGTGAAGATGGGATTGTATGAAGAGCAAGGAATTCATCAATGACAGTCGATAGGCTGGTAGAGTCGGATATGAATGGGGCTTGGTGGTGTTATGTGGATGGTGCCTGGAAAGATTCAGATATTTATTCAGGAGAAGGATGGTATTGTAACAAAATTGGTCAACGGGACCAAATTATGGGAATGTGCAATATACGCCGTAGTTTCTCACCGTTACATGCAGAATTTGAAGCTTTGATTTGGGCAATGGAATGTATGCATAATCTGCAATGTACCCCGCTTGTTTTTGCGACTGATTGCTCTGACCTTGTTAAGATAGTGTCATCTCCAGCAGAGTGGCCAACATTTTCAACTCATTTGGAAGAATTCCAAATCTGGAAGGAGCGGCTTCAAGATTTTCAGCTCAAGCTTATTCCCTGGACAAAAAACGGAAAAGCAAACAAGTTGGCGAAAAGTGCACGGAGTCATCCTTCTGAATTGGTCTACATCGATTCAGTTGTTCCACGATTGCTTGATTTTGATAACTAGGTTGTTGTAGTTTTTTGGTGTTGACAAAAAAAAAACATTTTTAAATTATGATTTTTTTAATCCAAATAAAATAAAATAAGTCTCTATTTATAGAGTATAATAAATTTTGATATAAAAATTATAATTGAAAATAATTTATTATTTGTCAAATAATTGATCTAAAATAATTGAGATGTAAAAAATATTAAAATTCACAACAGCGTATAAAATACAACACATAGCATTGATGTATCCAAATTTTCAAAAGAATAACTTTGTGATGTATTCATCAATTTGCCAAATTCCAGAGAAGATTTTAGATTTTAAAAATATTATTTATTTTCATTATTCATTGAAAAAAGTTCTGTTTTTGACATATGAATATATCCTATTATCTCATAGTGTTTAAAAAAAAAGGAAAAAAAAACAAAATCCGATCATAGTGACCTACAAAAGTTATAAATGAGATGACGAGAGGCTACAGCTAACGTCTTGAACCGTATCAAAAAAATTATGCACCATTTAAAAATTTGTCATTGTATCGCCACTCATTTGTTATCAGTGTTTTAGAGATGTGTGATTAGTATTAGTATTACAAACCTAGCTTGTTACTTTACAAACCTTTTTCATAGGTACATAGAAAAACAATAAAAATTTATATGCATGATGCTGCATCACCGAACTCAATTACTTCAATATTTTACTTCAGGCCACTTTGCACGAGAGTGTTGGTCACATGACTATACTTTTTCAAAAGCAGACTCTTGATAGAATTGATTAAGAACTAAATATCTATCTTAAACATAATATAAATAAAATATAAGCAAAAATTTAACAACTTAATGTAAATGTGGTTCCAAAGCAGACCCTTGATACAAAAAGCCCTTTTCTCTTGCTATTATTATTTTTCTCTTGCTATTAATATACATGTTTGTTTTATTTAAGTCTAATATTTTGATTTTTTTTCATTTCTTCTAGTATATAATCCCTTTGTAAATGTAAATATCATTTTTTTGTTGAGTAGCAAATTTCACATCTTGAGATAAGGTTGAGAATCTCAACTCTGAGATAGAAGAAAAAATCAGCGAAAATAATTAAACTTAAATAAAACTTCTGTTCGGAAACTCGCTAGGCGCTAGTTGTTAGTCACGTTTTTTTTAAGGGTGAAGTGGTTGGTGGATGGTAAGAAATGAATTCAACAAAAGAAGCTTAAATTTGTCAATAATTTTGGCTTCAACAACCCCATCCCTCTCCTATAAATAGGTAGTCTCTCCTCATTTGCAAATCATCCCAAAATCTCATAAAACCAGAAAGCAGAGAGAACAAGAGAGAACAAGAGAAGAAAAAAAAAAAAAATATTTCTTGAGAGATAAGTTTTCTTGATAAGAAAATTAAGTGTAATTTTCATGAGTGTATTTGGATTTTGGGTGTGAGTTGAGAGCTTGTAAAATTTCCCGGGTTAATATAAAAGATATGTAGCAGGTCCGGAGACGTAGGCAACATTGGCCGAACTCCGTTAACAAATTGTGTGTGTATCTTCCCGCTCCCACAAATTCTGGTCTTTCTCCGTTAAATTTGACCGCGTATTTCCTAACAACTGGTATCAGAGCCTGAGTTACGGCGATCGGTCAAATTTTTCGGAGTTACTATTCACGTGAACAGTGTTTTTCGTGAATAGTGAATTTTGTCGGTAACATCGGTTTGTCGACGGAGGTGTTTTTAACACGGTGGTTCCTGAAACGATGGGAGGCGAAGACGGTTCGGCGCACAGTATCGTTAAATTTGACGGTACCGATTATGCATTTTGGAGAATGCAAATTGAAGATTATCTTTACGGAAAGAAGCTCCATCAACCACTGAGCAAGAAGCCTGAGAAGATGGACCAGGACGAGTGGGAACTCCTTGATAGACAAGTTCTGGGTGTTATAAGGTTAACACTGTCAAAGAACGTTGCTCACAACGTTGCGAAGGAGAAAACCACAGAAGGGCTCATGAAAGTTCTCTCGGATATATATGAGAAACCTTCGGCAAATAACAAGGTATTTCTCATGAAGAAACTCTTTCATTTGAAGATGGAAGAAGGTGGCCTGGTTGCTGCACATGTGAATGAGTTCAACACGATTGTCAACCAACTATCATCGGTTGAAATCGAGTTTGATGACGAAGTGCGAGCATTGATTTTGCTGGCATCTCTGCCAAATAGTTGGGAGCCAATGAGGGCAGCGGTTAGTAATTCTGTGGGTACTCAAAAGCTTAAATTCAATGATGTTAGAGATCGTATCCTTGCTGAGGAGGTTCGCAGGATAGATTCTGGTGAAGCATCAACGAGCTCTGCTTTCAATGTGGAAAACAGAGGCAGAGACCAAGACAGAAGTAACCAGAGCAGAGGCAGATCAAAGTCAAGGTATGGACGGAGCCAGTCCAAATTCAGACAGCCTTCCGAGTGCTGGAATTGTGGAAAGACAGGCCACATTAAGAAGAATTGTCGCGCACCACCGAAGAAAGAAGACAACAAGAGAGGCGGAGCCAATGCAGTAACACGTGAAATTGCTGATGCATTGGTAGTGTCAGTTGATTCCCCTAGTACAAGTGAAGCTCGTGTTGCAGCTGCAAATACCACCAAAGCATCGATCTCCTATGTCGATAGCCCAATCGATTCATGGGTGCTTGACTCAGGAGCGTCATTCCACACTACACCGCACCATAGCATCATGGAAAATTATGTTACGGGAAATTATGGAAAGGTATATCTTGCTGATGGATTACCTTTGGACATAGTTGGTATTAGAGATATCAACCTGAAGATGTCAGACGGACGTGTGTGGAAAATTACAAAGGTTAGACATGTGCCTAAGTTGATGCGAAACTTAATTTCAGTAGGTCAACTTGATGATACGGGGCATGAAGTTAACTTTGGTGGTGGAGCGTGGAGAGTCAAGAAAGGTTCCATGGTGGTGGCTAGAGGTCATAAAAGAGGCACTCTTTATATGACAACGAGTTATCAAGACACTGTTGCTGTTGTCGAGAATGCCAAACAAACCAAGTTGTGGCATTGTAGGTTGGGGCACATGAGTGAGAAAGGGATGAAACTCATGGTAGAAAATGGCGCTCTTCCAGATCTGAAGACGGTGGATCATCAGATGTGTGAAAGCTGCATCCTTGGAAAGCAGAACGGGTTAGTTTCTCTAAAGGAGGAAGAGAGCCAAAATCAGAGAAGTTAGAGCTGGTACACACTGACATGTGGGGACCCGCTCCTGTTGCATCGCTGGGAGGTTCGTACTACTATGTGACCTTTATTGATGACTCCACAAGGAAGGTGTGGGTTTACTTCATGAAGAACAAGTATGAAGTGTTCTCATTTTTCAAGAAATGGAAAGCCATGGTTGAGATTGAGACGAATCTCAAGTTGAAGTGTTTAAGGTCTGATAATGGTGGTGAGTACATCAGCGACGAGTTTAAGAGATACTGCGCTGATAATGGAATCAAGATGGAGAATACTATTCCTGGAACGCCTCAACAAAATGGAATAGCGGAAAGGATGAACCGAACCCTGAATGAGCGTGCAAGGAGCATGAGAATGCACTGTGGATTGGCTAAGACGTTTTGGGCAGATGCAATCAGTACCGCAGCCTTCTTAATAAACAGAGGACCTTCTGTGCCGTTGGGATTCAAGATCCCTGAAGAAGTTTGGAGCGGAAAGAAAGTAAACCTTTCTTATCTCAAGGTGTTTGGATGTTTAGCTTATGTTCACGTTGATGATGCTGCAAGAAGTAAACTTGACTCTAAGTCTAAGAAGTGTTACTTCATCGGTTACGGTAACACGGAGTTTGGTTATCGGTTCTGGGATGATGAAAAACGTAAGATTATCCGCAGCAAGAATATTGTGTTCAACGAAGAAGTGTTGTACAAGGATAAGCTAAGAGAAGGCTCGAAGAAAACAGATCATGGAACTGTTGACTTAGGAGATATCCCAACACCAGAGTTGTATCAGGATTCAACATCAATAGAAGAAGAAATCTCTCAAGAAGAAAGAGGTGAAGCTGAAGAGAGTGATGATTCTGAAGTGGTCCCATATACACCGGTCACGGAGTTACGACGGTCAAGTAGAATCATCAGAAAGCCTGTAAGGTTTTCTCCATCGCTCAACTACATTCTGCTCACGGACAGAGGCGAGCCTGAATGTTATGAAGAGGCTATGCAAGTTGATGAGTCAATCAAGTGGGAGCTTGCAATGAATGACGAGATGGACTCGTTGTTATCCAATCACACATGGGAGTTAGCAGATTTGCCTAAGAATAAAAAGGCATTGCATAACAAGTGGGTCTACCGAATAAAAGAAGAACCTGATGGGAGTAAACGCTATAAGGCGAGGCTTGTTGTGAAGGGATTCCAACAAAAAGAAGGCATTGACTACACTGAAATTTTTTCTCCTGTAGTCAATATGGTGACCATTAGAACGGTTCTCGGGCTGGTAGCACAAGAAGATTTGCACCTTCAGCAGATGGATGTAAAGACGACATTTCTTCACGGTGATTTGGATGAAGAAATTTATATGATGCAACCCGAAGGCTTTGAGATCAAAGGGAAAGAAAGCCTTGTTTGCAAGCTGAAAAGAATTTTGTATGGCTTAAAACAAGCTCCAAGACAGTGGTACAAAAGATTTGACAACTTTATAAAAGGTGTCGGTCTCTTAAGATGTGAAGCTGACCACTGTTGTTACTTCAAGAAGTTTGAAAATTCCTACTTGATACTGCTCCTATACGTTGATGACATGCTGATAGTAGGAGCAAACTTGCATGAGATCAATAGCTTGAAGACGAAACTCTCAGAAGAGTTTGCGATGAAAGACCTTGGAGAAGCAAGACAGATTCTAGGGATGAGAATCAGTAGAAGCAAGGAAGGTCTCAAGCTATCACAAGAGGAGTATGTGAAGAAAGTCCTCAAGAGGTTTAACATGGATGACGCAAAGCCTGTTAGTACTCCTCTGGCAAGTCATTTTCGGTTATCCAGAGAACAGTCTCCAAAGACGGAAGACGAGATGGCATATATGGATAAAGTTCCATATGCTTATGCTATAGGAAGCCTTATGTACGCGATGATATGTACAAGGCCAGACATTGCACATGCAGTGGGAGTCGTCAGCAGATTTATGAGCAATCCAGGAAAGGAACACTGGGAAGCCGTCAAGTGGGTTTTCAGATACCTGAAAGGAAATCCAAGCTTGTCGCTGTGTTTCACGAAGTCTAAGACGGAATTGCAGGGATATGTTGATGCTGACAACGGAGGTGACGTTGACAACACAAAGAGCACAACCGGGTATGTCTACACTTTTGGCGGCACTGCAATTTGTTGGGTTTCAAAGTTGCAGAAAATAGTATCTCTATCAAGATGTGAAGCTGAGTACGTTGCGGTAACGGAGGCAACAAAAGAGATGATATGGCTACAGTCTTTTCTAGAAGAGATAGGCCATGACCAGGGGAAAAGTGTGTTGTACTGTGATAGTAAGAGTGCCATTGATTTGGCAAAGAATCCGGTTTACCACGCTCGGACGAAGCACATACATCATCGATATCATTTCATCAGATCGGCATTAGAAGATGAAATGTTGGTGCTTGAGAAGATCCCAGGAAGTAAGAATCCGGCAGATATGCTGACGAAGGTCGTACCGTATGATAAGCTGAGGTTGTGTACAACCTCAGTTGGCTTATTGGAGTAATAAGCTGGGAAGACCTGCTACATTGATCAAGGCGTGAAGACAGATTGAAATCAGTCTTCAAGTGGGAGATTGTTAATCACGTTTTTTTTAAGGGTGAAGTGGTTGGTGGATGGTAAGAAATGAATTCAACAAAGGAAGCTTAAATTTGTCAATAATTTTGGCTTCAACAACCCCATCCCTCTCCTATAAATAGGTAGTCTCTCCTCATTTGCAAATCATCCCAAAATCTCATAAAACCAGGAAGAAGAGAGAACAAGAGAAAAAAAATAAAAAAAATCTTTCTTGTGAGATAAGTTTTCTTGATAAGAAAATTAAGTGTAATTTTCATGAGTGTATTTGGATTTTGGGTGTGAGTTGAGAGCTTGTAAAATTTTCCGGGTTAATGTAAAAGATCTGTAGCAGGTCCAGAGACGTAGGCAACATTGGCCGAACTCCGTTAACAAATTGTGTGTGTATCTTCCCGCTCCCACAAATTCTGGTCTTTCTCCATTAAATTTGACCGCGTATTTCCTAACACTAGTCGGACGGTTCATGGGCTTAGCTAGTTACCGAAAAATCGGGGATGAATCGGGGAGTAATCGGTGATTACTTTTTAGTACTTTTAATATAACTATACGTATATATATTTAAGAAACTGTTAATTATCCAAAAGTACCGCTTGGTCCGGTGGTTAGCGTCCCTTCAATGTCTCTCAGCTCTCGGGTTTGAAGCCTCCTGATATGTTATATCTGCTTTTTCATGTTTTTTACTTAAATGAATACGAAATTACCAAATTGTCACAGTTTCATTCCTTGCACCTGCAACACCAAAACCCTAATTTTCGCTACCTCCATATTTTTTTCTTCACGATTCTCACCGGTTTCTGTTGTTTTTATGTGAATTTTGTTCAATTGTGACAGATTTACAACAAAACTCTCATTTCAAACCACTAAAACTAATAAAAGCGGAGTTTTCTTCGGACTCTCGATTTATTTCCCTAGTTGGTTCAAGTCGCGGCGGCTTCCCTCCGCCGAGCGATTTTTCGGCGACTAGACGACTGCGGAGGCCGCGTTTTAGAACACAGAATAAAACAACCATGGTAATATCAAGAGAAAAGGGCCATAGTTACATTAATTTATTATATTTTGAACCTCAAGGGTCTGCTTTTGAACCATAGTTACATTAATTTGTTGTATTTTTATTTTGTATGTTTTTATATGAGAAATACCCTCAAATAGCATACTTTCATGTTTTTGTCACCAAAATAGCACATTAGGGTGAAATTGCAATAATAGCACATTTTAATCATTTTTAAATGTATTACACTAATGAATTTGGGTTCACAAGTCATTAATTAGGGTTTAGATTTTAGGGTTTAGGATTTATAGTTACAAAATTGAGAAAAAATGAATGAGCAATAAAGGTATAATAATCTTTTTATTTTTTAATGAATGTTATTTTTGTCATTTTCACCCTAGTGTGCTATTTTGGTGACAAAAACATGAAAGTGTGCTATTTTTGAGAATTGCCATTTTTATATTTTGCTTATATTTTATTTATATTATGCTTAAAACAGATATTTAGTTCTTAATCAATTATATCAAGTGCCTGTTTTTGAAAAGGGATAGCCATGTGATGAACACTTTTGTGCAAAGTGGCCTGAAGTAAAGTATTGAAGTAATTGAGTTAGGTGATGCGGCATCATGCATAAAAAAATTTATTTTCTTTTGTATGTACCTATGAAAAAGGTTTGTAAAGTAACAAACTAGGTTTGTAATACTAATCACACATCTCTAAAACACTGATAACAAATAAGTGGCGAACCATAGACTCTCGGGAGGAGAAAGAGCTCCCCACCAGGAGACTGGTTGTGTAAAGCTCAACATGTGAGAATCCTTGAAGGGAATCGGTGTAGAGATGTAATTAAGGTATCCGTTTGTTTTACAAACTTTCATACAAATATATAACTTCCACGTAAATGTGTGTACATCTGTCTGATATTCTTCAAGAAAGTGAGAACATAGAGAACAAAAAAAAAATTGAATGTTTTTTTTTTTAAATGAAAATGAAAGGTTGAGATATGCATTTAGATTATCGTACATAATTTATATTAATGCACGATAGTAAACTATTAAGACTAATATTACCACATGAAACTTAAAGAGGGAGGTGAATTTCAGGGATTAATTTGATATATGAAAGCGACATGCAAATTGTATTATTGATAGAGAGGTCTAGATGTTCAATTTTTTTCTGGAGTTAATACATTGCTGCAGTTGACGGTGTTGGTGAGTGATATTAATTTGGGTTGCATTACATTATTCATTCTGTGTACGTATAGTATGACTAAGAATTTTTTCTAACACTCGCATTCTTTGATATGTTATTTATATAATATTAAACGTATATTAAGAAAAAAATTCTTTATGTGGAATGTTTGTATTATCTTTACAAAGGTTTGTTTTTGAATTACCTATATTAACATGATATTTAGAAAATAAAATCCAAAGAAATTCTAATTGATTCGGTTTATTATTGTAAATACTTTCAGTCACTCATGACTCATGGTATTAAAAAGTAATTCTTTTTTTTTTAAATACCTTTTACAATCTTTACTCTTCACTATACTAGTCAAACTTATACTAGCTTTATAAACTTTATTAAAGAAAATATATGTGTAGAGTAATCTCTCCTAATTTTTGTTAGCCAACTGTGTATTAAAATTCTTTCATTTTAACATAAAACTAGACCCGGACCCGCGCATCGGTGCGCGGATATGAATAATATTTTTTTTTAATTAAATACATAAATTTATGAATTTATAATTTTTTGTGATATAATTATAATTTATAAAATTATTAAAGTAAATAATTACATAAAGTTGTGGTGTGAATAATTTTATTGTTTTTTTTATGGCTTGATTAGAAATTTAGAGAAAGAAAATAGGTTTACAATGTGAAATAGATAAAGAGCAAAAAATGAATAATTATATGTAATGTTTGCTTGCTGAAATAGAATTGCCTTTATTTTCCGGAAACATATAAATTATAATTAGAAAACTATCTTTAGTATCATAAACATATAACTTAATTTAAGAATAAGTTAATCAGTTATTATGTCTTCATGTTTACACAAATTTAGAATATTCTTTAATGTAAATTTATTTTCTAATTTAGAAAGGAGATAATCTTATAGATTAAAATGTAATTAGTTAACAAAATCGTTTCTAATATCTTTTTTGAATTGTGTATGGTGAAATTATTTTCATAATATTGATATCTAATTAATAAATTTTCATAATACTGATATCTAATCAATAAAAAATATTAATACAAAATGACACAAAATAATTGTCAAAAGTCAAAAAATTATTACTATATTATAATTAAATTTTGTTTCGGTTTAAATTTGAGAAATAAATTTATATTATAATTAGATCTAGTGTTTTGTTAAAGAACAATTAATCAACATAATGAGATAATCTTATATACAATGAGCCAATGCTCTTTCCTCACTTTGCACCACATAATGCCATGTGGCGTTTTAATTTTGAGAGTAAGAAAAAAATGAAATAAGAAAATGGTGTCTGGTGGACTTGAACTCGGATAAAGAGAGTATTAAGCATACACCTATAACCACTAGACCATGTTGTTTCGTTGACAATGTTCACCGAAACAAATATATAAACAATATTATAGTAAAAATGTCTTCAAATTCTTCCTCGATTAATCCCCGAGTAATCTCAGATTTTTCGCTAACTCGCTAGGTCCAGACCCACAGCCCGACTAACGCCTAGCGAGTTCCCAAACCTGGGTTAACACTAACAAAAAATACATTCGTTAAACAAGTTGATGAGAAGTGAATAAAGAATTCGAGCAATAATACATTCTGATAACACTAATAAAAAACTATTCGATTACAAATCATGGTTTACTTTAATTTTAGATTTAACAACTTTTTTATATATAAAATACAATAAGTGTGTAGTATTTAATAATGATCTTTAATCCGAAAAAGATAGAATTGATCCATTTTAAACTCATTAAAATGTCATACAAGAAAAATTATAATATTCAGAGGTTTTCAATGGAGAAGTACATTCCATCAAGAGACAATTCATGAGTTTTTTTTTATAGAAAAAGAGACAATTCATGAGATCGTCTATGGTCACATAAACAGTTTCAATATTTGAATGTAAAATATTGTTTTTATGAGTAAAATTTGCAATAAATTTTTTTATGAGATATAGTTCTAGCCATGAAGAAATGGAAAATTATATCTAGCAATCCTCATCAATTAATCTTATATTGACATAAAAACGTGGAAAAGTTAAAAAAAATGAAAAAAATTTCATTAGATAAATAAAATCAAAGAAAAATTAATATTAATATATTGATACAAATAAATACATAAAATAACAATAATTATTACCTAACTATATAACCACTGGACCATGTTGTTTCGTTGACAATGTTTACCGAAACAAATATATAAACAATATTATAGTAAAAATGACTTCAAATTCTTCCTCGATTAATCCCCGAGTAATCTCAGATTTTTCGGTAACTCGCTAGGTCCAGACCCATCGCCCGACTAACGCCTAGCGAGTTCCCAAACCTGGGTTAACACTAACAAAAAATGCATTCGTTAAACAAGTTGATGAGAAGTGAATAAAGAATTCGAGTAATAATAAATTCCGATAACACTAAGAAAAAACTATTCAATTACAAATCATGGTTTACTTTAATTTTAAATTTAGCAACTTTTTTATATATAAAATACAATAAGTTTGTAGTATTTAATAATGATCTTTAATCCGAATAAAAAGATAGAATTAATCCATTTTAAACTGATTAAAATGTCATACCAGAAAAATTATAATATCCAGAGGTTTTCAATGGAGAAGTACATTCTATCAAGAGACAATTCATGAGTTTTTTTATAGAAAAAGAGACAATTCAAGAGATCGTCTGTGGTCACATTAACAGTTTCAATATTTAAATGTAAAATATAGTTTTGATGAGTAAAATTTGCAATAAAAAGTTTTATGAGATATAATTCTAGCCATGAAGAAATGAAAAACTATATCTTGCAATCCTCAGCAATTAATCTTATATTGACATAAAAACGTGGAAAAGTTAAAAAAATGAAAAAAATATCATTAGATAAATAAAATCAAAGAAAAATCAATATTAATATATTGATACAAATAAACACATAAAATAACAATAATTATTACTTAACTATATAAATTTGATTATATATTCAACCAAAAAAAATAAAAATAAGACAAACATATATCCCGTGTAAAGAAGAAGAAAAGAGAAGTCATTATGGTTAGACATCATCTAGGTTCTGAGAGGTATTTGAATACTGGATAAGGAACTATCACATATAGGTTACAAATAAGATAATAAGATATCAACACGAAAAAATGACGCGCAACCAATGGGTGCGAAAATGCAAAAGAAGGTAAAAAGAATATTAAAGATTAATTCGCCGGTTTGTCTGGGACAAATAATGTATTTTTAAAATATACATAAACAGAAAAATAAATATTAAAATATTCTGGATTGCGTAATTTTATTTGAACTATATATAATATGAATGAAATAAATATATAACCAACGGAATACTACTCCGCGCATGCGCGGAGTTAGCAGTTCTACTAGTACATATAACTGTAGAAATTTCATTTTGGTTAATCACAAATTACATCTCTGTATTTTCATCCTTACTTCATCCGATGACTTTCATATTTGTGAAAAGTGAAAACACCTCTTGTAATGGTAAATCACCACAAGAGAGTTGAGCATAATTACAAACTATAACCCAAATTAATCACTCCTGTGGAGTTAATTAATCAATTCCTCATAAATCTGTTCTATGCATGTCTCTGGTTTAACAAACTGTTTTAAGACAAGATGATATAAAACAGATCTGCTGCTTGCTTCTCAATCTTATAAGCTGAGCCGATCACACCTCGTATCTGTTTGCCTGCTTGTCTGAGTAAGAGGATAGAGAGAGTTAACATATTTTCACGTTGATAAATATTCGATATACTGATATTTTGTCTAGATCATATAAACATGAGCTTCATCCTTCCTCAAATGCAACTCTAAGCCTCTAGAACCGGACCTAGCTCGATGCAAGCATATTATATAAAGACAAATAAATTAAAAAAAAAAATTGAGTCTATGTTCATCCTAAAAGTTTTACAGTAGAGGCTTCTTAAATATATAGAGAAAAGCATATTATGTACCTCAGGAACTGCTAAGTGCTGGTTTTCAGAATTGATGAACTTTGACCATGGCTTCCGACTAGGTCTATATATAACAAAATCAAATTTGCATAATTTAAAATTCTGAAACGGGAAGATAACTAAAGAAACTTTCAAGAAATTTTAAAAATTGGGATACCTCCCCACGAGGGATGCAAGATTAGGGTCCAACTCTATGCGGTATCTGTTTAGGTAGGTATTGAGTTCGTCTGTGCCAAGTACCTACCATAGTTATAAACACATGTCATCATACCAACACATTTATATCTATATCTGTTAAAGGACTTGACGATTGAAAGATAAAAGCTTTTATAAATCCTTTACCTTTGCAATTTTGACCAGTTGATCATAATTATCATGACCATAAAAGAAAGGTTCCTTGCGGAATATCTGCAGCAAACTTTCAGGTTCAGAGAGAGAAACGGAGTATAAAATATAAAATCGCTGCACTATCTCTTTCGTATATTCACTTATCTAACTTAAAGAATGGTAATATAACCCATTTATAGCTTGAAACGCTCACCATTCCAGCAAACATGCACCCAAGACTCCACAAGTCTAAGGAATAGTCATAGTCCTGTAAATCCACCAGAAGCTCTGGACCTTTAAAGTACCTGCTCATAAGATACGAAGTGAGAAAAGGTGAAAGCAAACGCTAAACCTACACATCAGCCAGATTAAAAAAGAAAAACAAAAGGGACTTGACTTGCCTTGAAGCAACTCGAACATTGTACTCTTTCTCAGGATAATAGAACTCTGCCAAACCTCAGTCAATTAAACGCAGTTTCCGTAGCTCGTGATCAACCATAACGTTGTGGTTTCACATCTCTGTGCATGATTCCACGCGAATGGCAAAAATACAACGCCTGCGCAAACGTTATTTAAAAAACAACATAACAAATTCAATTACAAAAACGAATCAACGAATATTAGATTATAAAAGAAAGCTCGGTCTAGGATTCAAGAAACTTGATAGCTTACCTTTAGAAGTTCACATATATAATACCGAACATCATAGTCTGAGAGAGTTGGATAGAGGACTTTAAAATCCTTACTGTTCACATGTTAAAATATCAAGCTGGGAGTCTTCAACTGCTGATCTCTAACAATGTCAAACAATTTTACAATATTTGGCCCACCGCATAGGTTCTGCAGAATCTTAATCTCTCTCTTAATCTGCATCAAGGAGAAGAAAAATATCCTAAGAGATGAATTCACAAAATCATTGTTGCCGAAAAACATTTAAGCGTCGGGAATCTACAAACCTTCTTCTTCTTCACTACTATGGATGAAGACCATTGACTAATAAGTGGAGGTTATATGTATATATATCTGTCACTTTTTAAGAAGAGGAAGAAGAGTTGGACTCAAGAAGCATAACCATTAAATTTCAGTGGAAGTAAAAGTATTCATCCATATGAATCTATAGCAGCACCATCGCCCTCCATATCCACTCGGTAAAAGCTATATAGATAGTTCTTTGTTCGAATCCTAAGCCCTCTTCATTTCCATACTAAACGCCTGACATCCTTGCTTCCCAGATAAGGGAATTTCGAAGCAAACCGACAAAAGAAGAGTATAGCTAACTAAATGCATACATAGGAACTCTACTACACGAACAGCAACCTCATGTTGAAAAAAAAGAACAACTCTTTCCAAACAAAAGAAAAGGCGTACCTCTAACGTTTCAATTTTGGCTTTAAGACGATCCATTTATTGTCATAGCTCTTTTACTCTAAGATCTGCTCTAGCTACCAAACCCTGAATCCAAAATACAGGATCAAGGGAGTGAAGAACAAGTTCAAGCACAGGCATACCAGCTCATACATTCAACGATGCTGTAAACAACACTGATCTCTTCGCTTAAGAAGATGCGTACAGTATTGTAGTATACAAATCTTCTAGTCTCTGCAAAGAAACATAGCAAGTCACTACTAAAACAATGCATAGGCATAATCTCCTTAGCTAAGGTGCCTGATAATAGCGGAGTTGATAATAATATCCAGAAAACATACTCTTCAGAGCAAAGATCCCAACCCCAAAAGCTAAGGTGCCTGATAATAACGGATGAGATACAGCAACGTTCACACCTTCTGCATAAACAAATTGTAAAAAAAGTACGAACCGAAAGAAACAATGGCACAATAACAAAGTTAAGCAAGAGGTAGCCAAGAGAGTAGAACAAACCTTTAATCTTCCCAAACACCATATGCTCCTCTCACGTTATACTCAAAAGCAATGTCTTTAAGAAAATCCTATATTCCCAAAACACTCGAATTTGATCAGAGGATCAATTCGAATGACATATTGAATAGATGGTGTGGATTTTCAGATTAACTTTCAATTCCAACGAATAAAGAAAGAGAGGGTCGTTAAGCTTACGATTGTTTGGCTCGTGTGAGCAATGGAAGTATCTCGAATTTGGGACAATCGAGATTTCGAGGCGTCGATGGTGGAATCCAACGTCTCCACGATCGTGTTCTGGTACACCAGAGCCTGACGCATCGCTTCGTCGATCCAAGAAGCTGCATTTTCCACCGTTGTCGTTGCGATCTTAGCACTTGGAATCGAAGGCAGCAGAGGCTGCTACGGCGAAGACTGTGGAATCGCAGCTGGGCTTATGGCTAGATTAGGTTTAATAATATATTTAGGTTAATATTCATATTCATTTAATATAGAGAGAATTACACTCTAGGTGACTTATATTGAGTTTCTTTACACTAGGTGACTTTGTGGGTGTGAAATCTCATCTTTAACCTCATTTTTTTTTTCTCTTACTCTTTCTTTTCTTTTCCCTTTTCTCTCTCCCACGTTTTGTTTTTTTTTTCATTTTTTTTTCATTTTTTTTTCATTTTTATATATTTTATCATCTCATCCCTCCTATACTAATTTGATTATTTCATGTTTTTGAAGAAACATAGAGTATTTTTTTTATTTTATAATAAAAACTATAATTTTTTTTTCTATATATTTTGATATCCACATTATATAGTTTAGGTATTTATAAATAAAAATTTGTGGACACAACAGCAGTGGACACGAACAACTATTCATGCGCGGATTCCCCTCCCCGAAGCAAAAAAAGTGAACACAACAGTCGTGGACACGGACAACCATTCATGCGCGAATTCCCCCTTCTCGAAGCAAAAAGAAATGGACACAACATTCGTGGACACGAAGAGGAAAATGCATGAATTGTTTGCTCGTGTCTACATCTATTGTGTCCACTTTTTTTTTCTTCGAGGAAGGAGAATCTGCGCATGAATGGTTGTTCGTGTCCACGGTTGTGGTGTCCACTTCTTTTTGATTCGAGAAGTGGGAATCCGTGCATAAGTCATTGTCCGTGTCCACGACTGTTATAAATAAAAATTTGTGGACACAACAGCAGTGGATACGAACAACTATTCATGCGCGGATTCCCCCTCCCCGAAGCAAAAAAAGTGGACACAACAGTCGTGGACACGGACAACCATTCATGCGCGAATTCCCCCTTCTCGAAGCAAAAAGAAATGGACACAACATTCGTGGACACGAAGAGGAAAATGCATGAATTGTTTGCTCGTGTCTACAGCTATTGTGTCCACTTTTTTTTTCTTCGAGGAAGGAGAATCTGCGCATGAATGGTTGTTCATGTCCACGGTTGTGGTGTCCACTTCTTTTTGCTTCGAGAAGTGGGAATCCGTGCATAAGTCATTGTCCGTGTCCACGACTGTTGTGTCCATTTCTTTTTCTTTCGATGAGAGGAAATGCATGAATGATTGTCCGTGTCCACGAGTGTTGTGTCCAATTCTTTTTTTGCTTCGAAGAGAGAAATGCATGAATTGTTTGGTCGTGTCTACAGCTATTGTGTCCACTTTTTTTCTTCGAAAAAGAAGAATCTGCGCATGAATGGTTGTTCGTGTCTATGGTTGTGGTGTCCACTTTTTTTTGCTTCGAGAAGTGGGAATCCATGCATAAGTCGTTGTCCGTGTCCACGACTGTTGTGTCCATTTTTTTTTCTTTCGATGAGAGGAAATGCATGAATGATTTTCCGTGTCCACGACTGTTGTGTCCACAAATTTATTCATAAATACCTAAAATATATAAAAGTGGATATCAAAATATAGAAGAAAAAAACTATAGTTTTTATTATAAAATAAAAAATAGTTTATGTTTCTTAAAAAATCTTAAATAACCAATTTAATATAGAGGTAGATTTGATAAAGTATATAAATAAAAAATAAAAAAAATGAGAAAAAAACAACTACCGAAAAAAAAGGAGAAAGAAAAAGAAAATGAAATGAGAGAAATGGAAAGGAGGTCAAAAATGGCATTTCTCATCCCTGAAATTGGCTAAAAGTACACCTCATGCCAAAAGTCTCTCTTTTGTAAGAAAACTCACTATAAGTCACCTAGAGTGTAAATTTCTCTTTAATATATGGACCCTTAATATAAAAAAAATGTTTTTTTTTTTTGGTAAAAGGTCGGGTTAGTGCCCCCGAATTTTATTAATAGAAAAAAAGTTACAAACGAACACGCCTAGCAAAAGCTAGACCATCCAAATCGTCTTTTAACAAAGAACCAACAACATCAGGAACCAAATCAAAAGTATGCAAGCCTAAAGGCAAAGTAAAAGCATAATTAGCTAAACCATCGGCAAGACGGTTCGCTTCACGATACACATGAGAAATACGGACAATCCAGTCCTTCGATAGCAAGCCATGGCACAATCGTACCAGGAAGGACAAAGGGTGAGAGTCTCCAATCCCTGTCCGAAGAAAACCAACAACCAACTCTGAATCCACTTCCAACACCACTTGAGCCACTCCATGTTCCCAAGCAATGCAAAGTCCATAATAAACTCCCCACAACTCAGCTAACGGAGCGGAACAAACACCAATATTTAGGGAGAAACCTCGGCAACAATTGCCATTTCCTTGTCGAAGAACACCACCGCAGCTGCACTACCAGGGTTACCCCGACTCGCACCATCTGTATGTTAAACCCTTTGTATATTAACCTAGTTAATACAGTTGTGATTTCAAATAAATTTTCCAACAATGAAATCTTGCATTTAAGTTATATATATAGAGACATACTGTATTTGACAAAAAGTTATATATATATATTGATTGGTCATAATGATGAGAAGATATGCAATAGGTATTTTTTAATAATACAAGCAAAAATTCATTAGAAAAAAATCGATTCCTCGAAATTCTAGAAAATCAATTAATAATAAAAAGTTTCTCAGAACCAAAAGTAATATAAATAGAACCTCTCTTTCAAATCAAATCATACGAAATAACACCATTTTAATTTCCAAATAGGCTGAATACAAAAAACAATACTATGGGTTTTTTTTGACATAACAATACTATAGTTATCACAAAGTTTTTTCTCCTAATGATATTTTTAGTTTTGTTTTCCAACCACAAAGTTTCGGCTTCAGGTATATTTGAAATTTTCTTTAGTTATTTTAAAATTAGTATTGATCGTTATTAAAGCAACAGCTAAATATGTTGAAATTGTGATGACCATTTTTTGTGTGTTTAAATATATATAATGGACACACATGTATTTGTATCAATTATTACAATTAATAGTAATGTGGGTTTGTGTATGTGTAGAGTTGGAAAATTTTCAATATGACCACTGCAATACTCTATGTACGGATCGATACAGATGGCATGAATGTTTTACTGACTGTTTAATTGCTCGCTATCAAGGTGGGGAGTGTGTTTCTCGTTCTCCTAAAGAGCCTAAGAAATTTTGTTGTCAAATGGAATAATCCCCTCCCTATTGATCATCAATTCAGTGTTGTACAAAATGGATGGAATAAAATAGGAAAAATGAATTATTTCTCCATGAAAAATGTCATATAGAACCAAATATAGCCCAAAATAAAGTCTCATAATATATATTCCCAAAAATAAAGTTCCAAACTTATATCTCCCCATATTAAAAGGCAAAACTTATATATCTCTGAAATCATAATTCTAAACCTAAAAATCCATAGATTTTGGCTTACAATATCTTATTATATAAAGTTGTGTTTTAAAAGTTAGTAATTCACAAGATTTTACCATATGGCATTTTATAATTTTAAGATTATAACATGTGTTAAATATAGAAAAAGATCATTATTTTCTAATTTCCTTAATAATTAATAAATAAAAATTTATGAACCAAAAAGGAAATATAGAGAATATTAATTTTTAATTCTCTCAATAATTAATAAACAAAAAGTTTTAAAGCAAAAAGGAAAATATAGAGAAAAATAAATTTAAATCTGAAAACAAAAGAAATTTTAGAAATTTTGTGATATGAAGCAAAAAGGAAAATATAGAGAAAAAATAATAATATGTGAAGCAAAAAAAAATTGAAAAGGAAAAAGAAGGTGAAAAAGAAAATATGAAGGTGGTATAAAATTTAAATCTGAAGCAAAACGTAATTGAAAAATGAATTGAAGCAAAACAAGTCTATAATAATCAATCATCATCATTTTTTGTCACAATGCATGTTCATAAGTTTGCTTACCACTTATTTTATCCAATCCGAGATACAAACAAAAATATGAAGAAAAAAACTAGAAATAATTCTGAGGGGTATCAAAATATAAGTAAAAAAATTGATTAAAAAGGAAAATATAGAGAAAAAATAATTATATCTGAAGAAAAATATAAAAAGGAAAAAGAAAGCAAAAAAAAATATGAAGGTGGTATAAATTTTAAATCTGAAGTAAAACTTAATCGAAAAATTAAATTGAAGCAAAACAAGTCTATAATAATCAATCATCATCATTTGTCACAATGCATGTTCATAAGTTTGCTTACCACTTATTTTATCCAATCCGAGATACAAACAAAAATATGAAGAAAAAAAACTAGAAATAATTCTTGGGGGTGTCAAAATATAAGTAAAAAAATAGATTAAAAAGGAAAATATAGAGAAAAAATAATATATCTGAAGCAAAAAAAAATTGAAAAGAAAAAAGAAAGCCAAAAAGAAAATATGAAGGTGGTATAAATTTTGAATCTGAAGCAAAACGTAATTGAAAAATGAATTGAAGCAAAACAAGTCTATAATAATCAATCATCATCATTTTTTGTCACAATGCATGTTCATAAGTTTGCTTACCACTTATTTTATCCAATCCGAGATACAAACAAAAATATGAAGAAAAAAACTAGAAATAATTCTGAGGGGTATCAAAATATAAGTAAAAAAATTGATTAAAAAGGAAAATATAGAGAAAAAATAATTATATCTGAAGAAAAATATAAAAAGGTAAAAGAAAGCAAAAAAAAATATGAAGGTGGTATAAAATTTAAATCTGAAGTAAAACTTAATCGAAAAATTAAATTGAAGCAAAACAAGTCTATAATAATCAATCATCATCATTTTTTGTCACAATGCATGTTCATAAGTTTGCTTACCACTTATTTTATCCAATCCGAGATACAAACAAAAATATGAAGAAAAAAACTAGAAATAATTCTGAGGGGTATCAAAATATAAGTAAAAAAATTGATTAAAAAGGAAAATATAGAGAAAAAATAATTATATCTGAAGAAAAATATAAAAAGGAAAAAGAAAGCAAAAAAAAATATGAAGGTGGTATAAATTTTAAATCTGAAGTAAAACTTAATCGAAAAATTAAATTGAAGCAAAACAAGTCTATAATAATCAATCATCATCATTTGTCACAATGCATGTTCATAAGTTTGCTTACCACTTATTTTATCCAATCCGAGATACAAACAAAAATATGAAGAAAAAAAACTAGAAATAATTCTTGGGGGTGTCAAAATATAAGTAAAAAAATAGATTAAAAAGGAAAATATAGAGAAAAAATAATATATCTGAAGCAAAAAAAAATTGAAAAGAAAAAAGAAAGCCAAAAAGAAAATATGAAGGTGGTATAAATTTTGAATCTGAAGCAAAACGTAATTGAAAAATGAATTGAAGCAAAACAAGTCTATAATAATCAATCATCATCATTTTTTGTCACAATGCATGTTCATAAGTTTGCTTACCACTTATTTTATCCAATCCGAGATACAAACAAAAATATGAAGAAAAAAACTAGAAATAATTCTGAGGGGTATCAAAATATAAAGTAAAAAAATTGATTAAAAAGGAAAATATAGAGAAAAAATAATTATATCTGAAGAAAAATATAAAAAGGTAAAAGAAAGCAAAAAAAAAATATGAAGGTGGTATAAAATTTAAATCTGAAGTAAAACTTAATCGAAAAATTGAATTGAAGCAAAACAAGTCTATAATAATCAATCATCATCATTTGTCACAATGCATGTTCATAAGTTTGCTTACCACTTATTTTATCCAATCCGAGATTCAAACAAAAATATGAAGGAAAAAAACTAGAAATAATTCTTGGGGGTGTCAAAATATAAGTAAAAAAAATAGATTAAAAAGGAAAATATAGAGAAAAAATAATATATCTGAAGCAAAAAAAAATTGAAAAGAAAAAAGAAAGCCAAAAAGAAAATATGAAGGTGGTATAAATTTTGAATCTGAAGCAAAACGTAATTGAAAAATGAATTCAAGCAAAACAAGTCTATAATAATCAATCGTCATCATTTTTTGTCACAAGCCATGTTCATAAGTTTGCTTACCACTTATTTTATCCAATCAAAAATACAAACAAAAATATGAAGAAAAAAAACTAGAAATAATTCTGAGGGGTGTCAAAATAAAAGTTAAAAAAAAATAGATTAAAAAGGAATTTGGACAGAATTGAACCTTGGTTTGCTGGTTCATATAGACATGTTTTACCAAAATGCCAATGAAATTTTTACTGTTATCAAACACTTTTATATACTTATAAAGATTTAAGGGGTGTCATGTGACACATTTTTTTATTGGGTCCACCCCACGCGAAAATCCTAGTATTTAGAAAAGAGGAAACCAGGGTTTTGTAAGCTTGCCTCATGTCCTTGGGTGACTTTTACCCCAGCTTGAGATGTTGTAGTACCATCCACTCTCCCTATAGGAACCTTCCCTCAGGACATTTCGTTCTGTTACTGTGCCACATTTGCCAAGAAAATTCATCTTCATCTCTTATCATGTTTGGAAGATTTGTTCGTCACTCCTGTTTTATTGTAAAAGAAAAATAAATTATTAGTTTTTTTAAAAAACCATACGTTTAGTAAAAATAATATTCAATTAAAAATAAATAAATCAATTTATAACAAACATTAAAACCTAAAGTCCAATTTGACTAAACGTACGATTAATAAAGGGTAAGCTGTTCACAGTTAAGACTAGACAGAGTTAACATAGTTAAGCTGTTCTGAACAGATTTATCTTCCTGCTATATGGCCATAAGATATTCAAAAAATTTTGGTTGTCATTAATTTTCTCAAAAAAAAGGATAGCTAAATTTACCTGAATCTCATGATTCTGTAGAAGTGGATGATCAAAAGCCGGCTGTTTTCTGATATGGATGCAGTCTATGATATCTCCATCTATACTCTATTTTAAAAAAAAATAAAACAAATAACCAATACGTGTTAATAAATAAGTCACTTTCATTTTTAGATATTTTAAAATTTTATAGGAATAAAAATTAATTAATTCTTTATTTTATTAGAATAATAAAAATGAAATATCTGATAAAAATGATAATAACATCAGATTTAAACATAGAACTATTAAATCATCGTTTTTCAACAAAATTTCAGTTTACTTGTAGTTTTTAAATTGTAAAGACACAATTTTAAATTGTGAAGACATCTAAGCAGAGAAGAATCTGTGCTGAGATGTAAACGAAGAATCAGCAATGACTCATTGATGCAGAGGAAGAAACTACGAAAGGACGACGAAGAAAAAATCAAAGAGTCACAGAGAACAAGGCAATTGGGTCATGAAGAAAATTAAGCCCAGTGTATTGATCTGCATGGAAGTTTAAGGAGACAAAATGGCAGAATTTATAGATGAATAGGTTTGTTGTAACTTACAGTGATCGTCGTTGAGAGTACTCCAACGGTAAGGCATAGGTTGGTTAACCATAAGTTTTTAATAGGTTGAATACAAAAAACAATACTATGGGTATCACAAAGTTGTCTCTTGATGATATTTTTAGTTTTGTTTTCCAACAACAAAATTTCGGCTTCAGGTACGTTTAAATTTTTCTTTAGTTATTTTAAAATTAGTATTGATCATTTTTAAAGCAACAGCTAAATATGTTGAATTTGTGATGACCATGTTTTGTGTTTTTAGATATATATATATAATGGACACACATGTATCTGTATCAATTATTACTAATGTTGGTTTGTGTATGTGTAGAGTTGGAAAATTTTCAATATGACCACTGCAATTTTCTGTGTACGGATCGATATGGATGGCATGAATGTCTTATTGACTGTTTAACTGATGGTTATCAAGGTGGGGAGTGTGCTTCTCGTTCTCCTAAAGAGCCTAAGAAATGTTGTTGTCAAATTGAATAATCTCCTCCCTATTGATCATCAATTCAGTGTTGTACTAAATGGATGGAATAAAATAGGAAAAATGATTTATTTCTCCATGAAAAATGTCATATAGAACCAAATGTAGCCCAAACTAAAGTCTCATACTATATATTCCCAAAAATAAAGTTCCAAACTTATATCTCCCCATATTAAAAGGCAAAACTTATATATCTCTGAAATCATAATTCTAAACCTAAAAATCCATAGATTTTGGCTTACTATATCTTATTATATAAAGTTGTGTTTCAAAAGTTAGTAATTCACAAGATTTTGCCATATGGCATTTTATAATTTTAAGATTATAACATGTGTTAAATATAGAAAAAGATCATTATTTTCTAATTTCCTTAATAATTAATAAATAAAAATTTATGAACCAAAAAGGAAATATAGAAAATATTAATTTTTAATTCTCTCAATAATTAATAAACAAAATGTTTTAAAGCAAAAAGGAAAATATAGAGAAAATTAAATTTAAATCTGAAAACAAAAGAAATTTAAGATATTTTGTGATATGAAGTAAAAAGGAAAATATAGAGAAAAAATAAAAATATATGAATCAAAAAAATTTTGAAAAGGAAAAAGAAGGCGAAAAAGAAAATATGAAGGTGGTATAAAATTTAAATCTGAAGCAAAACGTAATTGAAAAATGAATTGAAGCAAAACAAGTCTATAATAATCAATCATCATCATTTTTTGTCACAAGCCATAGTTAAGCTGTTCTGAACAGATTTATCTTCCTGCTATATGACCATAAGATATTCAAAAAATTTTGGTTGTCATTAATTTTCTCAAAAAAAAAGGATAGCTAAATTTACCTGAATCTCATTGTTGGGGTCGAAATCCCCTCCTCAAAGATTGACGGAACGAGAAGTGAAGATCGAGATCAAATGGCATGAATCCCGGGCATGAACCGGACAAGCCAAGGCCGACTGCCCACGATCCGGGACATGACCCGGCGGCCGGGATAAGACCAGCCGCCCGTGATCCCTCCAAGACCATGTCCGGCGGCTGGGATAAGGCCAGCCGCCGGGTCTTCATCATACACCTACCGGCGCCTGGGATAAGGCTAGCCGCCGGGTCTTCATCATACACCGACCGGCGGCTGGGATAAGGCCAGCCGCCGGGTCTTCATCATACACCGACCGGCGGCTGGGATAAGGCCAGCCGCCGGGTCTTCATCATACACCGACCGGCGGCTGGGATAAGGCCAGCCGCCGGGTCTTCTCCACACATCAACCGGCGGCTGGGATAAGGCCAGCCGCCGGGTCTTCTCCATACATCAACCGGCGGCTGGGATAAGGCCAGCCGCCGGGTCTTCTCCATACATCAACCGGCGGCTGGGATAAGGCCAGCCGCCGGGTCTTCTCCATACATCAACCGGTGGCTGGGATAAGGCCAGCCTCCGGGTCTTCTTCAAGCACGGACCGGCGGCTGGGATAAGGCCAGCCGCCACGATCATTTCTCAGTCAAGACTCATTATCCGAACATCGTCTAGTCGACCGACCATCAAACATAACTCTAAGCCCGGACCGACCCGAAGACTAGGCATTTGCATGTTCCGACTCCAAAACGTCCATAAACATTCCCCGAAAGACCGTGACTAACGTTCAGCCGTCCATGGACCAGTCGCCAAGCACACAAGCCAAAGGAACTGGCGGCTGGCCATCAATACCGAAACCGGCGGCTGGAAGTTCGAATAAAGAACGGACGGCTCAAATCTCAAGAGTCGTAAAACGTTCGGAATACTGTTCACGCGGGAAAAACCGTTAAAACACTATTCATCTCGAGACAAAGTTAACCGAAGAATCGAATTAAGTCTAAACCGAGATTCGGATTACTATTCACCGGTTCACTATTCACGGGTTACTATTCATCGGTGGGCCAGATTTGGGTTAGAACGCGCAGACGGATCACGGAAGACTCTCGGGCCGGATATCGGGCCTAAAAGGTTAGGTCGGCGGCTGGGAAGAAAGGACAAAGTCCCACATCGAAAATCTCAAGTCTTAGCACCCTAGGAAGTTCAGTATATATATGTACGCTCATGTAAGGGTTAAATCCATCCCAAATCCGAGTATTAGGAGTTTGAGCAATTTAAGACTTTTCAGCTTTTGCTAATTTCCCTTGTACTTTCGAAAATATCAATAAAATATCTTTTTTCGCATTTTCGGTCCTTTAGTTCTTTAAAATAGAATTTTCGAGCCCCCATAAAATATAAGTTTTGACAGTGTGAGTTTCGGCTCTCACACTCATGATTCTGTAGAAGTGGATGATCAATAGCCGGCTGTTTTCTGATATGGATGCAGTCTATGATATCTCCATCTATACTCTATTTTCTTTTTAAAAAAACAAATAACCAATACGTGTTAATAAATAAGTCACTTTCATTTTTAGATATTTTAATATTTTATAGGAATAAAAATCAATTAATTCTTTATTTTATTAGAATAATAAAAATGAAATATCTGATAAAAATGATAATAACATCAGATTTAGACATAGAACTATTAAATCATCGTTTTTCAACAAAATTTCAGTTTACTTGTAGTTTTTAAATTGTAAAGACACAATTTTAAATTGTGAAGACACCTAAGCAGAGAAGAATCTGTGCTGAGATGTAAACGAAGAATCAGCAATGACTCATTGACGCAGAGGAAGAAACTAAGAAAGGACAACGAAGAAAAAATCAAAGGGTCACAGAGAACAAGGCAATTGGGTCATGAAGAAAATTATCTGCATGGAAGTTTAAGAAGACAAAATGGCAGAATTTATAGATGAATAGGTTTGTTGTAACTTACAGTGATCGTCGTTGAGAGTACTCCAACGGTAAGGCATAGGTTGGTTAACCATAATTTTTCAATAGGTTGAATACAAAAAACAATACTATGGGTATCACAAAGTTTTGTCTCTTAATGATATTTTTAGTTTTGTTTTCCAACAACAAAGTTTCGGCTTCAGGTACGTTTAAATTTTTCTTTAGTTATTTTAAAATTAGTATTGATCATTTTTAAAGCAACAGCTAAATATGTTGAATTTGTGATGACCATGTTTTGTGTTTTTAGATATATATATAATGGACACACATGTATTTGTATCAATTAATACTAATGTGGGTTTGTGTATGTGTAGAGTTGGAAAATTTTCACTATGACCACTGCAATTTTCTGTGTACGGATCGATATGGATGGCATGAATGTCTTACTGACTGTTTAACTGATGGTTATCAAGGTGGGAAGTGTGGTTCTCGTTCTCCTAAAGAGCCTAAGAAATGTTGTTGTCAAATTGAATAATCTCCTCCCTATTGATCATCAATTCTGTGTTGTACTAAATGGATGGAATAAAATAAAACTATTTATGATAATACATATTTTTCTTAACTTTCTTTTTTTCCATCAATAGTCAATAAGAATCCATTGAAAACAAAATTGAAGACAAACAAATGCAAAATTTGTGAACCAAATCTTTTGCCAAAACATTTTCATTTGTAAGGTTACATAGATTTTTTTATTTATTTAGAGTTTTTGCTATTAGTCATTTTATCTCATTGAGGTCAAGTCTATAATAATCAATCATCATCATTTTTTCATAATGAATGTTCATAAGTTTGCTTACAACTTATTTTATCCAATCCAAGATACAAACAAAAATATGAAGAAATAAACTAAAACAAAAAAAAAGACTAAAACAAATAAAAATAAAACTTGAACTTCATCGAAACTGAACCGTTCCTGCATGTTCAGGCCCCCATAAGAAAAGCTTGTGTTGCTGAATTTTTTTATCATGTAGTAGGTGGGGTGCGTCGCTCCTACTTTAAGATCGTCGACCGGCTGGAATTCGCGTATGTTAACTGCAATTTGTAAATCTCTCATGTATGCGGCTTTGTCGCTGTCCGGAAAATATCCAGATCCCATCTCGGTAGTGGTGTGATAGCCAGAAGTATTTTTGTTAATGATTTCACCGCCTCACTGTACAGTTTCAGCGTAGTCAGTGAGGCGCGTGAAAATTTCATTCGGCCAATAACCAACCGGTGCCAAAACAGTGCCATTACTGAAACCTACCCCTAACAACCAATGACCAGGCTGTGGATCCTACATATTTTTTTTATATATTAAAAAAATATTATTATAATAATAAACAAAAATGATGACTAACCTTCCAAATTTGTATAGTGAGCTCGGTTTGGCGGCAACCGAAAGTCGACATCGGGGTAATTGCACCTTCTGTAAGAATACTCCGACTTGTTTGTACAAATCCAGGGCAACGGAAGTTATAGCAAGTCGTGAGTGTATGCATCATTCTGCATATACACATGATCAAATCTATAAGTAATTTTGCTGATTAAATTATCTATTTAAAAATTCTTTATTCGATAATTATGATATAATAACTGATCATGTAATAAATTTTTTTTTAAATTACTCTTCGTCAATATTTAGTAAAAAAACAAACTAAAATTAAATTAAAAAAATTTACATACTTACCGTCCAGAAAATGAAAAATCTTGGCTGATAATCCGAATATAACTGAGGATACACCTATATAGCAAATTTTTTATTTTAGTCATTTTGCATATATTTATATATATTTAAATTAAAATGAATTACAGAACAAAAGTTTACCAATTATATTTAAATATATTGGAGACTAACCTGCCAGCCGGCTTCGATGCTGTTGAGCTCATTGCTGTGATATTTACCCGAGGTGAGCCATACTTGACCCAGGCTAAATTCGTCAACTTGTTCAACCTTCGGGTGCCATACATTCATTGTAGCTTTCGATCCGTAAATTCTTGGAGGTGTGTATTCCATAAATCCAATGGGATACTATAATATATCCAAAATAATATATATTAAAATTATCTTTGATAAATGAAATAAAAAATTAGTGTGTTTAAAAAATCATTGTCAATATATTTTCATACATACACATCCGGTTTTTTATATTTTATTTAATTCAAGTAATTTAATTTTGAGAATGCCTTTTTCTAAAAAAAAAAAAAAATTTAATTTTGAAAAACAAACTCAAATAAAACCAAATTTTGTTCCGGTTTGGATTTCCAACAAATATAATGATAAACTATAAAAAATTATTAATTTATTTCAATTTAAAATATATTAATTTATATATCTGAAAGTATTTTTCTTAATCAACAATCTCAATTTTAAATGAGTTTTGGGTAAACGAAATCAGAGTTTGGTTTAAAGAAATCAGTATATGTTATAAACAAAAGAGAGGAATTAGTGTTGTTTATTTCAATGAATAAAGAGTCTTTTATATAGGAATACAAGTACTTGGAGACAAAGTAAACCTAAGCTCTAGAACCTTCTAAGAGATGGGCCTTATAATGGGCATCTACATATTTATTCATAACACTCCCCCTTAGATGTCCATTATAATGGAATAACTCGTAATGCGCCAAAACAATTTACCTCATTAAAAACCTTACCAGGAAAACCCAATGGGAAAACCATGGTTAAGGGAAAAAGAGTGCAACCCGCAATTACTCCCCCTCATGAGTACATACGTCGAGATCTTTGTGACTCCGCAATCCGATATGATGAGCTAACTTCTTGAAAGTAACGCCTTGGTAAATGTGTCTTCAAAATCTTCACTTGAATGAATTTGTAGAGCACTTATATCGCCATTTTCTGTAGTTTGTTGAACTTTCTGATGATTCATCTAGAACTTTCTCTTTAATTCTCTTGATCTCATTAATATGAGAAAAGGACTTTAGAGAGGTGATAGGCATTCATTCTCGAAGTTATAACATTCTTTTTATGTTTCTATAACTTGTGTGTTCTTTACTGCCTCGTTAAAACCTTGTTATGGAAAAACCCGATGGGATAAAAACCATAAAAAGGAAAAAGAGTACAATCACACATGACATCTATATTTCACCCCTTTAGAAGCAAAATCTTCAAGATATGCATTCCAATCATATGTATATCATCTTTTGCAAATTGAGCATAACTTTAGTGAATGACCTCATTTGATTTAAATATAATGTCTAGGATCATTGGACTTCTGGTCAATAATGTCGTTTTGACATAAATGATCCTTTCTCAATATATTGGACTTCAATCCAAATATCTTTACAGATAATCTGTTGTACTTTTTCATTGTGCATACTTGTACATACGAGTTATTCATGATGTTCTTATAAAACGTACTATTATGACTTTCTTTCATGTCATACATGATCACATCTTTCAATCATGAGAAATTGATAACTTGCTCAAATAACATTGTAAGTATGATACTTCGTGATCATGAGCCTTTTTATCGAAAAGTTCTAAAAGAATCTTTTGAGATAACATCTCTTTTCCTAGATGTTCCGTTTGGAATAAAGGAAGAAAATGTTGTATTTCCAAGATTGTTTCTTCCAAACTATAACCTGCTATAACTCTTTAGGAATTTCAATTATATTGAAATTCATGATCTCATATCGTTTTCTCCATACTAGTTAATATAACTCTCCAAGAGTTTCAACTGATTTCAATTAAGGATCATTTGATCCATAAACATGAGTATATTGACTCATCTTATAATATTCACTATTGTGATCATACTCCTATAAAATGCATTGCATTTATTTGATCGAATATCCAGAGTTCCCGGGAACACAATTTTGATATCATCAATCCTTTAAGGATTTTACATTTCAGGGTTGTTCACATAAGTATCATTATCCAGTAAGCCGTATAAGTCAAGTCTTTCATATTTTGCCAAAATAATAAGGAACTTGGAAATAGTTGCATCCACCACAAGAGATTTTGACTTTTCATAATCATTTTTCTTTAGCACAAAGGCTCATTTATGTCTCACTGGTTTTACACATTTAGGTGTATGAACTACTGGTCCAAAATACATATCTCTTTCTACGAGAGTTTAATTCTTTGTCTATTGCCTCTTTTATGATTTGGCCAATCATTTATTTGTGTACACTTTCCAATAGACTTTGTTTCATGATCCTTTTTCTCATTCATTATATCAACTGCTATATTGCATGCAAACATATTATCGACGTCGATTTCCTTCTTGGTTATTTCTATTCCATACATGACATAAATTATTGAGATCTCTTTCTTGTCTCAGGTACCTGAATTTATTTCATTGTCATGTTTGATGTCTCTTCTTGAGATCATTCAAAAACATTTGTTCTCTCGATTTGTCCATTTTTAATTTATGCTCCTTTTCTTTTCTGAGAATTCTTAGAACCAATAGGTCTATCACGCATCATGCGATCTTTAGACTCACTAGCAGTTTCATATTATCCTTCAAGGACATCAAATCTTATTGGAGCATTTACAGATGGTATTTGTGACTTTATCACTTTATTTGGATCAGTAAATATGTCTGGCAATTGAGTTACTCAACTCTTTAGCTGAATAATCTTTTGGAATTTTAACGCACATTATTTAGTCCGAGGATCAATGATAATTCATTCCAACTCATTTATTTTCCAGCTGTATATTTTCTCCCCCTAATGTTGGAAAGACTGATACACTTGAATTTCAGTCTGCAAATCGAGCGTTACTTAAATCATTCGTGGATGACTCTAGGTAAAGTATATTAATAGCGATTAATATCCAACATATATACTTAACCTCATCTGATGATCCATCTTAAAGCTCTGTGGTGGAGCAACTGGAATGTGTACTGCACTTCCATATTTCTTTAGATGAAATATATTTGGTTCCTGACCCAAAACCAAGTACAATGGGGGAAAACAATTAATTGTTTGTTGGCATGATGCGAGCAATGCTGCTGCATTTTGTGTATGAACATGTGCTTCAAATGTTCAATACTTATCTCATTGGATATGCTGTAACCAATTCACCAATATTATTAAGATGCATGGTGGATGATCAGTCCACCAGCATCTTTTTATATCCATTAATTGATTCCAAATCTACTTTTGGTTGGTGAAAACCATACTATTAGCTTCTCTTATGAGCAACCAGCATATGAGAGATCATTGAGGAGAATCTTCTAGTTCTTTAATGAATGTTCTCATGAATTATCTTTCGCATCTTCATTGAACCGTAATGGTCAACCCGGTTCATGCCAAACAATAGTATATTACATAAACTTCTAGTTTACCAATATTTTTTATCTCCATTATACAAATCTTTGTGTAGTACAATCTAGTACAAGTTGTTCTTTTGTTTCCTTGAGAAATACTTTTCATTTGTAATGTATTCAACATTTTTTGTCGCTTATTGTCTCAACATAATTTGTCTCAAAATGTCATGAATTTACTTCATGCAGGATTCATAAATCCCAATTTTAGTGATAACATAATCTTCTGGATGTTTCACTTACTATAGCATATGAGATTCTTTAACTCTCTCCCTCGAGATGATAACACTGCAAGTTTATCAATCTAGAATTGAATCTCATTTTTGGAATCAATAACATACCCTTACTTGGGTTATGTATTTTATATTTGATCATTCAACATTTTGAGAGTTAGAGAACATAATGCATCAAGTATTTGAAATACTTTATTAGTCCCACTTTGAGTGTAAAGAATAATCTTTTGGATTTTCCACTTAATGTGGATGTGGGATTCCTTAATTCTCCCCCTCGAGATGATGAGATTACATGTTCATCAATCTCGAACTGAATCTCACTAAGTTTCTTTGAGACTTTGGAGAGTACAGTGCATTGATGATTTCAAATTGTATTTCTACATGAATTCATTTATATGCTCTTCTGGAGTTTGCAATATGATTTGTACTATTTTGTATTGTACTCACATTAATTTCTTTCATCTCTTTAGATGATAGAAATATATCTTGTTTATTATCATCTTTATTTTCTCATTTCTGATGAGAATCTGATTTTTTAAATGAAACTCATTGGTCTCAATTTTTACTTTGACAATATCCACATTCACATTTACGACCACTTCTATAGCAATTTATTCGGCCAATATTATTGGTGTGATCTTTTACTTTCCCATATTATCACATTCGCTTCAGGGAGTAGAATATCACCAACAAAACATGATTTTTCATGAATAGCTCATTCTTTTTCTTAACATAATTCTTAACTATTTTTCATGACATTGTGTCTACAAGACATTATTATTTGTCTAAGCAATAGGGTATGTCTCCTAACATTCTGTATTATTGATACTCTCTTGACATAATCTTAAAGATAACTAAGGATTATTTACAGACTTCTAGTCTTGTAATTTTGAATGTAACTCATAATCAGCTTTAACTAATGTCACATTATAGTGATCATACTTTTCCTTAGGTTTATGCAAAGAACTTGGGATCTTTTACAATCAAATACAAGATATTTATATAGATAAGAGTAGAAAAATAAATGTTATTAAACTATATATATCTATGTATAAACAAAAGCACAATAAATAAAAAAAATATAAATAATATGTGCAATCTTTATTATAACTTTAAGTGACAATTTGAGTTCTGAAAGAACTTAAAAGATTAGAAACTATTTTTTAAAAATACTTCTCCAATATCTTTATGTTATTGTGTCTGCAAGACAACAATATTTGTGTGATATATTCTAATATCTTTGTATTAGTGGTATTTTCTCCATTTATAGACATCAAGTCATATGGTCTCAGATGCACTCATCTAAAATAATTTAGGTCATATCACACTCTGGTGATCATGCCTTTTATTTAGATTGCAAATATTTGTTCAAATAAATAATGGAAAGTATATAATTTCCATATCATAATGAAAAATATATTATGCAAATATTTGTTCAAATAAATAATGAAAAGTATATCAATGTGGAGCATAAATTAAAAATGGTCAAACCGAGAGAAACAATGTTTACAAATATATTATGCAAATATTTGTTTAAGTCAGGGTATTAGAGACTCGTGCTGATAACGTGTTATAAACAAAAGAGAAGAAGAGAGGAATTGGTGTTGTTTATTTCAATGAATAAGAAGTCTTTTATATAGGAATACAAGTACTTGGAGACAAAGTAAACCTAAGCTCTAAAACCTTCTAAGAGATGGGCTTTATATTGGGCATCTACATATTTATTCATAACAGTATATAAATTATTTCTTTCTCACAAAAACAAGTTCTAAGTTTAAAGTGATGAATTATCTTATATATAATTAGCCAACCTTCTTTCCTCTGGTTGTGCCACCTGTCCTCAAATAACTGTGACACATAAAGCATAATTAAAAAGATGTCATTTATTTGGGAGAAAGAGACTTCGAACCTCTCACCTCCTAGACATTAGGGAAGAGTTCTAACCACTGCACCAAAGGATTTAACTGAAATTGTTACCCCTATAATAGTTATTATATCTGGGGCCTAAAGCTTTGCTTTATGGGCTTTAGCCCAGGGCCGGAACTGCCTTTCTGTCATAATGATCTTTATATCTCAAACCAATACTTTACGAAGTCCATTTCACAATTCTGTTTTTCCTTTTTTTTCCTTCTCTTGGTATTACAATGAAATAGAAATATTTAATGAAGCCCATTAGTAAACAGATTTCATATTCTGTTTTTAATTTTTATAACGAAGAAGAGAATAAACTATCAACATGGATGAATGAAGCGTAACCAATGGGTATCAAAAGATAAAAAAAGGTAAAGAGTTATTAAATTACAATAAAAAAGTTTAAACGTAAGGAACATAAAACATATATGAGTTTTACTGATAAATTACACACTTCACACAGGAACCTCAATGGAACAAAAGACAATCGCCCAACAGAAGACAAAAACAAGGAATCAAGCATTCACAATCTCATCCCTTCTAAAAACCATAAACAGACTGTTTTCATTTATTCGTTAAACATTTTGCTTTGCTTTTCACAACTATTATGTTTAATTGGAGGGGTTGAGGAGTATATATATAATAATTATA